>JAJTUV010001258.1:0-398540 GCA_021653895.1 Mastomys natalensis
AAAATTTTGCAATGTCTTTGTCTTAGTTAAGGTTTTATTGCTGTGTCCAAGCAACTCTTATAAGGACAACATTTAATTGGGGCTGGCTCACAGATTCAGAGGTTCAGTCCATTATTATCAAAGCAGGAACATGGCAGTATGCAGGCATGTGTGCAGGAGGAGCTGAGAGTTCTACACGCCTTCATTTGAAGGCTGCTAGCAGAATATTGGCTTCCAGGCATCTAGAACTAGGGTATTAAAGCTCACACCCACAGTGACACATCTACTCCAACAAGGCCACACCTCCTAATTGTGCCACTCCCTGGGCAGAGCATATACAAACCATCACAGTCTTTCAAGCAGTATTGCAGAGAGTGTTTTCTTTATAAGATTCCAATCATTTCCTGACATCTGAAGCATGCTTCCACCAGAACAGAAATGTGATGTACCTACCGAGTGGACGTTTTCTTGTTGCTTCCTCTTTGACTGATTTCATTAGCTGTACATGTTCATGTATGTGCATGAGCACGCATGTAGAGCCCAGAGGTTGAGGGTGTCTTCCTCAATTGCTCTCCACTGAAGGGTCTTTCACTGAATCTGGATGTTCCTGATTGGATTAGACTGTGATCTGCAAGCCCCAGGATCACTCCATCTCCACATCCTCAGATCTAAAATAGCAGATGGTGCTTCTACATCTGGCTTTGTGAGTTCTAGGGATCCCAACTCAAGTCCTCTTGTATGTGCAGCAAGCACTACACCAACTAAGCCTTTCCAGAATGTATTTTTTAAGAGCATAAAATAGGTACAATAACTTTCCATACCTAATTTAGAAGATCATTGTGGGATTCAATGAGGAAATTGTGATGGTTAATCTTGTCAGCTTTACAAGATTTAGAGTGTCTTAGCAAACAATCCTGTAGGCGTGTCTGGAAAGGTGTTTCCAGAGAGGCTTAACTGAGGAGGGAAGACCCTCGCTGAATGCTGGGAGTGCCATTGCATGGACTGAAATATCGGAATAAGAAGGACTAAGCAACTCTTTATTCTTCCCGACTTGTCGATGCAATGTGCCCCTGCCTCACACTCCTGCCTTCTGTCCCATGGTAGACTGTACCCTCAAACCATGACTCAAATCAAAGGCTTTATTCTCTGAGTTGCTGCTGTTGCCAAATATTTTGTTACAGCAATGAGAAAAGTCACTAACACAGCCTGGTGGTGAAATGCAGACCTTTATAAGCTCTGGAACCACGGAACTCTCTCACCGTCCTCTGAAACCGGAAGCCAAACTGGATCCTGCATCCTTACCTCAAAGTACTTTTCCAAGCTGAAGGCGACTCTAAAATCTCCCACACACTCTCCTCTGCAACATATTAACATTGCTTTCTCCGACACTCGGCTTCCTACTCCGCCCCGTCACTCCTAATGAGCATCTTTTATCCAGCCAACTCTACAGTACCTTTCAGAGTGAAAAGTGTCTTCAGTAAAGTGAATGTGCATTTAATATCACTCGTGCCAGGGCTTTTTTTTTTTTTTTTTTCCTGTTAGAGAACTCTTAAGAAATATGCGCAGAAAAAAAAAATGGACTAATCAGACAAAGAACTTAGAATTCAATGGACTTGGATTCAGAAGTCCTGAGTTCCACATCTAGTCTGGCTATCTGTTACTACACTGTCTATCCTCAATTCCGGCTCCTTGTTTAGTAAGCTAAAATTCAAGGCCAACAAAACTCTTGTCAGATTTATCTACAGCTTGTTCCAGGCAAGATTCGAGCCCTTCCTACTCAGCTCCCACACACAACCTCCTCTCCCATCCCTGCCCCTGGTGCCTAGTGGGTGAACCGGAACCACTGTGGATACGCCTTGGGAATTTGTTCTAAGTTGAAAACATTTCCACCTGATTTCTTAGGCAACCCACACGCCAGGAGCTGCTCTGGTTCTCTGCCCTCTAAGTGGCAAGGAAGGATTCGGGACGTGGGAGGTTGCAGCACAGGCCACTGGTATATCTTGGACTCTATTGGAATAGGGATTCCCACATCCTCCAGACTGAATGTGCGTAGGCAAACAACCCGCAGATTCTCTTGAGGAGCAGGGCTATTTACAACCTACATACCTGGGCCCCACCGAGTCTCCTGTGTTTACTTTGGAGTCTGGCCAGGGCAAAGGGCTCCTACAAGCTCCTCAAGTTCTTACTGTACATAAGATCAAAGTGAAAGAAGGTGTCCCCCAAATTGCAGCCCTTGAGGGTTAAGAATCACCTGAGTTAAACTTGACCTTTGTGGGATGTCCGGAAACCCTAAGGCAATTCCCCATAGACTGCTTTCTAAGGGACAATGGGCTAAGAAGACAACCTCAGTCACAGAACTTTTGGTCACCAGCCCTGATTGCATTTGCGTAGCTCCAGCTCTTTGGCCTGCCGCTGTCAGCCACATTAGCCCCGACCCCGCCCCACCCTTCTCGCCCCGCCCAACTCTGCCCGTTGGCTCCGCCCCCGTGACGTGCCGCAGCAGTCGCGAACATGCGCACTGAGCTCCGCGCGCTGCTCCGCCTCGGCGCTGTCATTCTCCGCGGCGCGGCGGCCAGTGCGGACTGCGGCTCCCGCCCGGCGCGCGGGTGCTGTGACTGTTCCTCTGGGGCGGACTGGTGGCTCTGCAGCGCTCCAGAGCCTCTCGTGCGGGGACTCCGTGGTGTCGCATTCCCTCAGAGCGGGAGACACGCACCCGGAGCTCCGAGCATAGCTCTCAAGGGCTGGCGGCCACGACGGCGTTTGCTCGGGTCCCCGGTGCAGTCCGAGTCCCTGCGACCGCCCGGTGCGCCCGCGAGAGTGCACCTCCCCCGGCACGGCCGAGCCTCGGCGACGAGGACCAGGCGGGTCCTGCGCCCGCTACCACCGGCCACCGCGGGCCAATCCGGCTGCGTGCGGCGGAGTTGCAGCGCTTTTAGCGCACTGAAGCCCCAGAAGACCTCTGCCTTCTGCGAACCTGTAAGTTGACTGTAGTTTCTGAAGTTGCAGGCAGCGTGGGAAGGACAGGTTCATTTTATTCCTGTGGTGCCAGACCGAGGTGGCACCTCCTGTTAGTCGGACTGCAACTGGAGGAAGGCAAGGCATACTGGACTGCAAAGGAGGGGGCATGCCATTCGAGGACTCAAGGCTGGAGTCCAAGGCTGGCTCCTGCCTCTCCCGAGTGTGCCAGTTGGAAATGTGTTAGGGGAGACAGGTGCTCCGAGGGCATTTGGCCCGCCGCTAATTGCACATTCTGAGCTCCTTGATTCTGCGCCGCCGTGGGGTCAGGGACGTCCGCCACCTCCATCCTAGGAGGCTCTGCTGACATCCTCTCGGAGGACTGGCACAGAGATGAGAAGCTGAGACATTGCTGCTCGGGCCTGCAGGCTTTCTGCGCATCCCACTTCGCTCTTCCCTTAGGCAGAAGTTGCCAACCTCCCATAATTGGAGCCTAGTCCTTTAGGGAAAAACAACTTATGTGTCAACTGAGTGTTTTGTGCTCCAAGGCAGAGAAAATGAGAAAAGCGCTCTGTGCGTTTTAATTCACGTGCTTTAAGAATGTGGGCTAGTCTCAAAGAAACAGGATTCAGAGGATGGCTGAGTTGTCCTGCATTGCTTATATAAGCGATGGCTGGGTAACTTTGCATCTGCAGGGGCTGCAGCTGTGCCTCCAGTCACTCCATTTGTTTCAAGTCCAGCTTGAACCGTGTTTAATAAAAATGTTGACATGATATAGCGGTTTGTAGTCAGAAACGGGGCAGTCTTTAAATAAGACTGTCTTCTCCTAATAGGGAGCATGGGAAGAAGAACTTGGTGTATTTTTTCAAGGCAGTTCAAGGAATTAGATACAAATCATGCTTTAAAATACCATACATTGTACAGAGAGATGCACAGAACCCTCTTTAGAACACATCCCCTTTTGTTTAGGAAAAGTGGAGATTGTTCATACCAGATAATTGTTGAGTCTGAAAGTTAAGTGCACTAATGGGCTTATTATCTTAATAAACAAAGAGCATGATTTATAGGTAGCTGCAGTGGCCTACTTTGAAGGGTAGAAATCTTTAACCTTTCGTTCTCAGCTGCCCCTAGAGATTCCATTTAAGCAGAGCAATGGATTAATGCCATTGATGTTTAATACTTGAGCTGATTAAATTTGTAAAAGGAATTCTTTGAAATACCATACAGCCCTGCTGTGTGGCTGACAGGTAGTGACTGTCATAAAGAAAGATAGTCTTTAGAGGAGCAGCTTTGCATTAACCAACTAGCCCACATTGAGGCTGCCCTGTGGTATGCACACATCCATGGGAAGAAATATGCACAGAGAAAAAAGATATATGAATTTGGATTTGAAGTAAAAGCTCACAGATGTGAGTCAGTGTGAGATTTATTTATGTGACCTTTAGAAAGAGGCGTGTATGGGTTAAAGTGCTTCAGTGGATACAAGACTAACTACTTACAGGCACCTAGTTTAAACATAGTTTTTATTTTAAGAATTGTAAGAAAAAAAAGAAAGGTATTATTTTAAAGTTGAAAAGCTGGTCATCACATTGTAGTTTATAGGAGCATCATGTTCTGAAGAAACCCCTAGAAGAAATTTTGTCCAAGTGTGGGCTTTCAAGGGACCAGGCTGGTGGCACAATTGCAGGCTTTGAATCTGGGCAAGGTACAGAAATCCTGTGCCTAGTGTCTCCATCTGTAAAATGGGTGGGTGTAACTGCATTACCTTCCTTGTTGGGTTGTGTGAGGTTTAAGTGGAATCCAGCATGAGAAGTTACTGAGCTGGTGTCAAGTATAGTAGGCTGACTTTGGGGGAAAAAAATTCCATGTTGTGAAAGGAAATTTGTCTTGGGATAAGCTGTAGACATTAAACAGCTGTTGCTGGAGTTCAATAGAAGGAGTTCCCATGTGCAATAGGACAGAGGATATAAACACACTGGCCACATGTTAATATTGGATTTACTGTCTCCAGCAGCGCCTCCCTGAAAGTCCTTCGATGGAGGGGGCTTTGTCTTGGTGTTAGAGAGGAAGAAACTGAGGCCAAGCGAGATCAAGTAGTAGAAATTAGAGCTGGCAGTTTAAACATGCCGTTGGAATCTGTGTTCTTTGACCCTGCTGCCTCAACTTGCAAGCGATGTGGGTGGGTTATCCTCTTTCACCATGGGAAGTTTATGTTTAAAGCTTCAAGTATGCAAACTGCTAAATAACACTCATAGCCCAGTTCCTCGTGACTGGAAGCCGCTTCCATCATCGACCTCATGGTTGTTAAAAGCCAGGCCCTGGTTGCAGAACCCCCCCCCCCCCCCCCCGCTCAGTGCTGTTGTGAGAGAGATAGCAGGGGGTTTCTGCCCTCAGCTGAAACTGGATTCTGTTACTTCTTCCTTCCCTGTTTATATATTCATAGAGCCAAAGAGAAAAGTTGCTGTAAGTTGATGCTTCAGATTGGCAAATGATGCTCGATATTCTGCCTGTGTAGTTGCTGTCAGTGGTCCACACAGTAAAAGCAGCTAAAACCAGTCCACGTTGTCTCTGAGCATAGGCTAGTGTCAAAGGGAGAACTCCACTCAGTCAGAGAGATGGGCGTTGTGCTTATCTTGGACTCAGTGTTCTGAAATGGAATCATTTATCCATCACAGCTATAGGCACACTTCCTTTAGTCCTAGGTACAAAGCCATAGCAAGCAGTTGTGGGGGATTCCATATGAGCCATTTTGGTTTGAAATCCCCATGAACTGTTGAGCTTCTCCCATGAGTTCTAGGGTGTGGGGTGACTGAGTGGCCATGGTGCTTTGTGGCTTTCTTAGGTTCATCTACATGCCATCATGTTCTGGCCTTTGGTCTTTATCTTTTAGATACTAAAATCTAATTGCTATAGAAAGCGCCTAGGCAGCTGACTACCCTAGGTGAGTCAATGTTTAATGAAACCCTCCTAGCTAATATACCTACCATTAAAAGGTACTCTAAGCGAGATGCTCACTGCTACCTGGCTGGTGTTCAGGGTCTCTCCCTCCTTCCATCTCCCTCTCCTGTCCTCCTCCCCACTCTCTGTCTCTGTCTGTCTCCCTGTCTTGTGTGTGTGTGTGTGTGATTGGGTGGGTGGTTATGTGTGTGTGTGGTGGGTCTGTCTGTCTGTCTGTCTGTCTCTCCAAAGCTTCTCAACAATGAGGTTCCAATAGGGAGCTTCTGAGAGCATATAGGCACAATGCCACAACTGCAGTGCCAAAAAGAACCCCTGCCACCACCCGAGTCCTCTCTCTGATACCCTCTGCTGATGTTTCAGCCCTCCTTTTCAAAGAATCCATGCACACTTTGCCTCAGTCAGCAGCTGTATTTCAACTGTTCCCTGTTCTGGATTTTCTGATCAAATGTCTGCCTGGGAGAACATGTCTAGAACTAGAGCTAAGCCTGTGAAAGTAATTTGCAGATGGTTGTTTTATTTCCTGCTTGTGTTTTAGTAGATTTTCTGTTGTCACTTTTAAATATACAAGAAATACTCCCCCCCCCAAAACACACACATCAGTTTCCTTTGCTCTCAGAAGACCCACGTACAACTGCAGATATGCTACCTACATTCAGCCAATCTTATATGATTTCTGAAGCTAAGCAGGCTTGGGCCTGTTTAGGACTTGGATGGGAGAAGGCTCAGGCACATAATATGCAAATCAATTTTAATATGGATCTGAGTGAGTGAAGACCGTTTACTCTTCCTTAACCGATTACTCCTTTGAATTTTCACTTTCTATTCGAGGGACTTGATTTTGACCTTACCTCATTCAGTGTACGAGGTGACATGGAAGTTGCACACATTTATAGTTATACAGACAAGCAACTCGTGTGCAATGTGGCATCTGCACCTCAAAGTCAAGTTTTGCAGAGTTCAGGGATATGGGGTGGATTTGAGAGAAGACAGCCTTGAGCATGGTTTATCTGACCACATTTCTCGCCCCTTCGGTCTGCTTTCGGTCAAGAGCTGGAGCATAGATCCAGCTAGGAGCCTTCACTGTGTGTTGGCTACGATGGCAACGTTACGTAACGTTGTCCTCCAACCTGACGCCAACCTTCTGGGCAGTTCCTGTATTGTAGTTCTTTTGCAGAAGGAGAAACTAGCCTAGGAAGGTCATGGGTTCAAGATTACAGGAGTAGGTTTTGTAAGAAAAGGTCGAGCTCAGAACTTTTTGGCATTCCTTATAGAATATCCTCCTGCCTCTGGTTTATGAGCTATTGTAATAAATTCTATAGTAGAGACAGACAGTCTCAGTTCTATAGTAGAGACGGACATCTCAGTTCTATAGTAGAGACAGGCAGTCTTAGTTCAGTAGTAGAGACGGACAGTCTCAGGCGTTACAAGTCTTCCTGTCCGTAGCTGGGAGTGGCTAAATAAGAAGTACCATCTCTGTATTTTTGTCGAGGTAGAAGCTTAAGCTTATTTACGTTAGAAATCAAAACCACATTTCACTTTGTGAAAAAGAAGGAACGAAAGCCACGTGTTACTCTGTAAGTAAGCATGAGTGCTTCCGGTGGAGTGGCAAGACAAACTTGCTTCATCTGTGCTTTGGGTCTGAGGCTTGCATCATTGTCCTTGAACAAAGGAGAAGTGGAAAGGCCTAAGATTTTCTTAAGTGATTTTTTTTTTACATTTATTTAAATCTAAAAAACGTCAGGGTTACAACAGCAGCACTAGTTGTTTGTGGTATGACTGTTGTTTTAAAGGAAATGCACCCACATATCTAACAAGAAGGGATCAAGTGTGTCCTCCCAGAACAGGCACAGTGCATGCAAGCTCCCATGTCTGTGGTGTGACCTTCCTGACTCCAGTCCAGAGAGAAAGCAGAAACTCTAAAGTCATACTGTTAGATTCTCAGAACCCTTCCGTGAGATAACGCCTCTGTAGGGGAGGAGGAGGAGGACAGCAGAGAGAGACTCGCTGCCTGGAGGTCAACCCCAGCACGTGCTAGGCAAGCCCTCGGTGCTGCTGAGCTATAGCCTCGACCCCATTCCCCTCTTGATTTCACATCGGAACCAACATCATTTCGGTTGTAATTTAAAAGTTAGTGTATCCTCATAACATTCAGGCATAGACTAGATGGCTCTTCTGTTCCCATGCTAGACTATAAGACTGGATGAGTTTCAAACCAGCGAGTGATTAAAAACTTATTTTAAAACACTGCTCTGCCCTTTTTAAATGTGGATTGCCAGGGGACAGGAAATTTGACCTGACCGTGACCTTTATTATAACACAGAGCATCCGAGCCCCTGGGAGCTTCATGGAGTGGACTTTAAAGTCGCTGGCAGCCTTCTTCCACGCTCCAGTTCCGTAAGCCTCCAGGTAGCCCAGCCTAACACATCATATCCACCCTTTATCTGTGAGTGATGAGCTTCACCTGTCCTCCTCAAAGGACCAAAGGTGTGAGTGTGTCAGCATGTGTCACCTGTCCTCCTGCATAGCCAGCCTCAGGTCTTCATGGTTAGGCTTCTCTGAATGTGTTATCTGAGGAATGAAGAGAGAGGAGATGAGGCCTTGTGCATTTGGTTTCCTGTATTTATGACTGTCCATCACTGTTGGCTGCTTCGCCCACGCCAGCCCTTTACCCTAACGTGGACCTGTGTCCCATCCCCCCAGCTGTGTCGAACGTGGGAAGGTGTCCCTGAAGCAACACATGCTGTAAGACAGGGGTGAGAAAGTCACACAGCATAGTGACTGACTATTAAAAAGAGGGCCAGTTGCTAACACAGAGATGCACAGTTCCTCACAGCCTCTGTCAGCACTTGGGAACTTTACTGAGTAGCCTTATTATTTTATATGTGACATCTAAAAAGAGTTGTGAGCCTCTAATTCATGCTTAACCAGCTGCCAGCAGCATGGCTATGTTTGCTTCAAGTTTGGTGAGAGTAATTCATATTCATTTGAACATTTCTCAGATATGTGTTTTAGGAGATGAGGTGTTAGGGATAAGCCACTCCATAAAATTGTCAAAGAAAAGACTTAATAAAAATAAATGAAAAATACAGGATTTAAAAAAAAAATAAAAAAGAATGTGGCTTTCCTTCAGGAAATGGTACTTGGTCTGAGTCCGTGGTTCAGGGGTTTGGGGTGGGTGTGATTATGTCACTGAGCCGGGTACTGGATTGTAAAACAGCAGCTCAGTCGATGTGGTTGGGAACAGCTAATGTGGCACATGTAGCTAAGGAATTGGAGAGTAGAGGCTGGAGCTACTTTGTGAAGTGACTTGGTGGCCAGACTTGGTCCTGCAGGTGAAAGTGAGCACTGGAGTTCTCCTGTGAGTTCTGGGGTCAAATTCAGGGCCTCGCGAATTTGAGGCAAGCACCCGGTCACTGAGCTCTAGCCCAGGGTTCTGCTCACTTTTTATTTTGAGACAGGGCACACTAAGTTGCCTGGCCTGGCCTTGAATTCAGTATGCAGCCCAAGTAATCCCCCTGCCTCAATCACAAGTAACTGGGATGACCATCCAGTGCTGCCAGGCCTGACCTAGGCTGTCAACCTGATGTATCAACAAATGAACTAGGAGACAGAACAGGGAAGCCATTAAAGTCTGAGTTCAGATGATAAGGATATAGACTCTGGGGGTGGGGGAGGGAGGTGGCAGAGAGAAGCAAAGAGATGGCAGGGACACTGAAGAGCCTCCCCAGATGGCCTCTGTCAGATCACTGAAGAGATAGAAGTTCCATTGTGATGATGGTGATCACAGAGGCTGGAGCTCCACAGGGGAAGGTGACAAGCTGTGGGTTTATGCAGTGTGAGGCACCAGAGGAACATCAGAGCCTAGAGATGCTATGCACACTGTGGGCTTAAAATTCAAGGCAGCCACAGAGGTGCAAATGGAGGTTTATCATCCACTTACAGCTTATTAATGCATCTAGTCCACTGCGTTAGTTATCTGAGATATCCTAGATATAATATGAATTTCACTTGTTTCTATAAAAATGGGCCTCATTGTGCTGTAGGTAACTGAGTATTTGAAATGGATGTTGAAGCTGCTGTCTGCCTGAGAGAACATGCAGGATAAAAAAATAAAGTGGAGGCCAGGGTGACACCAGAAAGGGAAAGGAGAGGAGATTGGGAAGTTTAACTGAGAGAAATTTCAGGGGGAAAAAAAAAAGATGAGAGAAGGCGGAGGCAGAGCAGGATGAGGTGCATGGCTGAGTGGGAGCCCGGGCACAGAAGTGAAACCGGGAAGTGCCACAGGGTAAAGTGCTCTTCCTTCACTTGTGTCTGCACCGGAGATAGGGCGATTGTCTGGTGGCTTTCAGTTCCTCTCTGTCAGTATTACGACTCCAGATGATGGGTGGGGATGCCATTCAGGAATGAAGTACGATCCTGAACTCAGTCTGCTAATGGAGTACTGTTGTCTTGTTGTCTTTTTTCCCTTTAATTTTCCCCGTCATGATCAGAGGAGCGTAGACACTTGACAGAGTGGGAAGACCAGGAGACACACTTTGATGATGCATAAAGTGCTTGATTGTCCGTCCACGAGAGCACACCTCCTCCTGTATTGGTGAAGGAGTGCATGGATGGGAAGTGAGAACAGCACAGTCACAGCTCACGAACAGCTAGTCTTTTATGTGGCATGGTGTCATTAGAGAGCTGGTCCTGTGGACCACTTCTTGCAAGGTTTAGTACCATGCCTGGCCCACTGGATTATCTGAGGTATTCTGTATATAACATCCCATGATTTTTCATTTGTTTTATGTTGTAGACAGTGTGGAGTATTTATTAACCATGAAAATTCGACTCCTGTCCTAGGTGTCCATCCTCACGTGCTTTGTCCTTTAGTTTTTACCTAACAGTAAAGCTCCTCCCTGTCCCTGTTACTTTTTTAATGTTATTACCAAATATCTGACAAGAACAGCGTCAGATGTTTTTTTTTTTTCCTCAAAGTCTAAGAAGTGATGGAGTCTGTCACCATAGAGACATGGTGGCGGGAGATGGCTGGTCACATTGCATCTGCAGTTAGGAAGCAAAAAGAGAACAGGAAACGGAGCTGAGCTATAAAACCTCAAGGCCCTCCCTCCGTGACACATTTCCTCCAGCGAGCTTGCACAGCCTTCTAAACAGCACCCCAGCTGGGGACCCAGGACTCAAATGTATGAGCCTGTAGATCAGTGGTTGTCAACCTTCCTAATTCTGTGACACTTTAATGCCGTTGTTCATGTTGTGGTGACCCCAACTATAAAGTTAGTCCATTGCTACTTCATAACTGTAATTTTGCTCCCGTTATGAATTAGTGTAAATACCTGTGTCTTCTGATGTTATAGGTGACCCCTGTGAAAGGGTCCTTCGACCCCCACGGAGTAAGACTCACAGGTTGAGAACTACTGCTATAGAAGGTACATTTTACATTTAAACCATTACACTACATACAGAAATCAGTGAGCTGAAATAGAGTCCAGAGGAGAAACCCAGCTGCTAAATGATGAGAGTTGTCAGAGCCAAACCGAGATGTTCTGGCTTCAGATTCTGGGTTCAGATGACTGATTCTAAGATACTTCTTTATCATCTGCTACTAAAGGAATCCTTGCAGGAGGATGAGTGCTTAAGATCTATTTTCAAGTTAATTTGCTTAAAACATCAACACTATAAACTATTGTTGACTAAAATTCCTCTATTTAATGAACCAAAGGATATTTATGCAAATATCTAATTAAGCTGGGAAAAATAGGGTTTACTTCTATAAAACAAGCTTTTTTTTTCTGGTTTTGGTGCTGACTTTTTAAAAAGCTACTACCCATAAAGCACAGAGACCTAATATTTTAAACTGAAATTCTTGTAGTTAAATTTCCTCTTTGTGCTGCAGAGGGAATATATTTCTTAGTAATTGCAGTGTCTGCTGTGTGTGAGAGACATTCTGTATGTGCATTTTGATGTACAAGTATATCAGACAAAACCCAACCAAGTTAGGTTTAAAGTAATGTTCTTGACTGTGCTGGTCATATGAACCAATAGACTTATTTGGCTTGCTGAAACAGCTATTGTGTTACCCGTATAAGGCATTACACTGGCATTGTCTTTTTACCTAAGTACTACAAGATGGTGCAGTATAAAATGCCAGTTCCACAACTTGTATTTTGGCTCTGAATTG
Organism: Mastomys natalensis; assembly: GCA_021653895.1. Classification (NCBI taxonomy): domain Eukaryota; kingdom Metazoa; phylum Chordata; class Mammalia; order Rodentia; family Muridae; genus Mastomys; species Mastomys natalensis. Next base: position 12,071 of record JAJTUV010001258.1, read on the forward strand.
TCTAAAATTTCCTTAATATTGTCAACAAATCATATATAGATGCATATGTACAGCAACGCTTGAGTCATGAAATGGATATGTACTCTCAAAGCCATTGAAATAGTTTGTAATGTTGCATTTTTTAATCACACACATCCACAGTGGAGTCTGCTAACTGGTGATTTGCAGAGGAAAGCACTTTCTAGCAGGTAGCGAAGGCTGTTGCCATGTTATCCCCAAATGCCACTGCCAAGCTTCATGGGCCAACTTTACATTTCAGCTTCAGTAGGAAAGTCTAAAGGGCTGACGGTTTTGTGAATTCAGCGGATGGCTCTTATTTTTTTGATTCATTGGATGGCAATTATTATTTTTAATAATGAGACATTTGTAAATTCTGAAATGTTGATAAAAATGTTAGGCAACCATCTTAGTCTGGTAATTACTGTTCCACACAGTATCCATTGCAGTGAGAAATTACAATATAGAGTATTATGGTATTTTAAATTTGATTTATTGTACTTTATAATATGTTAGGTAATTCAAATGAAGATTAATTTGTTCTTTTTGTGCCTGATAGGTTCCAACTTCATCCCAATGTAAATATTGTAAAACAGGAAATAGAGTTAGTTTTCTGCCCAGGTGACTTGACACTACCGTACTTTATACTTATGCACATACATAAAAAGTTAAGCTGGCTTTCTTACTGATACTCCGTGGTATATTATAGCATGTACTATGGGTTTTCATTTCTTAAAAAAAGAGTAGCTACATTTCTTCTTTTTTTCTCAATCCTGTTGGATTTCAGTCATACATTTTTATGTTCTTTATACCCGACATGATAGAACATGTCTAAATTAGTGATCTAATTTGAATACTATAATGATATGCACAGTTGAGTTTGAGTACAGTGTTTTTGCATAATGTGATGGTTTCTCTTAGTGGATTTAGGAATTCCATGGTTCCAATTTCAGAGTCCTAAATCTATATGTGCTTATGAAGGGGCTCACAGAACAGAATGCAAATATTTTAAGCCTATTTGAGTTTTAGGAATTAACATATAAACTATCTACAATGGCTTTTTTATGTATAAGAAAGTAGCAAGAAATACAGAATTAGTTAAAAACCAGCCTGCTGTCACATGTAGTGAGTAAATTTTGCCATCAAAGTTAAAATTCATACTTCTTTGTTTTGCTAAACAATAAATAAAGGTATATTCAAGCAAAGTGATATCAAGAATTCTCATAAATAATTGTACATATTTATATAGTGTTGAACCGGGCAGTGGTGGCGCACACCTTTAATCCCAGCACTTGGGAGGCAGAGGCACGTGGATTTCTGAGTTCAAGGCCAGCCTGCTCTACAGAGTGAGTTCCAGGACATCCAGGCTATTCAGAGAAACCCCATCTTGAAAAACAAAACAAAAACCAAAATATTTATATAGTGTTATATTTTACTTTGACAAACTCACATCTAGAGCTTAAACATTAGCTTTGTGTAATGGTCCATGGCACACACGGCTAATCCCAGGGCTCTGGAGCAGAGGCTGAAGAATCAATGGAAGTTCAAGCCTAGCCTGGTCTACGCAGTTCCAGGATAGCCTTGAGACCTTGTCTTAAAAACAAACAAACATAAAACAGCGCGCACACACACACATACACACACTGGGGGGGGGGGGGGGAGAGGGGAAGGAGGGAAGGAGAAAGAGAGAGTAAAAAAATTGTGCCTCTAAAGTAGCATTGGAAGTAGAATGCTTTCAGAGTCTTGTTATAACAGTTCAGCAACATCCAGGCTGTGTTCTGAGATGTTAGGAGCGGGGCTTCCAGACATTGCAGCCAGTGAGACAGCAGCGGTGCACAATGTATCTATCACCCTCACTCTTAAATCTAATGGTCCCTCCCTCCACAGTTCATAACCTTGCCAACCATATGAGTTATTTGCTAATAGTAGCATGTCAAAACCTAAATTATTATGGATCTTTTCTTTTAATAAATATTCAGCATTTTCAATGCATTTTAAAGCAGTTAGGTACAATTCCTAATAACCAGCCCCATACTGGCGGTGGGCACACCCCTTTCAGACTGTTCATAGCCACAGGGAATTTGGCATTTAGACCCTTTTCTATGTACTTTCAAGAACTCCACATATCCTGAAAACTGGCAGCCTTGGGCTCGAATAATTCTTTTACATCTCCACAGTTACATGGAGAATAAAGATAATTTCTCACCTTTTCTTCACATTAGATGCCAATGTCTGTGTTCAGAGAATCGCCATTCACTAGATGTATACTCTTAATTGTCATCTCTGTCTACAGTGATAACCGTCATTTACAAGTAAGAGTCTTCGTGTTCCCTACTGTTTAAGAATAGGTAGTACTTACTGTCTTCTCTTCCTATTTCAGGGCTGTTTGTCTGAAATGTTAAGAAAGAACAGTGTTGTTGACATAACAACATCTTACTTTATAAACTGAAGATATTAGTCTTTAGCATCTTTCTGAAGGTGTATTCTATATGCCGTAAGAGTCCATCATAACTGACCATGTCCTGGTGTTTAGAAACTTACAGAACTGAGCAACCGTTGTCACAGTTAAGCTGCTCGGTTCTGAGAGGAGTCTTTGTGCCTGTCACAGTGAGTCTCCAGTCTCTCTACTGTCCCTGCCACTGTCCCTGCAGCCATGACCTGTCAGTTCTGTATCTCATCTTAAAAAAAAACCAATAAACCAAAAACAAAGAAACAAACAAACAAAAACCCTCCAAACATTTCATTTGGAATTCTATTTTTACCAGTAAAAATGTAATTTGTCATCTTTTTTTATAAAGTCGGTATCACTTTTTCATTGCTCATATTTACATACTGTGAGCAGATTTGGATATGCTCATTAAAGTGAAAACATAGAGCCAGGAAGATATGCCCGAGTGCACTGCGGTCCTATTTTAGAGTGGACCGTGTGCCTGCTTTTCAGCTCCTCTCTGCTGTTCCCTTGGTCTCTGATACCAGCCCATCTCCTGCACTCTTCACCCCAGGAATCTATCCAATAAAATCATGTAGAAATCACTGAGCTGAGGTCAGGTAAATGCCTACATCATTTGGGGGAACAACAGAAGATTCAACACTGGGAAACTTGCCTGTCTGGAAGCTGTACAAAGATCAACTATCCCTATGTCAATGTCTTTTAGAATTCTGCTTTTCCCTGGGGCATGGCAGTGCCCATCTCACTACCCAGGGCTGGAGACTGAGGCAGGCAGATCTCTGATTTAGAGGCCAGCCTGGTCTACATAGCAAGTTTCAGGCCAGCCAGGGCTACACAGTGAGACAAACAAAAACCAGCTTTTAGAAAGGTAATACAGTGCCCCCAGCCCCCACCCAAAGAAAGGTAATACAATTTGGATATTACTAATATCTAGAAAACATAGTCATTTCTATAACAAAGTGAATCAATATTTATATTTAGCTGCACAAAGGAAAACCCCAAAGTAATTCAAGTGAGGTTTTGGAACAAATTATATTTCAGTCTTGTTTTGCTTTTCAGCCTTATGAAGTTTATGAGAACACCCAAGGGCATTCCAGGATATTACCTTTCATTTGTCAGCTCCCTGCCCCCTCAGCCATATGCACATTTTAGATGACCAAGCCACAATGTTAGCTTTCTATCAGACTTGATACAGGGTCAAGTCAGCTGTTTGGCTTAGTGACTGAAGGCCAGGTATGGATAGAATATGGTCAGCCAGGCTGCGGTTTGTGGTTCCAGCTCTGTAAAAAGCCTGGATTGTAGCCATGCTCAAGATACACCCGGTGTGGCACCCAGTGTGGTTCTGCTGCCTTCAGATCAAGACGTAGAACTCTTGGCGCCTTCTCCAGCACCATGTCTGCCTGCACACTGCTATGCTTCAAACCATGATGATAATGGGCTAAGCCTCTGAAACCGTAAGCCAGCCCCAGTTAAATGGTTTCCTTTATAAGAGTTGCCATGGTCAGAGTGTCTCTTCACAGCAATGAAACCCTAACTAAGGCACTTGCCTACTTCAGAACTGGGGCCTGGGAGGACTGAGATGTTGTTGTTAAGAGGATATCCCTGGACATGGCTAGGGAGAGGGCTCAGCTGTGTTTTACACATAAACAGAAGGATCTGGGTTCTGAGTTCAAGCACTCGTGTGGAAAGCCAGATTAGGGACTCCCCTGCCAACCAACATAGCCAAATTGCTGAGCTCCAGGTCCAGAGAGATTCTTCTTAATAACTAAAGCAGGAGCAATAGAGGGAGATACCTTATGTAGACCGCAAGCTGCACATGCACACATGTGCTCAAATGATGTGCACATGGGCATGTGAGCATGCCCACACAACACACGAAATGACTACATGAATACTTAATAATTCATGAAGAAAATCTGTAGGCAACAATCCCAGTTGTCATTCCAGGTAGCTCGGCAAACCTCATGCCTATCACAAAGTTGTGGGATGAGAATATAGTATAGAAAGGCGTGAAAACTGGGGAAGAGAATCTACCAGGGAAAGCTCTCTAGAGGTAGATGAAAGTGCTCAGAGCTCAAGTGTGTTAGGGACATGAGGGGAACTGTGTGGGATCCCCACTGCACTCACCGCTCACAAGGACACTGGCTCAGAGCAAAACACCCAGGCATGTTCTGAATTGTAAAATAGTGTGCCTAATGATAGCAGATAATGATGATTAGTCATTTGCTCATTAATTTCCAGATTCCAGTGGTTTCCTAGGGTGGGCCAGAACTCGTTTATTTTGTGTTTTTGTTTGTTTTGTTTTTGTTTTGGAACTCCTATCCCCGCCCCTGGGAGTAAGGTTTGCTTTAAATGTGTATTCTATCACAGTAAATATCTTTGATACAACCATACTAGAGATTCTGGGACCTATTTATGAAAGAACCAAGTGTACTATCATTATCAACAATAGAGGAAAAGGTATATATGCATTGCAGGAGCATGGGGGATGGCTGGCCTCCGCTATATAGGACCATCATCCAGCCACACAGTCTGCAGTTGTTCAGTTGCCTGTCCAAGAGCAAGCCAGGCACCATTCTAGAATGCAGTGGGAAGGGGCTAAGGGTCCCATCCCTGGCTGAGGAGCTATTGGAGAGCATCCAGGGGAGAGAAAGTTGGTTCTCTTTAAGAGCATGTCCCTGCCAGATCTACCAGAGTCCCGTGGACAGATCCACACCCTGCATGCAAACAACACAAATTGCACCCTAGGATAATCTTTTTTAAAGACATGAAGTTGGGGGTATAAGGGCATGAAGATGACCTGGGAGGAGTGGGGGGTAGTGGGGTGAATATAATCAAAATACATTGTGTGAAATAGTCAAAGAATTAATTATAACTTTTAATTAAAAATGACAATCAAGTACTGAAGGTCTCCAGGGAGAGTAAGGTGAGGTGGGCCTCTTAGTGACTGTATAGCCCTCAGGTATATGTGCTAGGTCCTGGATTACAATAGCTTGTCTGTTTCTACTATTTTTATTTCTCTACTGCTTCTGTTTGTTAAGTTCTCAGGTGTGTTACCAGTGTACTGAAGAGGAGTCACGAATATCGAAGATTAAATACCCACATTTGGTCGTAGAACCGTGAACCCCACGTTTCCTGTTGCAGGCCTGCCCTTGGGCATCTCCATATATAGCCACCTGCTGCTCCCGTGTCAGCCAGGGGTTTCCAGAGTGATCACCCCTTTGCTAGTGTGATTGACCCAGACTCTTCTTAACTCCGGGAGCTGCTCTGACCCTACCCTACAGACATCATGTCTGTTTTCTCTGCTGTGTGTATTTCTGAATTTGTACAAGTTTATTTGCTTTCTCAAATTTTTCATTGTTAAAAAGCTGACAGTCCACAGAGCCTTCACCTTGCCTCAGTTATACGATCTCTCCTCATTTAAACAGGCTTGCCCCACCCTGTCTGTGTCAGCCATGGCCTTTTGTGTGGTAGTGTTCCAGGCTAGCTACACATTAACACCCCGGGAAGCCTACAACTTGCTGACTAGTTCCCACCCATTCATTCTGATTAAAGGGTCCTGTTGTGGGGCCTTGACCTTAATGGGTTTGTAGCTTACAGTTGATGTTAATAAGTAACTACTCAAAATACCTGAATATCGTCCATATCAAGAGCCATTGTGAGAATTGGAGGGATGTCTCTGTGGTAAAGAGTGCTTGCTGCCCTCCCAGAAGACCTGGGTTTGGTTCCCAGAACCCAAGTCTGGCAGCTCACAGGGGCTGCCGCTCTAGCTCGGGCAGTGGGGGGGGGGGGGTGTCCCATCTAATTCACACAATCTCCAAATGAGCTGAGATCAGTTGAACCACGAGTGCTTGTGGAACTCTCTGGACTGTGTCCTTATGATGAGGGTACAATTCTGTTTCTAAGACAATAGTTTTAGTTTTGTTCATAGGGAGGGAAATAAAATGAGGTGATTTTGATTCTAATAACAAAGACACAGCTGTCTTAAGAGATCTGATGGTAAGTGTAGGCCAGTCAGCCCTAAAGACCCTTCACTTGGCAAACAACTTCTTGTGGCAAAATGACTACAACCCAACCTGCTTCAGTGGAGCTGGATTAAAAGCGTTCTCTTTATTTATTGGTTTCCCCTGGGCACAGATACTGTACAAAGCCAACTGTGCCCTGCAGTTGTCCTGTTGTGAGGTAAGAAGTGCAGCTTGTCTGCTTCCCAGCCCCCATTCCTGGATGTGAGAGTGCTACCTCGGCTGGCCTCAGTGCAGACCAACAATAGATGAAGATGCTCATCCGCTCTGCCTCTGTTTACAGAGGACCTACTAAGTGACAGGCCCTACTGGTAGGTATAGGTAGCAGACACAGAAACAAGCAGCCATCTATCTACCTTGATTTTCAAGGGACCATCGACAAATGTTAGGTCCCTGTCAGAAAGTAAAATATAGTCCTGTCACTGAGAATGATGAGGCAGCTAGGGGGAGGGCCTTCCAATGCGATGTTTAAGCTGACATATAAAAGAGACATACAGGACTGGAAGGACTTATATCCTGACGAAGAAGACCCAGGCAGAAGAGCAGAGGATTGAGGATGGGTACCTGCGCCCTGCCTGAGCAGCTGTTCCTCAGGAAGATCACTTTGGGTAGTGTCTAATTCACACAAGGTGAATTAGTCCTAGAGGTAGCATCTCAGAGTCCAAGCCAAGTAGAAAACATTTGTCTGCCAACCCAGTGCTGAAATGCTGCTCTTGGACACCTCTTCTGTGGTCACAGCCTGGTGAGACTGCAGCAGGCTAAATTCACCGGTTAAAATGCTTGTTAGAAATGATGACTTCCGGGCTGGGAGCACGGCTCAGTTGGTAGAGTGCTTGTCTACCACTCATGAGCTCCTGCATCCAGTTACCGACATCATATACACTGCGAACGGGGGAGCATGCCTATAATCACAGCACTTGAGAGCTAGAGAAAGGAGGGGGAGTGTTTCAAGGTCCGATATATGATGAGTTGAGGCTAGCCTGTGATACTGAGCTCCTATCTCTAAAGGAAAGGGATCAGGGAGGGAGAGAAGGAGGGAGGAACTTCCTAGTTTGGTGTTTATCTAATAACAGAATGAGACCCAGACTTCATTAAGCCTCCAGGTAGCTCATCACAGCAGGGACACATGGGCCAGTCTTCAAGAGAAAAATTATATCTGAGGACTGTTCTCTTTCTTTAATACCTCATTTGATTCTCTCAAGAGCCTCACAAGATTCAAAAGAAGCTTATTTTTCTGAGGTTACAGATTAGGCAAGTAGGCTCAATACAATTAAACATCTAGCCCAAGGTCATGCAGCCAATGCATGATAAGTCTGGCAATTTAGTCCATTTCACAAATAGACCCTCATGTGTGTAAATGGAAACAGCATAGTTACACAACCCAGGAAGCCTCCACGGGCAAGCATATCTTACAGATGACTGTAGTTTAACTATCAAACACTATTGCTGATGCCATGTTGTGCTTGCAGACAGGAGCCTCGCATGGCTGTCCTCTGAGAGGCCCAACCGGCAGCTGACTGAAATAGATGCAGATACCCACAGCCAACCATTGGACTGAGGTCGGGGGATCCCTATGGAAGAATTAGGGGAAAGACAGAAGGAACTGAAGGGGAGGGCAACCCCATAGGAAGAACAACAATATCAACTAACTGGACTCCTCAGAACTCCCAGGGACTAAGCCACCAACCAAAGATTATACATGGGCTGATCTGTGGCTCCCACTATATATGAGCAGAGGATTGCCTTTTCTGGCCTAAGTAGGAGGGGAAGCCCTTGGTCTTGTGGAGATGCCCCAGAGAAGGGGGATGCTGGAAGGGTGAGGTGGGAATGGATGGGTAGGTGGGCAAGCACCCTCTAAGAGGTGAAGGGGGAGAGACTCGTGGAGGGGAGAACTAGAAGGAGGACAACATTTGAAATGTAAATAAAAAATAACTAATTAAAAAAAGAAAATATAACCCCCCAAAAAATGTGATTGTAGATTAGATATAGTGATATATGCCTATAATTTAAGCACTTGGGAGGTTAAGGCAAGAGATTACAAGTTCAAGGCCAGCCTGTGATACACAATAAAATAAAAAACTTAAATGTAGATATGATAAACCATAAATTTATATTTGTGGCTCATACTTGTAAACTATAGTATATGTTTTATTCCATAAAGTACATTTAAAGATATAAAAACAGAGTTTAGTTTTATTCCTTAAAGCTAGATTCATAAATCCAACTGGAAAATATCTATATTGCAAAGAAGACATTTGATGTGTATGGCCTTTCTTTAGCTTTACCTTTTCCCCCTAAAAGAACTGAAGAGGGCTAAGGGGTAGCAAGTTTTCATCACTGTAGACTTGAGAACCGACCATTATGCATTATAGAGAACTGCCCTGTTTCCAGCAGCCATGAATCATTTATGTCTTAAGTGGCTCTTGAACCAAGAGTTGTGCAGATGATGTAAGGGTGGGAAGAGGGCTGCTGACCGGAAAGCACATTGAGAATCACAAATCATGCTTAAAAGCTCGCTTGCCAACACGTCTGCTTCTGCAGATTACCTGTCTGCATTCATCTGAGTGTGTGGCAGGTTCCCCTTCACTTTCTGTAGACAGCATATTGACCATGTTTGTATGAGAGATTTCATTTCGTCATGAACTGGGGTTTGGCCTCCTGGGAAATGCGTGGACAGAAGAACAGCCTCTCTCTGCTACATGCTTTTTGTCAGGCCATTTACAGGTGACCAGGGACAGACTGGCCATGACTTACCCTGGACTCCCGGCTAGAGCTCCCCATCTCTGGCTGGGAACCAGGATCAGTGATGTACAGAAGTGATAGAGAAGAGAAACTGGACATTTTATTCATGATTTGCTCCAGGTTTGTCACACCAGAGATCAAGACAAGTTTCCTTCAAAGCTTGAGGTAAGCACTCTTTCCTGGGGTTATTTTCATCAACAACACTCAATGCATTTTCTTCTATGAGGCTGATTGTCCAGAGAGGCTGATGTCTTGTGTCCAGGTTTTCCCAGAGGGACATGGACTGCCTGGGTTGTGTGATCAGTCTCACTGTCAAACTGCTCATGGTGGCTCAGAGCCATGTCTGGGAAACTTGTATAAAGACAAAGCATATCAGACATGGATGCAACATGGTCCCCCATCTGTGCTCACAGTTGTAAGCAAAGGAAAGAGGAATTTCAGTAACACCCTTGAAAGGAAAAAAAAAAACTGTGAGCAATTAATTGCAGTTTGAAGAGCAGTAGATTTGTATGAGGGAACTAGCTTTCAGATTATAGGGGCAACATTCTACGAGTTGATTGTGTGCATTATCCATGAAGTCTGGACACATTTTCTAGATCAATATGTGCATTATAAAGTAGTATTGGCATACCACTTATCATGGATATTCACCTATTTCTATAGTTTATTATCACATGAGATCTTTAATTAAAAAAAAACAAAAAACCTAATTGTGCTAGATAGTGTTCTCAATGGCTGTCTGCATCTATGGTAGCTGACTTACTCTCCAAAGGCAAGATGTCTTTTCTGGGGTAGATTTGTGTCAGAGATGCAGTCAGTTCTGGTTTTATTCAGCCAGTTTGATGGCACCAGAAGGTTCTATACAGTCAGCATGCTGTTTTCAGAACAGTCATCCCTTGATATTCATGGGAGATGTTTTTCAGGATGTTCTGCAGATGTCAAAATCAGAGGATATTCAGACTCATGTATAAAATGGCATAGTATTTGTATATAACCTATGCATATATTTCTATTTACTTTAAATCATCTCTAAATTGCATATAATGTGAAAAACGGAAATGGCACTTAGCTGTAGTAGTAGTTTGAATGAAATGGCCCACATAGGTTCACCACATATATTTAAATACTTCGGCTCCAGTTAGTGGAACTGTTTGGGAAAGATCAGGAAGTTAGAAATCAGCCTTGTTGGAGGAAGTGTGTCACCAGGGACAGGCTTTTGGGGGTTTTCATGATATCCCATGATATCCCTTATTAGATCTCTCTGCCTCAGTGGACTGAGATGTAAGCTCTTGGCTACTGCTCCAGTGCCATGCCTGCCTGCCTGCTGCCAGGTAGCCTGCCATGACAATTGTGGCCTTTACTGGTCTGAAAGGATAGGCCCCAAATAGGCTTTTTCTTCTGTAAGTTACTTTGGTCATGGCGTCTTATCCCAGCAATAGAAAAGTAACTGAGACACTATGCATACAGTTGATACATTGTAATTGTTTGGGGGATAACAACAAGAAAAAGCTTGCCTATGCTTACAACTGACAGTTTTTTGCTTATGAATATATTTGACATCAGGCTGGTTATATCCATTGATGAAAGACCCTCAGGGATTTGAGTGGCATAGTATATATATCTTTAATCCTTTGTCCCCTAAATATTTGCTAAAACTCAGTTGTTCTTTTTTTAAAATATTTTTTTAAATTTTATATGTGTGGGTGTTTTGCCTGAATGTGTACCATGTGCAAACAGTGCCCAAGAAATCCAAAGAAAGGGGTGAGGTCCCTGGAACTAGAGTAACAGATGGTTTGAACCACATGTAGATGCGGGGCACAGAGCAGCAAATGCTTTTAACCACCGAGCCATTTCTCCAAGTGCTCTTACACATGCTAGTACATATTGTTAAGGCCTCATCCTTGCCACCTTGTCAAAGGGTGAAGTGAGTGGAATGGTGTGCAATGTGGCTTGTCTAATGCATGCACATGTGGTGTGGTCTGGGCTGTCTGATGCATGAATCCTCAGGGCCTGCTTAACATAGGTATGGTGTGGTCTGTCTAATGAACGCAAGTGCAGTGTGGCCTGTCTAATGCATGCATGTGCAGTGTGGCCTGTCATCTAATGCATGCATATGTGGTGTGGCCTGTCTAATGCATGCATGCACAGGGCTTGTCTAATATATGCATATGTGGTGTGGTCTGTCTAATGCATGCATGCACAGGGCTTGTCTAATATATGCATATGTGGTGTGGTCTGTCTAATGCATGCATGCACAGGGCCTGTCTGATGCATGCATGCACAGGGCTTGTCTAATATATGCATATGTGGTGTGGTCTGTCTAATGTATGTGTATGTGGTGTGGTGTGGTTCATCTAATGAACGAATGTGCAGTGTGGCCTGTCTAATGCATTCATAGACAGTGTGGCCTGTCTAATGTAGGACCATGAAAGGCAGCCTGGTTTCTGGTCAAACACAGGCGAGAAATTGCCGGAGACCCCAGGTGATCCTAAGGGGTGCCATTCATTTCTCCATGCTCCCAGACTCCAGGCTCCTGACACAAAGCCATAGCCCTCCATAGATTTGTGTCCTTTAGTCACATAGGGCAAAGCCTCTACTAGCCCCTCCACAGGTAGAAGGCGTGACTACAGGCCACAGAGCCTCAAGACAGATCTCCATATTAATGAGGTACCTAAAGGCCAGAGGGGCATAGCCAATTAAGCATTCCTTCCTGAACCCTCCTCCTTACAAAAGGTATTTAACCTCAGGCCTGCCATGAGAAAACTGGGGTACAGTTTCTCATCTACTTTCCACCATGACATTAAACATCTTAAGACCATGGACTGTTTCTCTTTCATTGGGATCCGCTGTGGGGAACAGTGGAGCAGGCCTTCATCTGCAGAACCTCTGTTTAATCTCCTGCAGAAGACCTCTGCGTTCCCAGCCACAGAGACCACCAACCCAAGCAAGCTGACCGCCGCAGCAAACCAAGAACTCTCATCCCCATGGGACATAGCTGGAGCTTCTCTCCCTTTCTCTCCCCTTCGGCTGCGGGCCAATTCAGCCCGTGGCCCCCACTTTGTTCTCAGCCCTTCCGTGGCTCCCATAGTCCCATGTGGGTGCCCAAGAGCCTAAGAACCAGCTAGCTCGGGTTCCCCTGGTTCCTCCGACTGCACTCCCCACCCTGGAGCAGGATCCCTCTGCTTCCCATAGCCCAATGCCCACCTGGCGCTGGCATGGAGAGATCACAGTCAAACTTCCTGTGCCTCTGTCTCCCTGAGTGGCCCTAGCCCCATGATGAGAAGGTTGCAGGACCCACACTTTAACACAACAACTGGTCCAGGACACACCTTAACCCAACAGTATAATGCATGCACATGTGATGTGGCCTTATGCACGCACACACAGTATAGCCAGTGAAACACATGCATACATGGGTGGTACAGCTTGTCTAGTGCATGTGTACTGCCAGTGCTCTGGTTGCACCTCAGAGAGATGGCAGAAGTCACAATCTGGCCTCTACTCCCTGCATTTTGCTGTGTTTTTTTTTTTTCCTCTTGAAGTTTATCAGTACAAGAAATAAGTGCCAGATTTTCTATCAGATGAAGAGATTAAAGGATGAGTTACTTAATGAGACCCCATGTCCTCTGACCAGTGAAGTGGTGTATTCCATTGACTTCACGGAGGAAACAATTTTCAGTGTTGTTTTTTTCTGTAAACAGTAGGGGAAAAAATCTTAATTTACAAAGTTAAATATTGTTTAATTTGTCATATCAGATCTGTGATGAGAGATTAAATTTTAGATATAATAGATATATTAGGAGGACATAATTATTTGATGGCAAGTTGTTAGGCATTTATGAAATCCTTCTCTCTGAGATCCAAAGAGTCTATAGATCTGTCATACTTAATATATCTAAAATGAAATCATACTTAGAATGAATATCTTTTAAATCCCATTATTAAAAGTGATATTGTCACTATAATATATATAAATTTCTTTTTTGAATTCAGGCAGGTATCTAAACCACTATTGTAAAGGTACTTGCTTTAATTATGTAGCTTGGGATATACCTGTCAAAAATATGATAAAGTATGCCATTGATGGATGGGCAAAGGTTTCATGAATTTCGGCATATAGCAAGGCCTGTCCTGAGTTATCCATCCATGTACTTGAATTCTCAGGTACATATGGAGGAAGAGAACTGGTTTCCCTTATCAGTTCTCCCCCGGTGCTGACACAAAGTGACCTCTGCACCATGACCCTCTCACCTGCAGTGTACAGATACCCACCTCAGCCGTTCTATTCCACAGGTGTCCTGTTACATCTTCTCTCCCTGTGGTCTTGTCTTGCTGTCCCCCATCACTAGCTGCACAGATAAGACAGATCAGTCTGATGTAGCTTCATCCTTTAAGGTCTGTTGGGCTGTGTCTGCTAAGTACTGGTCCCATATTAGTTTTGAAGTCTTTGGCTAGTCTGCATTCTGCCAGATCTAGCCAACACTATGTTCTTACCTGATGCTGGGAGAATTTTCTAAGATATTGATTTGTTCATGTCATTCTTTAAAATATTACATTGTTTCTTCTGAACATGATCTCCAGACAGTTTTGCCTCCTTAGCATGGCAGACAGAGTCTTTAGAGATGAGACTCCTGCTGGTGATGACCTGCTTTCCTACACTGTCCTGGGTTCTAGCTGAGCAACCAGGTTGCTCAGATGTGGGCCGAGACTTTGTGTAAGCTATCCTTGCTTCCAGCTACTAACTCCTGCTTTACTTTTCAGTATCTCCTTTCTCTGAGAAGCTCATCCTGACTGTCCAGCACAGTCTGCCTTCAGGGCCCTCTGCTTCCATTCCCATAACGTTAACAGCTTCAAGAGCTTTTCATACTGTAGACGTCTCCTTGCCTTGCTTCTGTTGGCCTATGAGTTCCTTGATGACATTGTCTTAATAGCTACTTCCCAGTATCCAGCATTAAATCTGTTCTGCAGTAACCGAATATTTGTCACCTTGAGCAAATTCAGTGTGCTGTCTGTCTAATTGTCTTCATCCACATTGCAAACCTTTTCTCATAGAGTTTTGGGAAATAAAAGAACTACTATGTACAGAATATCAACTTAGTGCTCAGCACACAAGTAGAGCTCTGGAACCGTAGTTTCATAGTCCACCCAAAGGATGTGCACAGGACACTCATTGAATGTGTATAGAGCTCTATTGAATTAAAAAAGGCATTTAACAAATTATCTAAGAGAAAGTTTAGAAAGATTTTAGAATATGTGATCATTGTAGCCGTTGTAATTCTGCAACCCATGAGAATTAGGTAATCCTCTAAACATTAAAAATGGTATTTATTTTAACAAGATACACTACAAAAATTAGACCTTTTATTTGTGAGGAAAAATTTAAGATATAGGCCAGGTAAAGGGAAAGATATTCAGTGTTCATGTACTGAGAGATGCAATCCGTCTCTGATTAATCAGTAACTCCAACACACCTTATTTAATAGTCTTCAAAGCTTTGCTTTTCTGAAAAACTGAAAATGTTAAGAGTATTCTCCATATTTTCTTCATATTTAATATATCACGTGGGCAGAGACATTCACAATCTTTTTGTGCTGAGCTATCTTTGCAAGAAAATTTGTGATATGAATATCTATGAAAGAAAGAGATAGCATTTCCCTGCAAACAAAGAGTAGACTTGTTTATTGCCTGAAAAGATAAGGATATTGTCTCCTTGCAGAGGAAGTCTTTGTTAAGGACAACACAAGATCCCTGTACTCTGTTGATGTGATGCAAACCTACAGCAATCATGATATCCGCCAGCTTTTCTCCAGCACCACTGGAATTTGAGCATCGAGCAGAAACGGAGCACTAAGCCTGTGCTGACTGTCCGGTGGTGTCTTTCTCTAGCCTCCATGAAGATGAACAGGTCAATATGTTAACCTGGGCTTGGAGAGATGTCTCGGTGCTTAGGAGTACTGGTTGGATTCACAGAGCCCTCATGACAAGCAAGAACTATCTAACTCCTGTTCCAGGGATCCAGTGCCCACTTTGGTCTCTGAGGGCACCAGGAAGGCATACGATGGACAGATATACATGCAGGCAAAACACCTGCAATTCATAGCATACAAAAAATAAAAAAATTAAAAGTGTGTTGGCTTGAGAATTTGATGAAATCTGAGATCTCTTTCAGTTCTTCACAGAATTCAGGAAATCCCTACTTGTAAATGCCATTTAACATACTGAATTATAAGGGTGAACAATTAGAGTAAGGACAATGCTTATTCAAAAAACTGAAAGCAAAGAGGCCAGCTATTACCACCAAGAAAGACAAAATTGTTTGCTGATTTAACTTTTCTTTCTCCTTTACGATGACAAATGTACCTCTTCAATATATCTGATGCCTTTCATCCTAACACTGTCTGCAACCTTACCTTTGTTAGAATTTAGCATTTCTGGGCTTTTCTATTGACATGTTAAGCTGGATTTTTTTCCCCAGGATTTATATGTAGAATGTGGTTGTTTAAATATTTGCATTAAATAAGCAAGACAGTTTCATTCAGGCTCTTTCCCTTGAGAAAGCTCTTCCCAGCTCTTTTTCTGTGTCACTATGCCCTGCTCCCTCTTACTACACCTAAATATATCATAGTCATTTCGCTGTGTACTCCTTGCAAGGATAACCACAATGTAGGGTTAAATGCATTAAAGGGTAAGATAGAAGGCCATTAAAAATGATTATGGAATGCTGTCTTAGTGCCATGAGCTACTGTTCAGGCGGTAATGGACACTGGGGAAATTAAAGATCATAAAAAATAGTATTAATGTCCAGTTGTAATTTTAACAAACTACTCTCATGGCACAGTGTTCTGTTTTTCACAAACTTCTAAATCACTCAGGCTGCTCAAGTCCTTTTGGAAGGAATTGCTATATAAGTAACACACAATCAACAGAGCATGCTCAGAAGCAAAGCTCTTTGGGATAATAGATATTGAGTGGGTTTTGATAAAATGAGACGGTCTTCTGAAATTAGAGTAATGCTTCATTTGCAGGGATCTTGAACTTTCAATGTGTTTCTCCACTAATTACATATACGTGATTGAGAGGAAACTAGTGACAACTGCAATGTCTTTCTGTTATTATAACTGAGACTATTTACATATATGTACACATGATTTAGAGGAAACTAGTGATAACTACAATGTCTTTCCGTTTTTATAACTGTGAACCCCTTAAAATCATGGTGAGCAGCAGATAGAATTGCTCTGTGGATCTTCACAGCACTTTGGGTCTTATAACCATGACTTAGTATCTAATACCTGAATGACTGCAGTGTACTCTTCAGCTGAGGGCTTATCTGCCTCAGAGCCTGGTCCCTGGGGTGCTAACTGGCTTCACTGCCCATGTATGTATCCCCAGTGCTGTCTGGGACCTTATGCAACCAGAGATGTGCTCTGTGTGTCTTGTGACTTGCTTCTTTTACTCAGTTGCATCTAGCTGCAGTTTATTTTTGTTGCCTTGTAAACTAGTGTTATATGACTCTTCAACAGATCATCTATCCGGTCATTGTTGATGTTAGCTTAAGTTTTATTGTCTTCTTTGCTTGTGAATACAGGACTAAGTATACACACACACATACACACTCACACACTTATACATGCACATACATACACAGCCTCTTTGATGTCCAGAAAACTTTTTCTATAAATGAACATTTAGTACATAATATAGGCTTTGCAGAGTATATTGGTCTCTGCTATCAGTTCTTTTAAAAAAAATATATATATATATAATCACTCTTAGCTTGTAGGCCATAGTTTCTTGGAACTGTTCTCAACACCCAAGAGGAGAAATGTTTATCATCAATTACCGACCCAGCCATTCTGACATGAAATGGGAATGTTTTCAGTGAGATTAAGCCTACAAGTGAGATGTCCTCCCTCCCACAGTGTATCATGCATGTATCATCCATATCACAACTGGATATTACCATAGTTTTCATTTGCTAGAGTATTGCATAAGAGGTTGCAACTTCTCATACACCTAGTTTGTACTTCCCCAGCTGTGAGGTAGAGCAGTCTGTGCTTATTTGTTCCTCTTAAATTAAATAAAAGTTGTCTAATTTTTGTTTGGTGTGGGTGTATATGTATATGTAAAGGAAGCTCTTGCAATGTTATTGTTTGTCTCAAAACAAAAAAAATTATTTCCTCTTGCTATTTATGAGCTGTTTTTTAATTCTTCATTGGGGACAGGGTTTCCCCCTTCCACCCCACAAACATACAAAATACTAAACTCCTTATCTAGAATGCCTAGGACTAAAATAATTTCAGAATTTTGTTGATATTGGAATATCTGCATAGACTTTACTAGCTAAGCATTCACAGTCTTAAATTTCAAAGTCCGAAATGCTTCAAAATGCAAAAAAAATAGAAAATATTTTTTTAAAAAAATTAGCATCAAATTAGTGCTCATCAAGTTTCAGATTTGGGAACATTTTAGACTTTGGACTTTTGGGTTGGAGTTTTCCAGCCTATAGTAACTTTGTGAGTTACAAAGCTTTCTGAAGCTTTGCTTTTTAAGAATTTAGATCAGGGCTGGAGAGATGGCTCAGTGGTTAAGAGCACTGATGGCTCTGCCAGAGATCCTGAGTTCAATTCCCAGCAACCACATGGTGGCTCACAACCATCTGTAATGGGATCTGATGCCCTCTTCTGGTGTGTCTGATCACAGCAACTGTGTATTCACATTCATAAAATAAATAAATCTTTAAAAAAAAAAAAAAAAGAGTTTAGACCAGTGCTTTCTAAAATTACCACCCAAAGCATCATAACTTTAATTCAGTTGAGCAGTGTCGGTAGCGTGTGACAGTCCCTCCCACTCAGGACTGAGGATAGTAAACTTGACCTTGAGCATCTAGGAGACTTTTCACCTTGCTTATTCAAAGTTTTGTGGAATTTTTCTCTCATGTTTAACTATATATTGTTCATCTTAAACTGGTGTTTGCGTATGATATGAAGTATGATTGAGAAATTACATTTCATTAGCCAGTTGCCTGAGTATTTTTAATGACACTCAGGCATTGCATATGGATTCCAGGGTAAGCTGAAATTAAATAATAAGTGAACACGTGGCTAAGATGAACATTTAAACACATGGCACGTTTTTCCTTTTTCTACAAGAAGAGCAAGAACTAGCATTGGGCCTGCGCTCCTTTACATAGTCCTGTTTCAGAAAAGCAAAACAAGTGACTTTTCTTTTATATTACTCCTATCTCCATGTTCTGATTTAGAGTATGCTTTCATTATTAATTAGAGCAAAATTCTGTTATTAGCCACTGTATGTTAGCCATAGTAAAAATATGATATGCTTACTAAAGCAATTAGTGTTGTATATGAAAAAGATCACAGGGCCCTACCACCAAAAATCAAACAAAATGCTTGCCTGCTATAATGTAAGCTATAGCATTCAACAACTTCACATCTTGGCTGTGAAACAGTGTATTTGACTGTATTGACAACTCAGTTCTGTATCTAGAAGGCTCACTGTGACCAAACAAGCCTTAAGCTTACTTAGCGTTACTCTTTAGTTCTAAGGCAACTGGCTGGAGCTGTGGGCAGACCTCAGCTTTGGCAGCATGCCCCGTGTGTCCTTTTGACAGAAGAAACACATAGTCTCCTGTGTGGTGGACAGTTCTCAGTAGAGACAGGACAGGAACGGGCTAGCGTTTCCCCGAGTGGTATCCTGGGGCAGGTGTGGTGTTTTGAATTCTCATGTTGACTACAGAATGGCCTCCTGTAGTAATGGTTGTCCCTCATAGAGCACAGTGCAAATTTTCAATGCTGTGATGTGACTGTCAACTAGTTAGTCTGCACTACTTGTCACTTACTGGTACGTGCTCTTTCTTGGAGACTTTTGGATTGGCTGTGAGTCAAGCTGGTGAGGGAGCTTAATCCTCCTAAGTCTTCAGAGCAGCCTGATAGTACTTACTGTGTAGTTCACTGAGTACTGTACCATGCAGTTTCCTTCTGTTCACCCAGCAATGAGAAAGAAGCTGCATCAAGAAATATTGTAATGAATTTAGTGTCTAGCCCAGGAAACTGCCATTTGCTTCTAATTGCTATGTGGAGCATGAAATCAGAGCCCAAGTTCCTCAGAACTTCTGCAAGAGAAGGCCCCATACCCATCCAGCTATCTCAGAGAACTTACAGTGTCTCTTAAAGTGCCTTCTCAGTGGCAGCTACACCCATTGCCATTTACATATCTTATTTGACTCTATCACCTTTAACTTAATTTCTTAAGAGTAATCCATTTGTGTCAATCAGCAGGACCTCACATCAATGTATATTACAGAGACATCCGTTCATTATTATCGAATGCCTTTGCTACTAATGTAAGCTAGAATGCACATTAAGACCTTAGTGGCACTTTAGTAATGTCACTTCATATGTGTACCCTGCAAGTAGGTCGCTGGGGAGAAGTCATGATACGGTAAGATGTAAGTCCTAGGTAGCTGCTTCTTATTAAACAGAAAAGAAAGCTTCTCTCAACTAATGACCAAAGTAGGAAGAGAGCTAAAACCTTTGAGTTCTTGGTAGTAATTATGAAATATCACTCACACAGAAAAGGTCGCTTTCTTCTTACTAAACAAAAGTGAACATCTCTAAGTATTTTCTTTGAAAATATATTTAAAACATATTACTTAAAAACCCTTCAAGTCTTTGATAACCATTCTAAATTGATTTCATATAACCTTCTGCTACTATTTGATAAAACTTTTTCAGTGTATCAAATACAAATTTCCTTGTTTAATGACACTTCTAAGTTTAGCCTCAATACAAAGGGAAGTATTTTCTCTGCCTCCAGAAAGATGTCATCCATAGACATACTTTCTTTTGTTCTTCTAATTCCAACTAAAACTCAATGTATTGTATATGAATCAAATGTAAGAATCTAAAGATGATGGGGAATCAAGACAAACCACCTGTGGACCCTGCCCAAACAATCCAATGATATGTTACCTTGGTTTCCTTCTACCTCACATACCCCAGGTTTGGAGTAGAAAACATTATTGGAGGGGAAAAAAAAAAAAAACATCAACACAGACTAATTAGCAAGCAAGCACACAGCAACACCAGTAAAAAATAAAGTCTGTTTTCTGAAGTTAAAGTACCAGAAATGGAATGACCTTGAAAGTAAACTCTTGGTCAACAGTTTTACACTCTAAGGAACTATTCTATAGAAATGCATGGCTGCATTCGGACAGCACTCACTGAAGGGAAGCAGTAGATGTCCACTTCTGCTAGGCTGCAGTTCCCTAGCCTGCCTTATCCGGCAGTGCCACAGACAAAAGCTGTCCTTTCAGGTCAGTGCTAACAAAACCCTGCATTCCCAGCTCCCTACAAGTAAAGAGCATAGAGAGGCCTGGATGGCCCACTTCCAATAGTGTGGGCCTTTTTCTTCTCCCTTTGGAGTAGAGTCATAAGATCACACAAGAAGCAATGGGCAACTCCTTCAAGCCAGGAAAGTATGAATGGAGACCGAATAGAGACCCAGAGTCTCCCTCCTGCCAGGCCTTCAGAGGAAATACTAGGGAGTACTAATGACACCTTTCCTCTCCTGATTCGCCCCAGCTTCCCTAGCTGGAGTTGATATCAGAAGAATGCAAGTGAGCCAGCAATTTCTAACATATTTAACAAACATTCACCTTTTGATGAAAAACAAGACAAAGAACAAAACCAAACAACAAGTCAAACCCTGTTACACCAGGAACAAGGCAGCTAGCAACCTCTGTGAGGGAAGAAGGGTCAAGTCAGTAGAGGCCAACACTAGATGACAAATGTGAGAGCTGCCAACTAAAGACATTAGAGCACCATCTTTGAAATGCCTCAGTGAACCACCAGGAACTACAAATGTGAATTCTGAACCCCTAACAAACAAGTAGGCAATACAATGAAGATCTAGTGCCCTCCTGGAATGGAAAAGTATAGTAACCAGAAGGAAGACCTCAGTGGATTCACTGCAGAGCCGAACGGAGGGACACGACAAAGAGTCAGTGAACTGGAAGTTAGAACTATAGAAATTATTCAGTCTGAACAATGGAGAGAAAGTAGACTGAAGAATAGAATAACAGAACCCCAGGAAGGTTAAGAGTGTTCCAAAAATCTAACATTGTATCATTGGAGCATGCTAAGAATAGGAAAAGACAGGGGACCGAAACAGATTTGAGTAAGAAACTGAAACCTTCAAAATCTGACCAGAAATTATAAATCTACAGACACAAAAAAATGCCATGTAGTTGCCTGGATAATTCTTTCTGTAAAAGATGCACATACCCTGATCCTAAAACTGTGAATGCATTGTTGTTTATGATAAAAGGACTTTGCAGGGGTGACTGGGGATTTTTGAGATTAAAAAAAATACCTTGTCTTATCTAATTGAATCCAATATAATAGCAAGAGTTCTTATAAGAAAGAGACAGAGAGGGCACTGGGATACAAGCTCATCAGTCAAGATCTGCAAGGAGCATTAGAAACTGGGAAGTCCTAGAAGATGGATCCTCCTTTGGACTTCCAGGTGAAGTGCATAACTTCTCACCACTGGATCTGAAAGACAATAAATTATACATTATAAGGTATGAAATTTGTGAAAATTTGTTACAGGCACAGTATAAAGCTAATCTACTGAGTTGTCCTCAAACAAAAGAAACCTGTACCAAGATTCATCGTGCTAGTGAACACTAATGGCAAGGAGACAAGGCTTGACATTGAAAGGGCATGGGGTGGCTGCAGTTTGAAAGGCAGTGGGTTACTAATCAGAAACTACACAGGCCAAAAGGAATGGACACTTCAATGTTCTAGGTGCTGTAAGAGCTATCTCCCCAGAATCCTGTTTCCCATGAAAAAGACCCTTTAGGAGGGAAAAGAAATCAAGGTACTCTCGGTGAAAGAAATCGATCACCACTCGATCTCCTTAAGGAATTTCCTAAAGGAAATGCCCTAAAAAGAGATAATACTCTTGTCAGAGCAAGAAATTAAGAAAAAAATGTAGTGAATATAAATATGGCTGAAGACTATAGAATTTCCAAAGGTTTTGTTGTTGCTCTTGTTGAAACAGGGTTTCCCCATGTAGCCCAGGCTGTCCTAGAACTCATGTAGGCCAGGCTGAAACTCACAGAGATCTATCTGCCTCTGCCTCCTGAGGACTTCCCTAAGTTTTATATGAGAGTGACACGTGAAAATTTATAACTGTCCAATGTGGTTATAAACATATATAAAAGAAATATACATATGTGTATATATGGAGCATACACACATGGATAACAGGACAAAGAAGAATAGAGGTTTTGTTATTCAAAGTTCTAGTGATAAAAAGTCGTGGACCATGATACATATTGTGCATGTGCACATGTACATATACACAGCACCCACTACACTTATACAAGGATGGGCAGTTAAAATCACTGTAGACAAATCATAATGGGATTCTAAACAACTGTCAAGTTACTCGTCTCAGAAGGTTTAAGAAAACAGAACCTACAGAAATGGTAAAAGGGTGAATGCTTTCCTCTTGAGACTGGGAAGACAGCAAGGGTGTATAGTCTTATGACTTCTACCCAGTGTAATGCAATAGACTGTAATAACTGCAATACGAAAAGGGAAAGAAATAGAATACAGAAAGACAAAGACAAAATCAGATAATGATCTCAGCAGAAAAGTCATGGTGAATCTGCAAAATAACTCCTGGAAACTATGATCAAGGTCAGAGGCTCCTAGGACCCAAGAGAAATACAGAGAAATCAGTAGTGCTCTCTTTGTATTAGAAGTGACTACATAGAGCCAGGCAGTAGTGGCACATGCCTTTGATCCCAGCACCCAGGAGTCAGAGGCAGGTGGATCTCTGTGAGTTCAAGACCAGCTTGTTCTATAGAGCAAGTTCCAGCACCATCCCAAGCTACACAGAGAAACCCTGTCTCAAAAAATAAAAAAAAAAAGTAAATACATAGATACAAGATTAATACTTAATACATAAATATAAAATAACATTTTGAAAGTGGAACTTAATATAAGGTATGATTTGAGGTCATAATTATATGTCAGCATACATTATTA
Organism: Mastomys natalensis; assembly: GCA_021653895.1. Classification (NCBI taxonomy): domain Eukaryota; kingdom Metazoa; phylum Chordata; class Mammalia; order Rodentia; family Muridae; genus Mastomys; species Mastomys natalensis. Next base: position 35,362 of record JAJTUV010001258.1, read on the forward strand.
ATTGTGCTAATAAATACTTGTGATGTAGGATTTTTATAAGATGGAGACTATATGTTGGGAGAAAGACATGCATATATAGGAATTCTCTATGTTCCATTGAATTTGCTGCAAACCTACAACTGTGCTCAAAAGTTAATTCATAAAGGGAGAATATTAAAACAGAAAAAATGAAAAAATATTGGGTGTAATCTCAGAAGAGCTTGTGCATTGAAACTTGGGTGCTGATGAAGCAGGGTGCTGTCGTGGTGAGAAGACCCCCTGTGCTGATGAAGCAGGGTTCTGTTGTGGTGAGAAGACCCTGTGTGCTGATGAAGCAGGGTGCTGTCATAGGTGAGAAGACCCCCTGTGCTGATGAAGCAGGGTGCTGTCGTGGTGAGAAGACCCTGTGTGCTGATGAAGCAGGGTTCTGTCGTGGTGAGAAGACCCTGTGTGCTGATGAAGCAGGGTTCTGTTGTGGTGAGAAGACCCTGTGTGCTGATGAAGCAGGGTGCTGTCGTGGTGAGAAGACCCCCTGTGCTGATGAAGCAGGGTGCCGTCATGGGTGAGAAGACCCTGTGTGCTGATGAAGCAGGGTGCTGTCGTGGTGAGAAGACCCCCTGTGCTGATGAAGCAGGGTTCTGTCATGGTGAGAAGACCCTGTGTGCTGATGAAGCAGGGTGCCGTCATGGGTGAGAAGACCCTGTGTGCTGATGAAGCAGGGTGCTGTCGTGGTGAGAAGACCCCCTGTGCTGATGAAGCAGGGTGCCGTCATGGGTGAGAAGACCCTGTGTGCTGATGAAGCAGGGTGCTGTCGTGGTGAGAAGACCCCCTGTGCTGATGAAGCAGGGTTCTGTCGTGGTGAGAAGACCCTGTGTGCTGACGAAGCAGGGTTCTGTTGTGGTGAGAAGACCCTGTGTGCTGATGAAGCAGGGTGCTGTCATGGGTGAGAAGACCCCCTATGCTGACGAAGCAGGGTTCTGTCGTGGTAAGAAGACCCTGTGTGCTGATGAAGCAGGGTTCTGTCGTGGTGAGAAGACCCTGTGTGCTGATGAAGCAGGGTTCTGTTGTGGTGAGAAGACCCTGTGTGCTGATGAAGCAGGGTGGTGTCGTGGTGAGAAGACCCCCTGTGCTGATGAAGCAGGGTGCCGTCATGGGTGAGAAGACCCTTGTGTGCTTGATGAAGCAGGGTTCTGTCATGGTGAGAAGACCCTGTGTGCTGATGAAGCAGGGTGCCGTCATGGGTGAGAAGACCCTGTGTGCTGATGAAGCAGGGTGCTGTCATGTGTGAGAAGACCCCCTGTGCTGATGAAGCAGGGTACTGTCATGGGTGAGAAGACCCCCTGTGCTGATGAAGCAGGGTGCCGTCATGGTGAGAAGACTCCTTGTAGTGAAGATGCTCATTCTTCCAAAGCTGGCTTAACACAGTTTTTCTCAGAAATCTCAGCAAGAGTTTTTTGTAGACCTAGGCAAAATTATACTAAAATTTACATAGTAAGACCAGGACTAGAATAGCTGCAACAATTGTGAAAGAGCAGAAAGAAAGAAGGAAGAGAATCAGTGGAACCAGGTAGAAAATGCAGACTTGATTCATACAAGGTACTCACTCACCCGAGGTTTAGACAGACACAAAAGCACTTATGGGAAAGAATGCAGAAGAGTAAATATTGATAAATACTGTAAAAACTGCCTTGCAGAAAACCTTGTTGGGGTTTGGAAAGGCAAGCTACAGAGTGGAAGAGAATAATTGTAAAGCCCATTTGCAAAACAAAGGGCTAAGGAAACTCAGTAAGAGCAACACAACAAAGAATGTTGCTGTTAGGTCATGCTCACATGTGTGTGGCCCAGAGGTGTAACTCGCCTCGTATGCTTCATGGTGTGGATTCTACTCCTTGTACCACACAACAAAAGGCACTGTGAGAAAGATGAAATGAGCCAAAGAAATAGACATTTTAATAAAAGCGGTGAACAGGTCCTCAAGCATATTTTGTTGATCCATTAAATGTTAGTAAAGTACTGGGTTTTTCTTATATTGGTAGCATATATTTAAGCATTGTATGGTGTAATAGAAACTCCAGATTTCTAACTTCTCTTAGGAAGAATTAGAAAGTCCACTCCCAAAATGCTTCCCCAAATCATAGATATCTAAGGGTTGCTCTTCCGTGGAAGGCTTGTTGCTACTCACTGTTCTCTACCGTGTGTAGACACTGTCCCCATCTGGGTCTGGTAACATTATGAGACATCTTTTCTTGAAGCAAGGGAAAGTTTGTACTCACCTTACCACCAACTCCTAGACCTGGGAAGACAGCCCTGGTGTGCTTCACTCTTGGGTGGTATGTGTTGGCCACATCAGCACCTGATTCATGATTGTCATACCTTCTGGGACTGGGTTCCTTCTTCAATGCTTTCAAACCTATCTAATGTCTTTAGTGAAAGCTCCATCGCTTTCATTTTTGTTGTAGCATGTGATTCATATTTCTTTCTACTAGTAGCTTTTATATCCTCCCATCATTTTTATCCTCCCATCATTTTTATCCTCCCACTTTTGTGCTTATATTCTTTCTGATCCTAGACTACGTAAAGATTTTGTCAGTTATTATTAGCAAATTTATAGTTGTTAAACTTAGGACCCCATAACCTCAGACAGGCTGAAATCACTAGTTGGTCTATTGAAGCTACTCACTAAAAGGAAATAGGACTCAGCAGTTAGACTTTTCTCCTTCCCCATTTGGGAGGCTATCTTCTTCATTGTTACAATGACTGTAACCTTTCTTGCTAAAGATTTTCTAGAGGTTTCTCTGGGGTTTCAACAGAAGGTTGTGGGTTGATTTTAGTTCATGTCTTACATGATTTGGTTCATGTAAGAGGAAATATTTCCTCAGTGTCTGATTTTCTAATGGGCCATTTCAGTTTCACAGGGCAGAGCCTCCCACCCTACTCTTGCTGGTCTCTCTTCTTTGGGGACCCAAATTGGAAAGACTCTCCTGGGTGTCATTAACTCAGTCTAAATGGGTTAACACAAAGGAAATGGAAGTTAAGAACTTTACAGAAGGAATTTACCATGGTGGCCATGATTAATAAGCTATTCTCACTGAGAGACTTGGCCACACTTAGCACATTTTGTTGCAAAGTTGACATCCAGAAGTAAAGCCATTATGTCTAATATTGAACTCGCAAGTAACTTGGTATTTTCTAAGCACAGTGGTACTGTAAACTATAGTATGGTTAGAAGGGCTGTTTGTCTGAAAGTGGACAGGTAATGCAGGATGGAAGGATGGCGAAGTTTCCGTGACTGCAGTCGCCTTCCAGGCTACCTAGAGAAGTGGCTTCCATGTTCTATTTGGCTTTTATATTAACACTGCCATGGAACCAAAGTAAGAACAGAGGGCTAAGGATTTAGTTCAGTAGGAGAACACTTGTCTCACGTGGTTAAGATCTTGAGTTCCACTCCTAGCCCTATCACAGATACTAGGATGAGGTGGCCACTAGAGATAGCTCAGAGCTTAGGACGGCTTGCTGCTCTTGCAAAGGACTGGAGTTCAGTTCCCAACACCCACACTGAGTGACTCACAACTACCTAGCTCCAGCTCCAGCTTCCAGCTCCAGAGGATCCAACACTCTCTTCTGGACTCTCTGGACACCTGCATACAGAGATGCAAGGAAGGGAAGGGGAGGGGAGGAAGGGAGGAGAAAGGAGGGAGGGAGAAAGAGCATCGTCATAAAGGTGGTTTCCCAAGGTGAGGCTAATCCTTAGCGCTCTGGATATGCTGACCTTCCCAAATGTGGGGAAAGTCCACTGCATATTTATGGTAGCGGGGGAGGGGGGGATGCTCCTCTATTATTAAAAAAAGAAAGAAATATTTAGCAAAGAAAGGAAATTTACATAAGGAAAAGTAGAAAGAGGAAGAGATGGAAGAACAAGAACAAATGGGCTACCTGAGATAAGGCTCCGCCATCTGGCTGCTAATTTGTGGGATTGCTGTTGGAAGGAGAGGTTCCAATGACCTTACTTAGCTCCTTCTTAGCTTTATGCTCCTCAGGGCAGAGCCCCAGCATCTGTCAGAAAGCATAACGGAGTGGGTGAAAGGTGGTAAAATGGAGACCATTTTTGCTGTGGATCTATAAGGGTACTCTAGTTTTGCTGGTCTCCTTTCTTCTAATGAGCGTGATGGTTGTGGGGCAGCAAAGCAGAGATTCCCAAGTTGGAGAGGCTGGGATCCTGTCTCAGGGAGCTGCTCTTCCTCTCCCAGAGCTCTGCGGACTGTGTTTCAGGATGTGACGAAGGAACAGCACACGCTGTGGGAAGGATTCTTGTGGTGGAGGGAAGTATGGAAGTCAGCAGAGGGTAGGAGAGCGGGGCGGAGGAAGCATGAGGGTTTGGGAGAGCAGCTGCTGACCCAGGGAAGATGGAGAGCAGATCTGAAGCCCTGAGCCACACTGAATGATGGTTTTTCTCTTGCTTCCTTCCACTTGTTGTATGACACACACTGGTCACTGTACCAGGCATGTTTGTATTTTGATAATGCCTGCTACACACAGCTTAGGGGAAGAAGGATGGGTTTGGACTCACAGTTCCACGTTTTTCAGTCCACCGTGGCAAAGTAGCTCAGGGAATGGGGTCAGGGGCGTAGGCAGAGGCTGCTCACAGCTCAGCACACAGGAAGCAGAGACCAAGGAGGAGCCAGTGGAACATAAAACCGGACATATAACCATCAAAGGCTTGCCGTTAGTGGCCTTTCTGCCAGCTAGGCCCCATCTCCAAAAGACCCCACACCTCTCAAAGCAGCACCATCCGTGGACCCAGTGTCCAGAAGCATGTAGGGGAAGACTGTAGATTCCAGTCAGAATGGCTGCAGGGTAGAAGCTGAGGAGGACCGTCTCAGAGCAGGAATGTGAAATACTTATTTCCTTCACCTTTCTGGTCTCTTTTTCCACTTTCTCTATTGCTTCATTGGGTGAGGGTAGGAAATATGGCAAAGGCCTTTTTATGCTTTTCACCTTCTCTGCCTCCTCTCAGGTTGAAGATGCATGGATGGGGAGGTGTGCTTGTAGATCTGTGGATGTGTGTACAAGTGTGTGGTTTCATGTGTGTGTGTTTGTGCATGTATTTCGTATGAACATGTGTGTATTTTGTGTGGATATGTATGTGGAGGTGGGTGCTCTTGTAAGCAGCAGTAATTTTGGATCCTGTAGAGAGGATGTGGAGAGGTTGACAGAGGATGTTGTAAGCACCAGAAGATAAAGTGACGAAGAGGCAGATCAGAAGATCCCACAGTTTGTTTGAAATGCTCTGTAGTCAAGAGACATAGTTTTTATTTTTGTACACACAAAATATTAGACCTTAGACTCTGACTGAAGCGAGCAGAAAGACTGGTTTGAACTGGGTAGGTGGGGAATCGTGGAGATGAGTCCAGGAGGAAGTGACAGGTTGGTTGCTTCCAGAGCAAGAGCCCCAACCACAAGGGAGTCATGTGAGCCAGGGACCCCACAGCACTTTCCGGAGAGCAATGGCTTTCTCCTGGTTTATTTAGGAAGCTCAAGAACATGGATCAATTCATGGATCAATTGATCCCCTTCTAGTGATTCTTAGTACTTTACTTCCAGCAACATTTTAATATTCCTCCTATGTCCTGAGCTACTGATTGAACTGCTCTGTGTTTTTTAAGCCTGCCTCCTTCAGCACAGCACCATTGCATCCAACGTGTGCCTTTCTGGTTCTTATACTGGTAGATAAAATGTTAGTTACAGACAAAAATACAATCTCTTCACACCTGGAAAAGTTAATGTTTTTTCCAGAAAAGGAACCATATGATGGGAGGGGACCATTGCTATTCGCATGTGAGTGAGGCGGATGTCTGCCAGGCAGACTGGGAAAGGGCCTGCCCGGCCCTTGCAGCCTCTTAAAATAGTAGTGGTGCAACATTGATGTAATCTGAATATTATTGAATATCCTTTACATTCTGGCTACTTTCACAGCTGAAGTCTAGGGGAAAATAACCATAATCAAGTTCTCCTGCTTAGAAATTAATGTTTCCAAGTCTGTCTTAGGAAATATATAATAACTGCACTGGTAGGGTATGGGAGGAGCTGCCTTAGAAGATGCCTCAGAAAACTTACAGATCAGTGGCAACTCAAACAGGGTTTTGGGACCATAAGTGATTCTGAGCTTATTTGCAGTGCACATCCTTGCAGCTTTGACAGTTTGGTGGGGCTCTAGGTGCCAAGGCAAAGCCTTGTATAAGCTGTAACTCTAAAGCTTGTCATAAAGAACAGGCTCAGAGAGGAACAGTGGTCAGGGCTGTATCGCTGGACCAGAGCTATGTAGAAATATGGACGTTTTCAGCTCACTCCGCAAAGCAGGGTGTCCAGTGTCACATGCTGTCCCTGTCCTCACCACCCCCATCACCCCACCCCCAGGCAGCATGTGGTGAACAAGCCTACTCCTGAGCAATGCTCTTCTCTACTTCATCCCCAGCATCTTGGAAATCTATTTAGGGCATTGGAAGGATACAGACGTCAGGTAGAGAGATGGCTCAGTTGTTAAGGACATGCGCTGTTCTTGCAGAGAACCTGAGTTCAACTCCCAGCATCCAGGACAGGCAGTGTACAACCGCCTGTAACTCCTGCTCCAGGAAGTGCTATGCCCTCGTCTAAATTCCCTAGGCACCAGCACTCAAGTTTACACAACCTGCATGCAGATGTATATGCATATAATTAAATCTTTAGAGAAAGAATACAGACCCATGACAAGCAAACACAAGCAGTCTGGCATGCTTCTCTGTATGGCACGGAGAATTGCTTATTCACATTTTAAGTCCTAACATCCCATAGTAGGGTCATTTGAAGAAAAGTGTTGCAGAGTGAGCCAAAGGCTGTAAAACACTGGAATCTAGGTGTTGGAGTCCTACAGAAGGACAGGTTACTAGTCCCTCAGCCTGTCTGGGCCCTAAACCTCCTCACTTGTAAAATAAAGCAGTTGAAGTGGACAGGCCTTGAGTCTAGGCTTCCTAGACTAACACGTATAGGAGTAACTTGAGTGTCCTGTAGAATTGCAGATTCTGGCAGTGGGTGTGGCCTGTGGCCTGCGGTTTGTTTTCCTGTAGAGGGGTCCTGAGCCATGTTGATACTGCCTGCTGGTCCACAGATCTCTCAACATTTAGTTAGTTCTGTTGATCCCTGTGCACAAGCATCTGTTAACTAGATGATTCTGTGACACTGCAGGAAAGACAGGGGCCTTTCACCAAATGTGCATCCCATGGAATCAACAGCCCTCATTCTGCATAAGTATTTATCTCAGACACTCTTTAATGTGTAATTATGCATAACAGTTTCACATGCACATCAGAAAGCACTGATAGATTTGGTCCCAGCTTACCAGACTTGACAACAGAAGATAGAAATATGTATAGAGACAGTAATAAATACTAAGTTATGGTATATGCCCATTCAGACATTGGGTACAAAACAGACATATAGTTAGATGGGCATTAGAATATTTGTATTCATATATCTTTTTTTTCCTTTTAATCTCTGGGAAACCAAAAAGATTGCTCTATATTTTTGACATAAAAACAAGATTCTGTTTCTCTCTTCCCGGTGAGAGCTGGGAGTAGAAAGGTTAGTTTCTGAGCTGCTTTTGTTGTTGATTGATTGATTCTGGCCTCGATGACTTCAAAAGAAATATATCATCAGCCCCAAATCCTAACCCGGTGACTGACTGTGCAGGTGCTTCGGCTTGACTTGGTGTCACAACCCCGAGTGCATCCTCACAGGTTCATTCAGTGATGCTCGGTGCTTCCTGTCCAGGACTGTGACCCATCTATCACCCTTGTGAATCAGTGCGGGAAGGACTGGACTTCACTATCCCTGAATCATAGGGTAGTGGGCAATACCGAGGGGACGCCAGCAATTCCAAAGACTTAGTCATTACATCCGAGGAAGGCTAGGCTTGGTGTTCTTTCTTCTGTACCTGGACAAATGTCTGCTGACCTAGCCTGAGGGCTTGGCTTCCTGGGTGGAGGATGGGATCAAGGGAACAGCAGTAAGCAGCATTGACTCCTCAAGGCAGAGCTGGATCTACTCCTGAGGGCCATCCAGGCAACTTGCTGGAGACAACATCTGGAACACATGGTGGTGAGCCATGCGTTTATTAAAACTGTACCCTGGTTAGTAGAGAGATGCTAGGATGACTTAGGAAACTCATTTATCCTAATTCAGTAAGAACTGAATTATCATAGGTCTGTCCTATCCACTTGAGGGTTTCCCAACCCAATACTAATAGTGAAATTAGAGACCCTTCGTTTAACCTTCCATGACTCATGATATGTGAGCACATATGATATTTAGTAATGATCATGTGTACATACATAGGAATACAGCCATGCAGAGAAAACAACACATACCACGCCCTCAGCATACAGACAAGTATCTGTGGGCAGAGTCACAGTGAAGTCTGATACACTGGTTTGAACCTTGACCCTACCATTGACAGGCTCCATCAATTCACCTTTCCGACAGCACTATCTATGCCACCTGCAGGGTGACGGTGGTGTGGCTCCCAGGCAGTACTGCGCTGTCTGAGGCGCAGATGGGTGGAGTTATTGCAGCACAGGGTCTGAAAACCTGATCACAGTCAGCAGCCATGAGAAACCTGATTATGTGACAGCCCCTGAAATTGTGCCTCGGGGGAAAAAATAGAAGGAGAGACTCCACATTTGTGTTTTTCTCTTGCTTTGTATGCAGGTCTTTGTGCGGGAGGTTGTGCCTGGGTTAATAAAATGTCACACTGCTTATTAGGAATAAAGCCGCTGTGGAGACAAAGCCTCCACTAATTAGGCTCAGTCTCGTTCGTTCTGTATTGTCACACGCAGCTGTTGTTTCTCTGTTAAATATATATACATAAAACTAACAATAAAGTGTGAAGACAGCCTACTCATATTAAGGAAGGTACGAAACCATAAATGAGTATTGAATTGGAAAGCTAAATCTTAAAAAGCCGTAAATGACAGTTCCATGTACTTTGCCCTAATATCTCTTATTGGCTCTCTGAGCATCCAGAGTTGTGCAGACAGGACTGAGGACGCCCCACATCCAGCTCACCCCTCGTGGATAGGTGAGGAGAACAGAGGAGCGGATCTGGACCGTGGTCCTGGGAAGAAAAGGATGCCCTCCACCTGCTGCCAGGGAGGAAAGCAAGGGCAGGAGCGGTGCTGAACCCCCCACCCGTGTTATAAGGGCATAAAGACTGCAGACCGAGGGTGTGAGGCAGACTGATGCATGTTCTAAAATCTCAAATGATGCCCAGGCCCAACTGTGAGCCAGGCCTCAGAAGGGCCATTGCCTCAGACCTGCTCTCCCACCATCTGAACAGGATGTTACTGTTTCTATGCAAGGAGAGATTCGTCCACCTTGGATTGAATATAACAGTAATTAAGACAATTGGTTCTTCCCCAGATTTATTGTGCACTTGAATCACCTGTGACAGTATTAAAATGCAGATCCTATGGATCTGAGACCTGCATTTCTTAAAAGCCCCTAGGTATTGCTGAGGCTGCTGGTTCAGAGACTATATTTTGAGTAGGAAGTGCCTAACCCATTTTCTCCCCGAGCTCCTCTCTGTTCCCCCTCCTGTCCTACTTACCTCTGTTCCTCCCACTGTGCTCACCTGCTGGCCCTTCACTCTGTTTCTCCCATAGCTCCTTCCTGCGTGCTGAACTGGAGCTCATTGTGTCTCATTGGAGTCATTCTTGCGTCCAGCCTGTCTTTGCTTAGACGTTCCCCCTTTCTTCTTTAAACTCGCCTGGTAAAGCTCCAATCCCTTCTTGACTCAATCACCTCACTTCTGCTAGAGAGGTAGGGCTGGGAGACTTACATCGCCATGCTAACAGGACTCTTGTTCACTGCAGTAGCCAGTCCGCTCCTTGTTCTCCTCTGTTACTGCCAGCTAGTCATGTTGTCACAGGTTGAGTCTAAGTCCCCATAGGCTCAAGTCTGTACAGCTTGTTCACCAGCGTGGGTACTTTTTTGGGAAGCTGTGGAGTGTTTAAGGGATGGAGCCTGGTGGTACAAACAGGGTACTCGGGACAGGCCCGTGGGGGTTTTACCCAGGCGCTGGCCGTAGTTCAGCTCTCTGCTCTCCTCTGATCCATCAGTATGAGAAGCTGTTCTACCTCATGCCCTACCAAAAAAAGAAACCAGCACCTTGCCTTCCCAACCATGATGGCCCGCAATCCCTACGAAACCATGAGTCAAAGGAAGGCTTCCTCCTGTGAGTGAGTTATTTCTGCTACTTATCTCAGTGTCCAGACCTTATGTCCTTCTCCCTCCTCATACTGCTGACAGATACCCTGGTTTCTGACTCCCCCGTTGTGTCCTAGCCTCTCAGCCAGTGTCCTGTCCATGAAGTCTTTCCTGACTCCCACTCCTGTTGTCATATCCACCCCGTCGTGCTCTTAAAGCTTGCATTCCTTCAGTGAGCATCACAGTTACTCTGCCAGGTGGATGCTCGACCTCTTCTCTACCACTGGGCTCCTCCGGGACAGGAAAATTAGTCTGTTTTGATCAATATCAAAACTCCAGGTGCCACAGTGACAGGTATATGGAGATATTTAAAATATTTGCAGAGTTATTGAAATGGGATTATCTTAGAACAGAATTAGAAAAAGCATCTGTAATTATAGATATTTTAAAGCCCCTCTTAACCTTTTCAATAGCTAGCGCTAAGGAATGCCCCCGCATTGGCACTTGTCTAATCTAAAAATGCTGTTTAGTAAAACTGTTGAGCCTACCAGGCCCTTTGAAGATTAGGACTTAAAAAGAATGACCAAAATTAAACTCTATTCAATACTTTCTGTCCCTTGTCTCAATTAGAAGGGAGGATTGAGTCAGCCTCATTGCTCTGGGCTGGGGAGCATTGCTCTCTCATGGACACAACAGAGATGCAGTCAGCAGTTGATGCTTCTCGCCTGGCCTCTGACTCGTGTGGTCCTCCCAGCATGAGAGCAACTGTCTGTTTTAAGGACAAAAGGTTAGGCATTTAGTTCACTAAAGGTGAAGGAGCCTGGTGCTCACAGAAGTTGTGGCCATGCTTACTTTTAGTGTACTCCAAAGTTTTGTATCTCATTACCATGTCATTTGCATATCCTTACCATGTACTAACTCATTACCTCTCAAAGTATTAAGCGAGCTTCACTCCAGCAGGAAACACAGGATGCTGCAGGTACTGAGTAAGATGTTGCAGTAAGACCACTAGCCTCACAGCTGGTCACTCACTCCTCTGTCTGTGGCCTCCCTGAGGGTCCTACTCACACATAGTCTTTCTCCGCAAGACAGACATTAGGACAGAAGTAGTGAGTATGTATAGACTATTTTGGAACTTACAGTTTTCAACTTAGGGCAACTTTGTCTCATGTGGGCCACTTGTCAAAGACTGGGAAATGTTTTTGATTGTCATATATTATCCCATATTGGGGTAAAAGTTACTTGTTCCCTCAGAACAAAAACGTATCCATCCTATTGCCAGCAGGACATAGATTGAAATGTCCTGTTTGAGCATACATTTTACCGTAGTGTGTGTATGTTATTCCTCCAATGGGCTCTAGACAAAGGAATGTATTGAGAACAACGAAGGCAGGCCATGGATGGAAATGGGGTGAGCTTACAGAACAATGTAATACTCTTTGGCTTCCAAGAACGGCCAGCCTTTACAAACGAACTTAGATTCCAGCTTAATGGCAAGTGTTTTATAAGGTCCTCATGTCTACATCATTGTTTAGCTTCTTTGAGGAACAATTTGGGTGCTAGATGACTCTGTGAGTAAGGGGCCTGCCGTTCCAGCCTGAGAACCTGACGTCAGATCCCCAGGCTAATGTCAAGACTTTGCTCAGCAGTACGCATGTGTGAGCACAGCGTGGAAGGCAAAGCCAGCTCAGCATAAATAAACCCAACTCTCCCCCATGGTTTTCATTGAGTTACAAGGTAATAGGTTTTCATGTAGCTTTCTCATACCTTCTTCCTTTGATTGTCACCCTACCCTGTCACCCTTAGTTTCCCTATCCCACCCCCCTGATTAAACCTCCCCACCCCCAGTATTCTCTCTCTGTATTCAATTACCTATATGCCAGCTCCCCCCAGCCTGCACCATTCAACTCCTCACTCACCCCCTCCCCACCTCGTGTTTCCCCTAAGGTAATACTTTCCCCACTGCCTGCCCTTTCTAGTTTCCTGGTTTCTGGAGGTACACCAAACTACACACACCAAACTAAAAAGTCAAGGAAAGGATCTACACATGAGAAAGAACATGTAGTGTTTGGCTTTCTGGGCCTCTGTTATCTCATTGAGTTTCCAGTTTCATCTATTGACCTGAAATCTTCATGATTTTGTATTCTCTATAGCTGATGTGGATTCTGCTCTATGGTCCACATGTTCATTCATCAGTTGATGGACATCTAGGCTGATTCCCTTTCCTAGCTATTGTGAGCAGAGCGTCAGTAACCATGGATATGCATGTCTCTGTATTAGGATGTAAATCCTTATGCCCAGAAGTGGCAAGAGTGGGTCATGTAGTAGTTCTGTTTTCAGTTTTTGAGGAACCTTCAGACTGATTTCCAGCGTGATCGTACTGGTTTACACTTCTGTCAGCAATGTATAAAGGGTCCATTTCCTCATATCCACACTAGTAATCTTCTCATTTATATCCTGGATGACAGCTGTTCTGACTGGGATGACGTGAAATCTTAAAGTAGTTCTAGTATACATTCCAGGATTGCTCTGAGTATGGAACTCTTCTGCTGAGAGCTCTTTGTTTAGCTACATAGTCTGTTTTTAAATTTGGATCATTTGTATTTTGGAGTTTGGTTATTTGGGTTCCTTATGTATTCTAGATACTGATCCTCTATCAGATACAGGGCTGGAAAATCTCTCTCCCACCTTGTGGGGTGCCTCTTCATTCAGTTATTCATTTCCTCTGCTATACAGAAGCATTGGCCTCGTGAGATCCACATGTCAAGAGTTGGTGTGATTCCTATGCCATGAGAGCGCTGTTTAGGAAGCCCTACCCTGTGCCTCAGTTGAGACACATTCTGAGGCATCGTTGAAGCCTTTGATCTCTTTGAATTGAGTTTTGTGTAAAATGAAATACAGGAATCTAGTTGTTTGTTGTTGTTGGTTTTGTTTTGTTTTATTTTACAACATGTTGATGTCCAGGTTTTCCAGCACCATTTGTTGAAGACATTAACTTTTCTTGGATGCATATTTTTGGCACTGTTGTCTAAAATTAGGTGACTGTAACTATGTGGACTTGTATGTGGGTCCTCTTTTCTTTTCTATGACCTGTGTCTGCTTGTGCCAGAACCATTCTGTCTTTCTTACTATGACTCTGTAGGATTAGTTGAAATTGAGTGTGCTATTTCCTGCAGGATTCTTTTTGTTCAGAATTATTTTAGCTAGAATTGGACTTTTGTGCTTCCATATAAATTTAAAGTTTGTATATATCTGTGAAGAACGTTCCTGCAATTTTGGTTGAGGTTTCATTGAAATTAATAGATTGTTTTAGGTAGAAGGGCTGTTTCCACAGTAGTTTTTCTTCTGATCCAGTAGTGTGTAAGGTCTTTCTGTCTTCTAGTGTGTTCCTCCATTTTTTCCTTCTGTGTCAACATTTTCATCCTAAAGGTCTTTCTTACCTTGCTTATGTTGACTTCAAAAGTTTTTTTTTTCTTGGTAGCTATTGTAAATAGAGTTGTTTTCTTAATTTCTTTTTCAGTATTTTTGCCATTGATATATAAAAAGGCTACTGGTTATTGTATATTAATTTTTATACTGCCATATTTCTGGAAATATTTATCAGCTTTAGTAGTTTTTCTGGTGGAATCTTTAAAGTCTCTTATGTATAGGATCATATCTGCATACAAGGATACACTGACTTACTTCTTTTCCTATTTGTATGGCAGTATTTCCTTTTCTTGTCTTATTGCTGCAGCTGAGACTTCAAGATGTCTGTTGACTAGAAATGGAGAGATTGGACAACCTTGACTTCCTACTAGTCTTAGGTGATGCTTTAGGTTTTTCCCCCATTTAGCATGACGTTGCATTGTGGGATTTTATGGGACACCAGCTTGCAAATAATGACATGCAGACTTACATTCATTTATGAATGCCTAGACCTTAAACTAGGCTTGTTCCCGACTAGTTTATAACTCAGTTATCCCATTTACATCTCTCTGAGTTTGCCACATGGCTGGTTAGTTACCTCTCCTTCCTTCCCAGCCTGCTGCTGTTTTCAGGTTCCATGGCATCTACCCATGTGAGATCTCCCATGAGTTCCTATCTCTGCCCAGAAGTCGTGCCTTCCTATCTTTCCTGCTTGGATATTGGCCAACAGAATCTGAGAGAGGGAATGTTTGCAAAGCACTGAAACAGGTCATGCAAGGTCACCTGTGGTCACATCTCTGCAGGTTCAGAAATCTGACTTTGTATAATACAGAGACAGTCTTTACACAGTGCATAAAAATATCAATCTAATAACATTGGCTATAGGTTTTTGATAGGTGGCCCTTTTATGCTATGGTAGGCTTTCTCCATTCCTAGTTTCTCTCTGACTTTTATCAGGAAGGGATACTGGATTTTGTTGAAGCCTCCTCTGCATGTGATGAACTGATTGAGTGATCACTATCTCTGAGTCCATGTAAATGATGGATTACATTTATTGACATATATATGTCAGGGAATCTCTGCCTTGCTATAATGAACCCCATTGGATCACAATGAATGATCTTTTTGGTGTTTGCCAGTGTTTTATTGGAAATTTTTATATCTGTGTTTATCAGGGAGAGATGGTGAAATTTTCTTTTTTGTTGTTGTCTGAGTTTTAGTATTAGTTTGTACTGACTTCCGAAAAAGACTTGGGAAGCGTTCTTTCCTTTAATGTTCTGGGGATGATTTGAATAGCAATGGTGTTAGTTCTTCTGTGAAGTTTTGATAGAATTCTGTTGTGACTGCATATAGTCCTGGGCTGTGTTTTAGTTAGGAATCTTCACATCACTGCTCCAGTCTTATTGTTGGCTATAGATCTCTTTAGATTATTTCATCTTGGTTTAATTTTGGTAAACCATATGTATCTAAAAATTTAATTTCCAGTTTAGTGTAGCACAGTTTTTTATAGTCTGTCCTCATTGTTTTTAGATTTCATTGTTGTGTATAGTAGTGTCTCTTGTTCATGTCTAGTTTTCTTGCTTTGGACATTTTTTCTTAGTTAAGTTGACTGTCAATCTTGTTTGTCTATTTAAAGAACTAACTTTTCATTTCATTGGTTCCTCATATTGTTTTTGTTTGTATTTCATTAATTTCTACCCTGATCTTAATTATTTCTTCCCATCTCCTGCATTGGGTTATTCTTTTTTTTCAGGACCCTAAGGTGCCTCTCTCAGTGGTTTATTTGAACCCTCTTAAAACTTCTGACATAGGCCCCGAGTGCTGGGAACTTACTTACAGCCGCCTCCATTATGTTCCAGAGATTTGGTGTTCATACAGATTTTGGAGATTTTTTTTATTTCCTTTTTGATTTCTTCTGTGGGCCATTTGTTATCCAATAGTGTATTGTTTGATGCCCATGAGTTTGTGTGTTTTCTGTAGTTTCTCTTACTGTGGATATCTTGCTTTATTCTATCATAGTGAGATGCAATACAGAATGTTATTTGAATTTCCCTATAATTGTTAAGGATTGCTTTGTGTCCTGAAACATGGCTTCTTTGGGAGAAAGTTGCATATGCTGCTGAGAAAACTGAACTCATTTGTGTTTAAGTGGAATGTTTTGTGTCTTCTTAGTATCCTTGACTTATGCCTTCACTTAACCCCAGTGCTGCTTCTTTGGGTTTTTTTTTTTTTTTTTTTTTTTGGTCTGGATGACCTTTATTGAATTCCCTCAAAGTTATTGTATTGGGCTTAATCTGTGCCTGTACACACAGTCATGTTTGTTTTATAAGCCTGAGTGTGCCTATACAGTGCTGTTCTCTAATGGGACCTGGACATCTGGAACTAGGTTACTAGTCGAGTCTTCCGTGGTGTGTTTTCAGCCAGTATCTGTGAGAGGGCAGTAGATGGGGTAGCTTGAGGGAGGCTGGGGTGGGTCAGAGGCAGGCTGGGGTGGGAGAATCTGTCCTATGCTAGTGTGGTAAGCCAGCAGGCAGGGCTCCCTGGGTCATGTCCACTTTGCACAGGCATTATTCCCGAGTTCTTGTTTCTGATGCTGTCTTCAGAGCTTGAGATTCCCTCTCCTGTTAAAATGATGGTTTTCTGGTTGGTGTGGAAACCTTCCAGAAGCCGCAGTGTTACTGAGGTGTGACCTGAGTAGTTCTGGGTTGGGAGTTTCCCCAGCAGCTGGCCAAGAGGAGTTCCTGTGACCTCTCCTCGCTGAAAGCCTGTAAGCAGAAGCAGCAGGCGTGGTTGCTACCTTCTCCTGCCTTTCCCTCCCCTCCCTCCCTCCCTCCCTCCCTCCCTCCCTCCTTCCCTCCCTCCTTCTCTTTAGGTATATAGCTGCTTTGTCTGTAGTACATTGCCCATCTTGCAGGTCTGTGGTTATGTATGTGATATATGATAACACATGCCTACTGTAGGAATCTGTGGGTTGGGAAGTGGAGGAAGGCAGCAATGAATCAAATATGGCAGAGACATTATTGAGTATCATATGTGTGCAACATCAGGTCTATTTGCTTGTGTGGATACTAATATGTACATTATGTACATGTGTACGTTTATCTTATACAGAGAGCTCTCTATGAGATTGTTTGTTTATTTAGATTGGTTTGTATTGTGTGTGTGTATATACATGTACCACATGCAGGACTGGTGCCCATGAAGGTCATAAGAGGGCATCTGATTGCCTGACACTGAAGTTAAGGACAGTTGTGAGTTACTGGCATCCATGACCGTGCTCAGAACTGAACTCAGGTCTTCTGCAAGAACAAGTGCTCATAAGCACAACTTTTATCCTTAGGACTCCTTTCTATGTAGAACTAATGCTACAGTTTTTAGTTTACTGATCAATTCCCTCCTTTACTGCATAATATTTAATAAGTAAAGGAGAAGGTACTAACTTTTTTATTCATATCTTTTAGTTTTAGTCCAATAAGAAATTTAATAATATTTTCCTCTTGTTCCTTTCCAGAACACACTGAGTCCTTCTCTGATTTCAACAGTGGAACACAACTTCAGAGCTGGGAATTGGTGAGTTCAGGATATTTATTCATTTATTCATGACATCATCATCTCTAATATTGATCATTCATGCTTGCTTCTAATGTAACTCTGTATCTAGTTACCCTGCACATGCAGATACACAGCTCCAGCCAGGTGTGGGCTAGTTCCACCTTAGGTGTCACACCATGACTGCTGTGCCACAGGGGCAGCTGCAACTCATCTGTTTTATGTTGCTCTAAGCAAATCTGATAGAAATGGCAAGAGAGGTCTGCTTGGGGTCACAGTTGGGTCAGAAGTGCCGTCGCTCTTGGGCCCATAGTGAGGCAGCCTGAAGTATGGTAGGCCAAACTGCTCCCTCCTAGCAGTCAGGAAGCAGAGAGCCAGGGAGGCAGTGTGTAAGGACAAGATACAGCCTTTAGAGGCATCCCCAGCAGCCCACGTCCTCTGGGCCCCGCCTCCACTCAGGCTGAACTCATCACTGCCGAATCCATTGATGGAATTCAGCCCTAAATATTCAATCACCGCTCATAAGCCCACAACTGTCCACCAGGCTTCTAGCACATGGGACGTTTCCTATCCAAAGACAAGAGTCCAAGACACCAGCAGGTACAGTTCCTACAACGTGGTACTTCAATCCTCACTCCGCTTCTCGAGACCTCTATGGAAGGCCAGTGCTTTCTTCAGTCTCAGTCTCTTTCTTCATCCTGAGATGCAAATACTAAGTGGGCTCTTGAGCTCTGTGAAGGATGACCAGTATACACAGCTCTCCCTACCACGGCCATCATCAGGACCACGAGGCTCTGTTTACTGTGATCGTCATCAGTACTGGTACCAGTTACATCAGAAATCCCAGAGTGATGTGGGCTTGGACCGGCATGTCAACAAAATCAGATCCAGAGTGAAATCCTTGAGTCTAAGCAAATGACAAGTCAACACAAAGACATTTTGTATTTGATTTTAGCAATTGGATTACTATAAGATTATCACCTTTTAAAATGAACCCTGAACCTTAAAGTGTCATTTTCACCCCATTTAAAAGATTTAGAAATCTCAAGTGTCCTGGCCTTCCTGACCTGATCCCATTACACACTGCCTGACCCGTGCCTCTCTGCTCAAAGAGGAAAGGGTCCATCTGATCTGTGTTTTCCCAATCTCTCACAGAATGAACTTGGTAAAACTAAACCATTGTCTTTTATTTAAATCTTATGCCTGTTGAGAAATTCAGAGTTAAGTCTTTGCTGTTAGGAGAGCTGGATCATTGGTTTGTTGGTTTTTTGTTTGTTTGTTTGTTTATGTGTGTGTGTGTGTTTTGTTAACCAATGCTAAAGAATCTATGCGTTAATGGCTTTGATTATCTGCGCTCCATAAATGCCTTCCTCTGATCTCCCAACATTTGACAAGAATCTTCCCTCTGTTTCCTCTAGAACACCTTGCCTTACACATTTAGTAGTGCCCTAAAGTGCAGGACATTCTCCAGTCAGGGGATCATTAGGCTTTAACAGGGACCACACATTTCGGAATAGACATCGGATGCATCTCTAGCACACTTGTAGGCCCCAGTGTCTGCAGAGCACTGGCTGCTCCTTCCGTGCCCATGGGCCGACTCTTAGGCTTTTCAGTGAAGATAGTTTTCTGTTTATAATTTGTTTTTCTTTTTAAATGAATGTGAATTTGCAGTTTTTTCTCTGTAGTATCAGATTCCTGTCCCCAGTTCTCTGATAATCCCTATTTATGTGTCTCAGGTCTCTTCAAATGACCGAGCGTACGGTGAAATTGCCGCCCCCACCCGGCTCTTTTCTCCTCTGCGTGTAGCTCCTAGAATCAATACTGCAATTAATGGCATCTCTGTTGACCCAGTTCTCAAGCCAGGGATCTCTGCCCGGGTATGGCTCCTCCCCACTCAGTCCACACCAGATTCTGGATTTAAGATAATAATGCAAAAGTTTCAGGGTATTGGTGCTTAGAGGGTCACATATTTGCTGTCACTAATATTCCTTGTGTCTTTTGGACCTTCGATTCCTCTGCTGCCACGGGTTAGTGCTGTGTTCCTGGTCTTCATGCATGTACATATGCACATATGTACAGATCGGGTCTGAAATCCAACTTCCTGTAGCTTCTTTCAGAGTGACTCTCCCTGACTGAAGACCCTTCTCATGGTTCCGACACTGTGACCTCTGTGCCTTTGTAAGCTGAAGAACTGACCCAGACACCTGGCTGTGCAGCCCTGTGGCCCTGCCTTGGGCAGTCCTCCAGCATGCTCTACCCTGCTCCATGGGGCTGGATTTCTTCCGTTTTGGTTTTTCAAGACAGGGTTTCTCTGTGTAGCCCTGGCTATCCTAGAGCTCACTCTGTAGACTAGGCTGGCCTCAAACTCAGAGATCTGCTTGCCTCTGCCTCCGGGTGCTAGAATTAAAAGGGGGTGAGCCACCACTACCCAGTTCCAGGGCTAGATTTCTTGAAGTGTTCCAGAATGTCATACCTCAAGACAAACATGCAAGACTTGGTGCACACTGTTCTCACTCCTGAGAGCGCTCTAGCCCTTTATTTTGTCATTAATTCTGGAGCCTCTTTTAAGACGCACCTCAGTTTCCATCTCCCATGAGAAGCTTTCCTTGATCCTCTAGGTACCACGAGATCCATACAGTTCGTTAGCTGCTTCTCCAATCACACCCTGCTGCTGTTAGTCACCTGTATATGACCTTCCTATGGATGCTGAGCTGGAAGGCAAGGTTCTAATCCTATCTTTGTACCGACAACATCTAGTTACTGTCTGGACCATTCAGGTTTCTATGAATGAAGCCTCTCCAACACTACTAAAGAAAAGGCATTCATGAAAAGAAATTGACCTCTGGCTGTTCTTTTCCTCTGACCTCACACAAGCATCTTTTCAACAATGTAGCTTTGTTTTCTCTTTTTGTTTTCATGTCTATGTTTTAAGGAAGTAACACCAAAACCTATCCAAGGCCCTTCACTCTTCTGCTGATATCAGTACTACAGTATTGGCTACATTCTTTCTAAACTTGAAATCTGGTATCATTTTCACATGGGAAAAGAAGGTTCAGCCTGTGTCTTTATTACCTCTGTTGATGATGGCGGTCTATTCCGTAATGTTTAATTTGGGAGGAAACATTTAAATTGCCCCAACTCATTTGCAGGCTTCCGCTGTGCCCATGCTTTGGGTACGTGTATCACATGTTCCGGTGTGTTTCCTGTTCCCCAGCTCTGAGAAGACAGAATCATTACTTCCCAGGGAGGTGTGGGCTCTCAGTCCAAAGCAGCACTGCATTTCGTGAGAAGCCAATAACACAGTGATGAACTGCTTATTTGAAGAGCAAGGGAGAGATAATGGTATTCTTTTTTAATCCGTTCAATTGTAGGCAAGAGCCTAGGCCCTCTGAAGTGGCTTTGTAGTCAAAGGTCACTGTAGGGCACCACAGACCTTCCAACAACTGCTCCCGCTGCTTTGCTTGTGCTGCGATGGCAGAGCCGTGGAAATGACAGCTCCTCTTGGCTTCTCTCTGAAGTTTGGCCTTCGGCTCAGAAACTTGAGGTTAATATCAGCATACACTGTTAGCTTTACTTTTGAGCGCAGTTCATTTTAATAGCAACCTGCCTGTATCTTGAAAAGCATCCAAAAGCAGCAAGAAAGGTTTGGCCAGGAATCTAAATCAGTAAATTAACTGCTATCTCTGGGCTAGCAGTCAACAGAATACTTTGCAGTCGGTCTCATTAATCTTTTTTTTTCTCTTCCCCTATATTATATTCTAAATCACAGGAAAATATGTCTATTCACTTCAGATAGTTGGGATTTTTTTTTAAGTTTCTTGGTTCACACACTACCCAGAGAGTACCACTATTGCCAAGTTGGTTAACAGTCTCCTGACAGTTTCCCCTAAGCCCACACAGACTTTAAATACTCCTGTGGGGAGGGCGGGGGGAAGAAAACTTTCCCAAACACAGGAGAATTACACAGTGACTCCTTAGATCCTCAGAAGGCGGAGTTGCAGTAGTCAAGGCTTCACCACTGCCTGAACCCATGCTTTTTCCTCTTTCCAACTCTGCTTTCTTTAGAGATATCAGCTGCTTTTAAGGAGACCAAGGAGATGCAGTGCGTGGGGCCTGGAAAGCCGCTACTTGCTGCAGACACACGCCCTCTCCCTGCTGCAGGAGCATGTGTGGTCTTGCGCTTAGGGCACATTGGACTTGAAGATACATGTAGAGCTCGGGTCTGGGTGGCTATTGACCTTTCCTCTTACATCAACGTTTCCAAGAGCACATATTTATTTATTCATAAAGCTGAGGTGATGTCAGACAGGAGTTACGGCAGTGTCAATCCATGGTGCAGCCTCAATAGGAGAGCTTTATACGATTCAAAATCAATGTGCTGATGCTAGAGGGAACTACACAGCTCTGGAGGTGTGTGCCACTACACTTCTGTGTGAAAGCACAGTACAGGGTTAAGCTCCGTTCCTGCTTTCTGAGCTACTTTGCATATGACTGCAATATAACTCAAATATGACTGAGGCCCCGCCTTTGCCAGATAGACAGGTTAGAACTGCGAGCTGGCCATGAGCAGCACCAGTCATGGTTCTTTATTGACACTGAGTCTGTCAGCTCACTTGCTTGTGGCATGTAAGTCGGCCTCAGAGTGCAGGGGGCTGCCAGGCTTTGCTGCACAGGAGGCAGTCGGCACAAACGCGTTCATGATAGACTTTTGTGTATTGGTTGGCTTGCTGACGTATATACAGGGCTCTCTGTGTGACTAAACCATATACATCTTACAGAACTGGGATGGTTTGAGTGAGGTGCCCCTCATAGTCTCAGGCGTTTGAATGCGTGCTCTACAGTTGCTGACACTGTTTGGGGAAGCTAAGCGGGTGTGGCCCTGCTCCAGTTTTCCCTCTGCCTCCGGGTTGTGGTTTGAGATGTGAGCCCTCAGCTCCTGCTCCAGTCAGCAAGCCTGGTGTTAGCTGCTCTCTTCTCCATACAGTGATGGTGACTGACTCCGACTTCCCGAACCCTTCCTTCTGTGAGCCCCGAATAAACCCTTCTTTCTATAGGTCATGGGGTTTTGCCATAGCAATAGAAAAGTAACTAAGATTCATGCTAAACGTGTTGACCCTTTGTCGATAAAAGTATCTAAAAAATGAAAATTTGCTGTTTAATACTTGGCTTTTGAATTTATTTATAAAAGCTACATGTCAGATTTTCCCTGAATCCTAAACTGGTTGGTTTAGTGCTAGTGTCACAACAGAATTCCAGATAGTAGTTTTTCTATGAACTCTTTCTTTATCTCCACATAGTAGAGCTGGGTAGGGACGCATGTCACGTAGACACCGGCCTTGTCTGCTTCTTGCCCTGTGTGACCTAAGGCAAGTTCCTGGATTCTGGGACGAAGGTTCTTGGTTTAAAAACCTGTAAGCGGCTGCGTGTGAACTAGCAAGCACTCATATCTTGGTTTCCGTAGTCTTTCATGTACCTAGCTCGACTCCAGTTCAGAGTAACTCACCGGTATTTAAAGAGGAAATGAATGGGATAGAAGGAGTAGAGAGATGAGAATTACTCCCTCTGGAAGAATATATTTTGTTCCAATTTCAACAGTCTGGAAACTCAGATGCCAGCAACCCAACTCCCTTAGAAACTGCATCAGGAAGACACACCATGGGGGTGGAGACTGGGAACTTCACACCTTGTCTGACAGCATCAGGTGTCTTGGGCCTAGGGCTCTAGCCCTTTGCCTGAGGTTAGGGTGGTCTGAGTTACTATTCCCTTAGATCTCAGTTCATGACAGTAGCTGTTCTCTGCCCCATCACATTAGCTTGTGCCTCAGCCATGGACACTGCATAGATTGCACGTGTCCCAGAGTTGTTTGCATCGAGCTCCTGCTGTCTAGTGTATGAATGGCCGTCTGACTTTATGAGTAAGAGAAGAGTCTCAGAATTGATTTTGGAGGTTTGTGGCAGATGTGACTCCTTTAGTGGGAAGGCCAGTTACTCACAAAGACACTCCAGGGGTGACCTGTGTAAACACAAACAGAAAAGCCATTAAGAATCTCACCATCGTGTTGAGGATTATTTGCTGTTTCCTACGTTTCTTTAGGGAAGTCTGTAATATTCCTCAACAGTCTGCTTTAGATTACTTAATTTTTGTCAATTGCCCTTTTAAAAACTAATTCTAAACTTCTCTAGGGATAAACTAGGAGGTCATTCTCCTCAGCTCTGAGCTTGGCTCCATTAGGGGCTCCTTCGCTCCTTGGGCCCCAGGAAACAGTAGAGTGAGATGTGTCACGTCACCATAGCCATCACACCCGAATTTCTAACCCACTATGATGTTGAACTCTATACTGCTGGGATGAAGTGTGGTTTCTTGTACTTTCCATGTGTCACTCAATTGTAGAAGAGCCTTTCCTTCTCTGTGTGTGCCTCAGTCAACTCTGCAGGCAACAAAAAGGTTATCTGGATGTTCTCTTGTGCCCAAGGGTTCTTCTGCAGCGAGTGTGGGGATTGGGGAGCAGTGCCTCCGGATTCCATATGCATAGAAGCCTCATAAATGGGGCTTTGTGTTTGTAGGACCATCTCTCCTTTGAGCCCCCTCCACCTTCATCTGACTAAACTTAGAGCAAGTTTTCAGTCTGGAGACTTAGGTCCCAGGATAGTGACATTCAATGGAGAATGGCTAGAGCCAGACCATGGGCAGCCCAAGGGAAGACCTGTCCAGACTTGGGGATTGTCAAAGGTTTCATCCCTCCCTCTGCGTTTGCTCTCTCTGCCTCCTCCCATCTCTCCCTTGTAGCCAGGCAGACTAATGTTCCCACTGCATCTTTGTAAGATTACCTCCTACAAGTGAAGAAGGAGTTTTCCTGTTTGTTCTGGATGTCTTGGGTGTCACCTGAGATGCTTACAGAAGCTAGTGCAGTGAGCAAGAGGTCAGTGAACAGGCCTGTCTGGTGAACATGACTTCGCCCTAGCAGCAGCTCAAGCCACTTCCCATAGTCCTTTTCTCTCGGCTCAGAACTTCTCTGATGAGCCTACCTACCTCTAGGGAGGAAAGCTGTCCCAGAACCCCTTATCAGTGTACAAAAAGGCAGACAGCAGGCTCTTATGAACCTGAGTCTACTAGAACCACACAGACTGAAATGCTCAACCTGACGTCTCTAGGAGAGATGACCCAGCCCTCCTTGGGATGTTTGTTTTAGATTTGAAATTTCACTTCTTCCTGTGTCCTTGCTGTAACAAAACACATGACAAAAGCAACTCAAGGAAGCAGGAGTTTTTACTGTGGCCCACGGTTTCAGGCATAGTTCATCGGAAGGAAGGCAGCTGGAGCACAAGGCAGCTGCTCACCTGCATCATCACAGTCGCACAGAGAAAGGAATTCTGCTGCGTAAGCATTTTCTCCTCTGTAGGCAGTCAGTTCCTAACCCAAGGAATGGCGCACTGGCATTAAGGGAGGTCTTCCTGCCTCAGTTAACCTACTCTAAACATACACACACATACATGAACACATGAGCACATGCACACTCACATACACACAAACATTGCACACACTCACAAACACACTGTAACACACATTCACGCAATGTGCACACACACACACATGCACACACACATGCATACAGATGCACACATACAGATGCATACACACATGCAGGTACTCACACATTCACACTCACACACTCACACACACAGAGCTAGGGATTGTTCCTATAATGATCTAAGTCCTACCCAGTTGACCATCAAGCTGAGGTTTACACTTGGGACGATTCTGGATACTTTCTCGACTTATGTATCCTTTCCTTTTCTCTTTCTTCTCACCATCCCGTCTCCATTACTTGTCCTATTTCAAAGAAATGCCAGCAATGCTCCATGGCATAGCACGTTGCCCAACATGAATCTCTAGCATTCCTTCAAGACTGTCAAAAGTAGATATTCACTAGTCAGGAGGTCAGCCATGGGGAATCTTGACCAATGTCAATGTGTTTCTGATAAAGAGAAGGTTAAGCCTGTCTCTGGTGGCTTTAGCCACAACACATCAGCCAGCAGCGACAAAAGCAAAACTTCCAACACTTCCCATAGGGGCTAAAATCTATGAATAGTAAAAAAAGTATAATGAGACAGCCAAGAAACACATGGACCAAGTGTGTCCAGCACGTCATTATTAGCTTAGTCCTTTGCCATTTCTCCCCAGAGGCTGCCACCACCGTGGGTTTGTTCTCAGCTGAGTAGATAGAATACAAAGTGTGTTTGTGGAGGTAAAGGCATTGCCAGAAAATCACTGAACCAAACAGGTTGTTTTTGTAAGAAGAAGCAAATACAAGAAATGTTTTGTGTTTCTGAGCCTCCATTAATAAACATGGTGACTGAGGAGAGTGTGGGCACCTCGGTAACATCTGTGTCATTGTTAGATAAACAGTAGTGACTGGATTCTAGTTACTGTTTTCTCATTTTGAATTATTGTTTTAGAACCCCTTAATATAATCTGATACCTTTAATACTTGAAAGTGTGCCTTAAATGCACACACCAAAAAAAAGATGAGAACAACAGAATAACAAGACTAGATCATGCCTTGCCAGTTTACTGACTGCCCATTTCCTCCCATCAAACATGGTTCTACATGTTGGAAGCCTTTGTGTGTGTGTGTGCATGTGTATGTGTGTGTTTGCGCGCGTGCATGCGCCAGCTCTCCAGCCCTAGATGGCTCCTTCCCTAATACCCATATCTTAGGAACCCCAACAACACCACGAGCAGCAACCATGCTCTCCCACTTTCTTCTCCTTTTTAATTGTCTTTAGCCACCTGGTGAGAACTGGGTGCTAATCAGTCTTTAGTTAGTCTTACCTACAAGGAAGAAAACAGAGACCTCATGGTTGTATCACCTGTTGTCCCCAGGGTACAGGACAGTGCCTGGAGCAAGGAGGCATTCCTAAACATTCCTTCTAGCCACACACTTTCTTCTCTGCAACCTCTGGGCCTTCCCTGAATCCATTTCAGCAGATGTTGTCTCTGGGTCCACCAACCAAATGCAGGACAGAGCTTGACCCTGGCTTCCCTGGCTGGAGACTCATGGTGCTAGGCACTGTGCATTCTATTGCTGGTCAGCAGCTACTTTATGTTTTGTTAGCGTGGGAGCCCCTGGAGGTCAGTGAGTCCCAGAAAGCTTCCAGCTCCAAGATCAAGGCTTTGGACAAGAGCCTCATACCCATCCTTGAATTGCTACAGTGGTGCTGGCTCCACAGGCCAGCGGACACATGCTCTGCTGGCTGACAGACAGTGAGCCTGAGGGCTTCCTGTCCTGATACTATTGCTATACTCCTATGAGAAACTTCACCCTCTTCACACTGCCCAGCTCCAGCACATGGTCTGAGTCTGATCTTGTTCTGTCTGGGAATATAATTACTACATTGTCTGATAATGGAGGTAGTTTGCATAATAATGAATCCAACTTTTTCTACCAAGTCTACTTCGTTTATGCAAAATAGATATAATTTGGAATGTGTATGAATCATGCTATTCTTTTGGAGATCAGAGAAGCTGTTACAATTTTCTAGGCTCTTTTAAGGTTAACAAAAGAAAATGTTGGTTTTGTGTTTATCAGAGACATGTTTATTGCCTTTGAAGCTTGTGGTCTTTGTGACTCCGAGTTTGAAGAAGAAAGATGGTTTCTGCCCACCTTTTACCTCTACAGTAGTGCCGTGATATGTCGGTGCTGGGAGCATTTGGAGACTTGCTCACTGATTTCCAATAGTATAGAATACCTACTCCAAATCAAGCCTGGCTATTAACTAGGAAAAGGAAGGCAATTAAATTAGCAGGGAGATACAGCCAAGGCCTTTGAAAGTACCATGGCGTCTTTTATACGTGATTCCCATGAGAAACTCATTTTATACTGGAAAGAAAACATTTGTCTCCTGAAAGATGACAAATAGTTGCTTTATTAAAGGCATGGATGATTGCTCATACATGGAAAGCTGGGAATTCTCATTTTTTAAATTTTATCATCAACTTGTAGTTTGTTGTTTAAAAAATAAAAATAAGAGTAACCTGCAAGAATACCATTCCTATCTGGTATGCAGTTTGGTTTTCAGGTAGAGTTAATTATAGGTATTAATTTAAATGTCAGGCATATGAATTGATAGCTAAACATTTTAGAAGTTCTTGCACTTGGGGCATTTACTGATCTTTGTCTTTTATGTGAACTTGAAATACAGATGCCTATATCCTTGAAAACACACATCTAAAAGGCCACACTTGGGATACACTGCCCTGGAGAACAGCTAGAAAGGAACTTTTCGCTCATACACAAAGTCTTCTTTTTTAGTAGATTTTTTTTATACAATATATTCCAATTACAGTTCCCCTCCCCCAGGTTCTACTTACTCATCCACCCAAGTCTGCGCTTTTTCTTTCTCTCTCTAAGTAGAGTACAAACAAGCACCCAAAAAGTAATAAAATAAGATAAAATTAAAACAAACCAGAATCAGACAAATTAAATGGGTGAAAAAGAAGAGGCAAAGAAAAAGCCCAAGAAACACATTCAGACGGAAACACACAGAAAACCCATTAACAATAAAGTTAGAAACCATAATATATGAAGAAAACATCTGCAGGCGGGAAAAATCATGAAACAAAACAAAAATCAAAAAAACCTTCCAAAAGTACCATTGGCCATCTAGTGCTGGGTGTGGGGCTCGTCCTTAAGTGTGGTTTGTATACCCAGTGAGACTCCACTGGAGAAAATTTTACTTTCTAAAGAATTATCAATTCAAGATTAGGAACTCATTTCAACTTCCCCTCTCAGTAATGAGACTCAGTCTGGCTTTAGAGCTATGTAGGCCCTGTGCATACTTCCACAGTCTCTGTGAGTTCATGTATTGTGCCCAAAAGCTTTAAGTCTGGACCTAATGCCAGTTATCTAACAAGGAAACATAAACATTTGCTCATTTTAAAATGATAATCTATTAATCTTTATTCTTTTCAAAGCAAGAGCTCAAACAGTATGTGGATGTGTGCATGTCGCACGTGTGTGTGTGTGTGTGTGTGTGTGTGTGTGTGTGTGTGTGTGCGCCTGCCTGCATTTGGAGGCCAGAGTTTGTAAGAAACTTTCCTCAAATGTTCTCTAACTTCTATTTTGAGAAAGGGTTTCTCACTGAACCTGGGGCTGACAGTTAGCTAGACTGGCGAGGCGGCAGCCTAGGGATCTGAAAACGCAGGTTCCTGAGGGTGTAGCTTTACTGACTGAGCCGCCTCTCAGCCCAACTCTGGCTCTTGTGTTGAAGGCCTGACTGCCAAGCTTGACTTTGCTTTGGAAGGCAGTAGACAAGGACTGATGGCAACCTCAGACTATTTTCGGAAGAGAGGGGTGTACGAATCAAGTTTTACATATAATTATAGGTGCTTTTTGCCTCCTCTTGGACCTGGCCACTTCTATAGGACCCATCCTATATAGGGCCCAATTATATAGGACTCTGACTTGTATCTTCCAACCAGCGGCTGGACCTAACTTTTGTGCTGAAAAATCTTGATGCTGTAACATCTGACATTAGTATAGCACTCATAGATCTTAATTGTATACCACACTGCAGTACTCGCCGTCAGACCGCAGGACTCATCAAGTCCTCTCACCTTGGTGCTGACAGTTCTAGAGGAAACAGCCATCTACTTTTGTGAAATACTCATGGCAGAAGCTGATTTTTACATATACTGTTCGCCCTTTAAAAACATTGTATTTTCTTGAGTTGTAATGCCCTTGGTGTCTTAAGACATAAATATTTAATCTGTTTTCTGAGTACAGTTAATTCATGCTAGCATTTGAGTCTTTCAGGAAAATTAGAGGCTGGCTTTAATTCCGTTTAACAGTAACTGATGGATTTAAATAATAGGTATGCTTCATGTGATTGGTAGACTTTCCAGAAGTGTGTGGGAAACTAGTAACCCTGGTAAGATCATTGCTTTACTTACTACTTAGATCCTTTATTCTTCTGTAGTCAATGTAGTCTTGTGCCTTCTTCTACACGGAAAGTAAAGAAGTAAAAATGTTTGCAGTCCCAGAAGTCAAGTGACCTCTTCTTTCGCAGAAGGAGCAGCAGAAGTGAATACTGTTGACAGTAAATGTGGAGCAAAACCTATGTGAGCAATGGGGCTGTGGGGCCAGGAAGGCCAAGGCACATGCGCAGGAGGGATGATGGCTCACACTGGACATGTGCAGGAGGGATGATGGCTCACACTGGACATGCGCAGGAGGGATGATACACGCTGGACATGATGGTGCATGCTGGACATGCACAGAGAGGATGGGCGCACCTTCAGATTATACATACACTACTCCCTTAACAACAACAACAAAAATGCCTTTGCAGAACCTCTCTTCTGCTCTTTTTACTTTCCAAATTCTGCCATGACTAAATGCTTGTTAAAACATAACTTACCACAGTCCCCAAACTTACGAGAACACACAGAAAGGAGCACAGAGCAGACCAGCATGTGGACAACCACTGCTTTCTCCTTTCTTACTCCTTCATGGGAAAGGCAGCCTAGAAGAAACCAGTGGAGTTGGTCTGGGCCCTTCTAAAGCTCTGTTGCAAATCCAGTAGTCAGAGAGTCTTGGTCAAGACTAGCCTTGGCTGGATCGTCATCCCCGCCCATTGTTCCAGATGCTGTGACAGAGCCACACAGCAGTGACAGCTTCCTTTCTCTCATCCAGTACTCGTGTGACATTTGGGTGTGAGTGTGGTCACTGGGGGGAGGTTTAGGACCAACTGGCCAGGCTGTGAGACTTCCTCCCCACCGACTAGCCATGTCATGTGATCATGGGGCTTAGCGCCCTCGGTGCCTCTGCATCCTAGTTCATAAAAGGAAGAGATAATAATAGCACCTAGTTATGAAGCTTGCTGTTAATCTTAATGTATTCTTTGGCCCACTCTGAGCTTTAATCATCATTACTGCCATTTGAAGTCAAAGCAATTGAGCTCAGAGGTTAATTAACTTGCCCCATTTCACACACAGTATGACCTAAAGCCTGGGGCTTTGTACGAGTCTCACTGTAAACCCTGCACAGAGGATGCATCCATGTTAACTGAATAGAATTTCAGAATTATGTGTTCAGACTTTATAGCTGACGAACCTGTTTTACATATATTCTCTGTAGATCACCCCATCCATCCCAGATTTTCACTTGTCATATGATTCCAGGTTGGCAGTAATACATTGGAGACTTATTATGTATACATAAAGTTTTATTGGAAAAAGTTTTAATGTCCTCCTTCAGCTGTGTGTCAGCTCTACCTTTGGCCTGCAGTGATGGAGTTAGAGTAGTGAAGGAACTGTGTGGATTCTAATACTTGAACTAGTTATGCCCTGGAATGTCACAGGAAAGTGGTGAGTTTTTTGATCTCACTGAGTATTTTAATCTTTCCCCTGAGATCTTAATCCTTAAATTATAGATACCTATCAAATTCCTCTACCTCCATACCCTATGTCCTCCTTAAAATCAGCATCTACCAAATGCTTTGTGTTTACTTTACACTGGAAATAACTCCCCGTGTTTCCTGGCCTGCTGAGAACACGACTGTGTGTCAGCCTTCCTTTTCACTACTTTCGGCCAATCTGTTAGCAGTGCCTGTCCTTTGATTATCCTAAATGCATCATCAGCCTGTGGACATTGGACATTGGCCAGGACCTCTAATGAACCAATGCTCCTCATTCCAGCGTGCTCAGAGACAGCCAGAAATGACTCTTGAGGAGGTGTATCAGATAATAGTCATCACTCTGTCTTGGGGGAGAGAGAGGTCCATGCTGAGTTGTAGACATGGCTTCTGAAGTAAGAATTTGGGAATGGTAGAAGGTATTATATCCGTAACTCTATAATTTCCTTACTTGAACATATGGGGCTATCCGATTGACTGAGGTCATACTTTAAAACCATTGTTTAATGCTTTGAAATGGGATGTGATGCAAGGCCTCCTTAGCTGAGGGTAAGGAGTTAAAACCCTTAAGATGACATCATTATTGTTCTTGTTCCTCCAAAGAGCACAGTCAGATAACACATGCATTTTGATCCTCATCAGTATTATGTGAATATTATTGTAAAGCTCATGGTATTATTAGCTCTGCTTACTCTTTTATGAATTTAAATCATTCTCTGACAACTGGTAAGAAGCACAGAGGAATACCATACAAGTAAGCTCGACGCACAAGAGGGTTAGCAGGTAATTAGTACCCACCCAGTGCCTTAGCAGCTTTGATCTTGGCATCTGTTTCATCCAACAAATATTTTCATAGTACCTTAATTTCAGTCTCTATTTGCATCTTAGGCAGGACTTGTCTTTGTTTTCCAAGAACAGCAGATATGTTGACAGCACTTACGTAGAGCTGAGACCATAAATTAATTCTGATTCTTCCAGCAAAGATATTAGTCTTTGTGTAACAAAGTAATCTCAACAAGCATGGGCTCAACACCGAGAATGATCGTAAAGATTGATTCTGCCTTTGGTTAGGGATAAGATAATACATCTATAAGCTTCCCCAAATACTTCCCAAAGTTTTAATTATCTGTAGACTGTTAAAGATATATTTTGATCAGATATGTAAAGAAAAAGTATAGCTCAATTAGTGTCAAATTAAGGATAATTTTACATTCCAACGCAGAGAAAGATGTCACCCACCATCAGACTTCAAAATTGCTGAAATGCTTAAAGAAAATAGCAGGTGTTTGGGACTGTTAAGATATCATAGATTCATGCCCTTTTCCCAGATGCCCCTGTAGTGTTCGCTGCCTGTCACTGTTTATAAGCAGATGACCGTGGAGGGCCTTCTATCTAAGCTGCCATCCATTTGGGAGTCTGGTACAGGTTGTTGTTTGTTTTATTTTGTTTGAGACAGAGTCTATCTGTGTAGCCCTGGCTGCCCTGGAACTTGCTAAATAGACTAGACTGGCCTCAAACTCACAGAGATCCTTCTGCCTGTCTCTGCAATACTGGGATCAAAGGTGTGTGTCACTGCAACTCGGTGTTTTTGTTTTTAAAGACAAAATCTTTCAAAGGATCCCAGGCTGAGCTCATTCTGAATCCCAGACCTTGAACTTGTGATCCTCCTGCCTCAGCCTCTTGAGTAGTTGGGATTATAGGTGTGTATCATCAGGCCCTGCCCCAAATAATCTTTTATCGGAGATAGGCAGTTTGATACAGTGGGTAGAGCAGGAGTTGGTGTAGTCACTTAACTGTTGTGTGCGCTTCCAGTGGGAACTCATGCCTACTTTATAAAAGGTGTGCTGGGAAGAATGAGAAGATTCCTGCAAGAGGCCTGCCACACAGCAGGCTCTGGGAACGGGGAGGCGACGGTGACTCTGATATGATCTTGTTGGAGGCTTATCCTAATTATACAACACCTCTGTCACCTACTTATGCTCCAGTTAGTGAAGAGTCATCTCAGTCTTGATTGGTTTCTCTGAGATGCTAAATGTTCTACACATAAGATCATGATTTGGTGTCACGGAGAAAAACGTGTGAAAATCACCCACGGAAGTTTATTTTTCAAAAATTGGGAACTGCCTGCTTCAGCACAAGAAAGTGACTAGGGATATAAAAATGCACAGTAGTTTATAATTTTTAGAGTGATATGTAGGGATTATTTTGAAACACGGTGAAGAGCATTTGACATACATCCTGGTTAGTCTTTTGTCATCTTGATACAAGCTCGAGTCCTCTGAGAAAAGGGAATATCAGCTGAGAGATTGCTTCCAAACAGCCTGGCCTGTAAGCAAGTGTGTGAGACATTTTCTTGATCAATGATGACACTGGAGGACCCAGCCCACTGTGGGCTATGTCATCCCTGGGTAGGTGGCTTTGGGTTGTATCAAAAAGCAGGCTGAGCAAGCCACGGGGAGCAAACCTGTAAGCATCTGTCCTTTATTGGCTCTTCATTAGTTCTTGCCTCCAGGTTTCTGCTTTGAAATCCTATCCTGACTTTCCTCAATGCTGGGTTGTGACAGAGGAAGCATAAGCCAAATGAACCTTTTCCTCCCCAAGTTGCTTGTGCTTCGAGTGTTTTGTCACGTCAGCAAAGTCACACAAGGACACCATCATCCCTGAAATAACAGTAGACAGTGTAGATGAGTGGAAGAAGCTTCTGTACAAGGTTAAACGCAGTGTTAGACTTCCCAGGAGTTCCTTGTCCACTACTCCGTTTCCTGAAAAGCTGTGTAACTTTGTAGACTGGTAGGATTTGTGTCAAGGTGTACCACATCTGCTTGTCTCTCTAATGGGGGTTGCTGTTCCTCATGGCAGACGTGAAAAGGCTCCTTTTAATGACCTCACTTTTTTGAAGTGTTTTTCTATATGTTGCTAAAATCTTATATATGTGAATAGCTGATGACTGTGGGAGCCTTGAGCATAAGATTTAGAGTTCTAATCAACCCAACAACAGCAGCAAATGCAGCCAGTGCAGCCTCTGTAGTAATTCATGTGCCAGTTTGGGACTCCGTGTCTTCTTCTAAAAGCTTAAGTGCTTTGCAACGGACACCAGACGGTGATTTATATAAACTAGATTCTCTGAGGTCTCATTTTTCTATTTCCTCTTATTGCATCTAACAGGGACTCCACTGTGGTAAATGCTCATTTCTCCTGTGCACATGAACTACAAGGTCACCCCAGCATGTCAGCAGGGCTGGGAGGAATACAATCTTGGGCTCAGCCATGGCTGACTGCCTCGGACACCTACTTTTGCCTCATCTTTGGTTTATGGGTTTCTCAATATGATGCCTCCTTTCCTACTGTTTGGTTCCCACCTGGGGGGAGGGGTCTGCCTTACATTCAATGTATTTACTATATTGCAAATAGCCTATGAACAAAGACAGATAAAAGGCAATGTAGGAGACCATCTTATTGATACACACTGCAATCCCAGTGCTCAAGAGCCTCAGGCTGAAGAATAATGAGTTTAATGGCCGCCTGGACTATGGGCAGTTCTTTCTTTGGTTTTATAACTGAGCTTTGACCCTCTCACTCATGGTTTGGCACTTAGAGATGGCTACACTTGTAAAAGAGTGACCTCAAATTACAATTCTGACTTGAGAACTGCAGGGAGGTACCAGGCCTTAGAATCTTGTCATCTTAGATACATAAAGCTTACAATGTAATTTCAGAGATTCTTGTCATCTTAGATACATGAAGCTTACAATGTAATTTCAGAGCATCTTCCCAGAAAGTTTCCTAGCTCTGCCCATGGATGTTTAAAACCTAAGTTTGTTTCATCAGATAAATTATGACATTTGAGGACTTGAAGTAAACTAATTTCTGTGATTAAATTCTCATCCATTTACTAGAAGATGAAATGCTATATTGCAAAATGTCAATGGACAAGTTTAATTTGGAATTTCAGTTTTAATTGAAACACCATCATTCTGTTTTGAGCATTGAGAAAGGACAATGAACTGTGTGCATAAATTCTAAAGTAAAAGATTAAGCCTCATTAACTTCAAGACAATATTTCTTAGGGTTTTTGGGGGGATAATTTACTATCTATTGTTAATACACAAATAAAATTTAAAATGAATATAGACCATTGTGTGCATGTTGATGACATGGTCCCATGTTAAATAAGGTCAGTCGTGACCTTCTGTGTCCCAAGTTCCAACGTGTGGGACACAGTCCGTGCTTAGTCACAACACACCAATCTCCAGATGAGTAACTAGCTGCTGAAGGCTGGCTCTCCGATAGGCTGCAGAGCATTGGTCAACCTCTGAGCCTCAGTTTACCTATTTGTATGTAAGTATGTAATAGTGTTTGCTTTGTCTTTTTAAAGGTTTGGGAGCCTGAGAATCAAAGGGAATGCTTTTCCCGTTCCGAGCATTGGACGATCCTGAAGTGGGAGTCCTTCCCATTGTTGTTACTGTGTGGTGCTTACTGCACGCCAGTGCCACTCAACAAATGCACACATGAGTTTTTGGAGCTAGTATTATGATGCTACAGTTCAGGCAAGAGGTTTATCTGACTTACAAACACTAGTTAAACATGTTCATGATTCCTTTTTGGTTTTTCATGGGGAATTATTCAAAATTATATACACTTAGATAACTCAATCATTTCTCTCATTATGGTAAAAGCTTTTATACATAGATGAATGAGTATGAAATTATTATGAAGGGCTAAGAGATAGGTAAATGAAAACTTCACGTTTAATGGATCTCCATAGGACATTAGATCAGGACATGTGTCACATAAAATTCACTCTTAGATATGCTGTCTTTTTAATAATGGTATCTAATGTGTAGTCAGTACACACATTCCTATAGAGAGGACCAGTGGTGGAGTCGTAAGTAAATCTATAATAAAGATGCTCCTAGGACTCTTCCCTACACTCTGAGAAACATTAAGAGATGGAATAAAGTCACTAGCAGGGGAGGGTCAAACATTGCCTGTTACCAGCAAGGCCAGGATGGAGGCCAGCTTTTATCTGTTCTAATATGGAACCCCAGTTTGAAGCACAAGCCACAGTGGCTTGCACAGGCCTCTCCTGAGCCCAGGAGAGCAACTCAGACTATTACCCAGAGAATAGAAAAGATGTGTTCCCAGAGGGTAGCCCCACGCTAGAGAAAGAAGCACGTTCCCCAGGCAGTTCCTTGGAGCACTTCACCTAATGAAGAGATGGATTTATGTGCTTGACATGAAGGTGCGCAGAATAAGTCACTCCCTTTGCAGAACAGGTAAGAGAACATTTTCTGTCACATGGAACTACATAGAACTTAAAGAGGAAAAGAGTGAACCTTACCAACAAAGATAGGGACATGTTTGAAGAGAAATATTCCAGGCAAAGTTGTGTCAGCAGGGGAGTGACTTTGTGTTTTAAAAACAGCCAAGGCTGGCGGAGCACATGAACTGGGACACCCACCCACCCCCAATCCAGAGCTGCCATCTGTAGCACAAGTGTTTCTTTGAGCAGGTTTTGTTGCTGTTGTGTTATTGTATGCTAGCGTGCTGATCTCTCTGAGAATGTCTTTGTATATGTGCATAGCTCTTTCTGTAATTTTCCTTGGCTAATAACATGGAGTTAGAAGCGTTCCAATGAGACGCTGAACTCGGTGACTAATCATCAGATCTCAGCAAAGAGCCCATAATTTTTGGAGTGTGTCATCATTGTAAGGACATGTTGCAGAGGGAGATTATTTTCTCCATTTCCCTGATAAAAAATGATGTTTGGTGTCATGTTGGAAGAAAGAGTTAGCATGAGATAGACATCAGAATTGCAGTTTGGGGACTGAGTCTCCAGGCAGACTGAGTGGCGTGTTTTGACGATGCAGGGTAGAGGTTAGGTACATTCCCAAGGCAAGTACCTACTGACGTTAAGACACTGCTTCTGCTTAAGTGAGGGCTGCAATGCATGTGCTCAACATCGGTCCTTTGACAGGAACTTCAAAGAGAGATAATGGTGAGTCATGAGATAACCTACAGGTTTTGTCATTCCTCCCCGTGACTCATACCCAAAGATGTCACCAAAAGAAACAAAACAAAGATAGTCTTCAATACTGTCAGACTGTAAGATAAGTCCATCCGGCAGAAAGCAATAGATAACTCTTTGCTGAATGCTTCAGTATGGACTGCTGTGTCTTGTCAGTGATGCTTGGGGTGATAAGTTGTGGGTAAACAAAATATGTCAGCTCCTTCCCTGAATGATGCCTGTATGGCATTTTCTTAACTAATGATTGATGGGGAGGACCCAGCCCATCGTGGGTATTGCCATCCCTGGGCTGGTGGTTCTAGGTCTTAGAAGAAAGCCAGCTGATCAAGCCATAAGGAGAAAGTCAGTTCTCTGCATCAGCTCCTGCGTCCAGGTTCCTGCCCTGTTTGAGTTCCTGTTCTGACTTCCTTTGGTGATGAACAGTGTGATTCAGAGTGTAAGCCGAATAAACCCTTCCCTCCCTACTAGCTTTTGGTCTTGGTATTTCATCACTGCAATAAAAACACCAAGACACCTTTCTTTCTTAATTGAAAATAGATTCTTTTCTCGTACAGTATATCTTGAATATACTTTTCTTCCTTCTATTCCTCCCAGTTCTTCCCCTCCCCTCCCTTCTAGATCCGCTCCTTTGTTTCTCTCATTAGAGAAGAACAACAGGCTTTTAAGAGATAACAACCAAACACGACAAAATAAAATAATAAGATTAAGCAAAAACTTTCATACTGAAGTTGGATTCAGCAACCCAAGAGGAAGAAGAGTCCCAAGAGTAGGCCCACAGAGCAGGAGAGGCAGTCACTCTCATAGTCAGGAGAACTATCAACCACTAAGCTAAGAGCTACACTGCATACTCGGAGGGCCCGGTGCAGCCCTGTGTAGGCCCTGTGCTTGCTGCTTCAGTCTCTGCGAGCTCATATGCACCCGGCTCTCTTGATTCAGAGAGCTGTGTCCCCGGTTTCCTCCATCCCCTCTGAGACCCCATTGTTTAAAAAGCGAGTTATGGAGACCACATTCTTGTAGTATATAGTACACTCATTTCTGTTCGGCACAATGGCTGTCAGTGTAACCAGAGTCATACACCACCCCAGTTTTAGAGCATTCTCATGAATAGAAAAGTAGCCTTCACTGACCCTGCCAGCCTCCTACCTCACCCACAGGCAAGTGCTCACTGCTCTTGCTCTCTCTCCCCCCTCCGTGCACACTGCCCTCTCTCTCTCTCTCTCTCTCTCTCTCTCTCTCTCTCTCTCTCTCTCTTTCTCTCTCTCTCTTTCTCTCTCTTCCCTCGCCCTATGCACACTGCTCTCTTGATCTTCTTCTGCCTGTCCGTCATCACATCCTTTTCTATACACATATCCCGCTATGCTGGATAAAAATCTTACAGCCGAAAATAGAAAGTTAAAGGGAACTCACAGAAGAAAAGGATATCCAGATCAGATAAGCAGCTCCAAAAAGGAGGAAAGAGACATTTCACCAAAATCATCATGTGAAAAATTTTATACCCTGCTTATTTAGTTATCAAAAGCATGAGCTAGGTACTGTTGGCAGCACAAGCTGTTATATGCCTACCACTTTACAGTTGGTGGAAAGAACACTTCATGTGCTTGGAAACAGTTTGGATATGATGTGAGCTGCTCCCTGGAGGCTCGTGTGAAGGCTGTATCCGCAAAACAGCAGTGTTCAGAGGAGGGACTTGTGGGAAGTGACTGGATCACAAGGCTCTCCGGCTTCATCAATAGCCTATCCGTGGATGCATAGCTTGATAGCATTATTACGAGGTAGTGAAACTCAGGAGACGGGGCCAACCTTGAGATAGTAGGCTATGGGGGATGTACCCTAGAAAGATATTTTGTCCTTGGCCCCATCCTGGCTAGCTCTCTGCTTTCTGACTGCCTTGCAACACCCAGCTTCCTCTTCCATAGGCCGTCACTGTCAAGATGTTCTGCCTTACCTCAGACCCGGAACGATGGACTTCTGAAACCAGACACAAAATAAGCCTTTCCTCCTTTTAATTGTTCCTCTTGGGTGTTTGTCACAGACAGCTGACAAATGCACACTTTATTTCCATGTGGGCCTGACACCAACCCACTGGAGGAATAATTTAATTCTCCATCTCTTTAGGAAAGGAAAGCAAAGCCTAGAACTCAGAGCCTTGCAATACCACAGCTGCCATCATTCACTGCCATCCTGATGCCTGTGTGGGCTCAGATGCACATCCTTGGTACCACACATTTTCCCCTAGCTTATAACTTTCATATTAACCCCCCAGAATCTTGTGTCAGCTGTCTTACCTCTGAATCACAGGAATTAGCTAGTATTCTCACACGTTACTGATTCATGTAGAGGACAGTCATCTGCTTAACAAGCTTGATAGATGGGGAGTATGTCCTCTGAGTAGGCCACCTGCATAAACGTATCAACTAGTGTTTGTCTTATAAACACTAAATAATATAATAATAGTAATATTAATCCACTTTCATTTGTGATGCTAGATTTGGTGGATACTGTCATAAATGACAGAGAAAGTTCCAAAGAAATAGTTTTGTCCCAAGCGAGACTTCAAGAAATTTCCTGGTGCTTAATCTGAAATGTTGGTACCTTGTCTAGAAATATAGTCCATACTTCATAAGAAATAGTTGGTGAAGGCTGGGGCGCTGACTGGCCGGGTGAAACATGAGGGCCTGAGTTTGCATCCTCAGCACCCACGGAAAGAGCTGGGTCGCAGCACTATAACCCCTGCACTGAAGACAGGATGACAGAGAGGAGACAAGCAGAGCCCAGATCTTGGTGGCTAGCAAAGCTAGCCTTTCTGTGAGCTCCAGGTCCAATGAAGAGAACTTATCTCAAAAATTAGGGTGGGAAGAACAGGAAAGGAGGAAGATGGTACCCATCACCCTCTGGCCTCTCACACTCATAAGGAGGAAGATGGCGCCCATCACTCCCTGGCCTCTCACACTCATAAGGAGGAAGATGGCGCCCATCACCCTCTGGTCTCTCACACTCATAAGGAGGAAGATGGCACCCATCACTCCCTGGCCTCTCACACTCATAAGGAGAAAGATGGTGCCCATCACCCTCTGGTCTCTCACACTCATAAGGAGGAAGATGGCGCCCATCACTCTCTGGTCTCTCACACTCATAAGGAGGAAGATGGCGCCCATCACTCTCTGGCCTCTCACACTCATAAGGAGGAAGATGGCGCCCATCACCTCTGGTCTCTCACACTCATAAGGAGGAAGATGGCTACCATCACTCTCTGGTCTCTCATACTCATAAGGAGGAAGATGGCGCCCATCACTCTCTGGTCTCTCACACTCATAAGGAGGAAGATGGCGCCCATCACTCTCTGGCCTCTCACACTCATAAGGAGGAAGATGGCGCCCATCACTCTCTGGTCTCTCACACTCATAAGGAGGAAGATGGCTACCATCATCCTCTGGTTTCTCACACTCTGGGTACACACTGGCACATATGAACACAGAGACTCACTTGATCACACGCTATGCACACATACACAAATACACCAATAGTTGTTGTTTTACTAATTATTTCCTACCTGTAGTTCTGGAGTTCACAAGTCTGCAGTCGAGGTACCACACAGCCATGTTTCTCCTCTAACTCTAGGGGAGGACTCCCCAAGTAGCCTCCATGTTTTTGATAATATACTACATACAAGACACAGAGCTATAATACTGTTCATCTTCTAGAGGTATTGGCATAGTATACACCACAGTATCCTTCCCCTCCCACCGATGTCATCACAGAGATGAACTGCACTATTTGCAGTAGCTGTCTAAGGCAGTGCCTAGGACAAACTGAGGGACACAGCTTCCCCTGACTGTCTCGATACTCACTGTGCTCCCTCCAAGGACCCTGCTCAGAGCTCAGTGGGCTGTCTACTAACAGCAGCCCTTTCAGACAACATAAAGGCCTGATGAAATGGCATGTCAAGTCCGTGGGTGCTCTAGGTCTGAGATGCATTTTGCTACAATGTACCTTTCTGTAGTGGTTTTATATAGGTTTGTCTTACCTTTGCTACTTCTTAACTATAACAGTTGCCATAGTAACACCTGTGGATGCAGAGTAAAAGGAAAACTGAATGCCATTTGCAGAAGGAAACTGCTGCTGTGTTCTTGCTTTTTACTCTTTCCTTTCTAATCCTGTGTGACACCTTTCTACGTGCTGGCAGGTGGTTGAAACCGTTCTTCACTGTTTCCCTTTTATGCTAAACTGCAACTATGTCATCCTCTGGAGTCCAAACACGTTCAAAGCTTTTTTTAAAAGCATAGTTTTGTTAGGTTTTTTTTTTTTTTTCTTTCTGTAAATGACCTGTTCAGCTCCTTAGT
Source organism: Mastomys natalensis (assembly GCA_021653895.1). Classification (NCBI taxonomy): domain Eukaryota; kingdom Metazoa; phylum Chordata; class Mammalia; order Rodentia; family Muridae; genus Mastomys; species Mastomys natalensis. Next base: position 76,317 of record JAJTUV010001258.1, read on the forward strand.
CCACTTATTTAGTGTGCTAATTTTTCTAAAAGAGGAAATCAAATGTATTTACCACTAACATCTTTATAGAGGTAATGTAACACACTGTTTACTTCTCTTTTTGGTGAATAGTATCGACTAGATTTCAATATCTGTATGTCCGTCTGACACTATTACGATTATTGGACAGTCTGTTCACCAGACAGTGGAAAGCAGTTAGTAGAAAAGGAAATGGTAAGAAAGGGGGCTTCATACCACATGTGACTGGGCAGAAGAGAGCAGCTCCAAAGAGTGTTAGTCTAACAGGCATGGAGAACAAGGATATTAAGTAGTGATCCTTTCTCAAGTTCATAGAACCAGAATACATGTGACTTTCAATAAGCTGGAAATATGTATCAGAGAAATGGACTAGTACTCCTCCTGAGTACTTTGTCTGAGGCCAAAATGGACTTCCTGAAGTGTCCTGTATGAGCAAATTGCTCGCAGCCATCAGTAGCCATGGTTCTTGGATCACTTTTTGAATCAAACTCTGTACAGAACTTTTTTTTTTTTTTTGGTTTTGTCTTTGGTTGTTGTTGTTCTTGTTGTTGAGGCAAAGTCTCACTATGTAGCCCTGACAGTCCTGGAATTCACTATATAGACCAAGGTACCCTCAAACTTACAGAGATTCACCTGTCTCTGCCTCCTGATTTCTGGAATTACAGGTGTATGTCACTATGCCAACCTACAACCTGTTTTTAATTTCCCCCTTTTCTTCTTTATTTCCTCTGTCTGTCTTCATTTTCCCTCTTCTGTGGTCAGTCGGGTGACGGATCTGTGGAGTAGCCAGGCAAAAGACTTCATACAGTAGCACAATTTCATTTGTCATTTAAAATATCACCAAAACAGCAAGGAAATAAAGCTAGGCTTATGTGTGACGTTCATTAGCTCTACAGAGATATTAAAAGAGATATGTTTTAGATATTAAATGAAATTAGAAATTTTTTATAATACATTAAAGCAGTGACACATCATTAATGCCATCATACTGAAGTGAGACATCTTGGAGCCACGCCCTGTTCAAGTGGGTGCTTGGGCCCAGCTGCTCTGGGTGCAGCATTGTAGCAATCTTTGGGTGAGGGTTTCATCTGATTACAGAACGAGTCCTCAGCACCAGCCGAGGTCAGGAAACGTGGTTGCTGAGACTTTGCTACTGGCTCTGATCCTAAAGCGTTCCATGATCCTCGCGGGGCCTCGCTTCCCTTATCGCTGCCATTCAGAGCTGAGCTGAGTTTGCTCTCAGCTCTAAGATTATCCAGAGCTGACTCTGAAATGGGCACAGTCTTGAAGAACAGAACACAAATACCATTACACACTGAAGATGAAGGAAATGTCAGAAATCCAGGTGGCCGCTAAAGCATGAACTCTATGTGACTTTTCTGAAATGAGTCAGCACAGGAACTAACTAAAGGAAGCAAAGAAAATAGGTGAGCACTCACCTACCACATGCAAGGCTTGGGTTCAGTCCTGGTGCCAAAACTAAGGAACGGTGATCCAACATGGCCATCTTAATACTGTGTGTTCTAGTAAAGCAAAAGTAACTCTCAAAGATCCCAGCCAGCCTTTCACAACTGCCTCACAGTTACAATTATGGAATTTTCTCTTTCGTTCTGCTAAGGTGTTTTTATAATCAGTCCTACAGACTAGTCCTGAAAGTTATGTTTAAAAGTACAATCTGCAGGGGTTGGAAAGATGGCTCGGTAGTTAAGAACACTGGCTGCTCTTCCAGAGGACCCGGGTTCAATTCCCAACACCAACGTGGCAACTAACAATGATCAGTAACTCCTGTTCTAGAGGACCCAGCACCCTCACACAGACACACATGAAGGCCAAACACCAATGCTCATAAAATAAAAATAAATCTTTTAAAAAAAAATAAAAAGTGCAAGCTCCATCTTGGAAGTGGTTAATGAACGCTGTGGGCCTACCTGCAACTGCCATGTTTCTTTGAATTTCTATAACTAAGAAACAGCAGTGACTAGGCTGCTCTGTCCGTGTGGCTGGGAGAGCTGAATGCCCTGAGCATTGCCTGTCTTACCCTCCTCTCTCTGCCTCAAAGGCAGGATAAGGTAGTAGGAAATGTGGCTGGGTTTGCCATGCGCCAATCCTGATGGCTTCCCGGGCTATCATAACAAAGTAGCACAGAATGTGTGACTTGAATGACAGCAATAGCTTGTGTCACCTCTCAGTGTTGGGGCTAAAATCCAGGTGTCAGCAAGGCATGCTGCTGCAGTGGCTCCAAGTGTGCCAGGGTTTGCCCTTGATCTAAGGCAACAAAACCTCAGTGCTTGGATTGGATTCTTCCAGTGTGTGTGTGTGTGTGTGTGTGTGTGTGTGTGTGTGTGTGTGTACTTTTACATAGACAATTCAACCCGCTAGTGTCTCAGAAAGGTCGCTGATAAGAGTGTATACTCAATTGATACAGTTCAGCAGTGAGACTGTGCCACCCTGCAGAGGTATAGCTTCCTCTTTCATTCTTCTAAACATATCATGTGATGACACAGCCAGTATGTCCTGAGCTCTCTCTGTTTATTGCATGGTTCTATTGGAGTGCTGGAGCACACATTAGCTCATGCCTTTTTTACCTTCAGATGAATTTCCTTTTCTTCCTCAGAGATACTAAGCATGACATCTTACTGAATGTCTCAGCATTGCCAAGTTCAACTTGGGTCATCAAGTGGTTGTTTCTCATCAGAGAATGGTTGGGATGTCCAGCATGTGGTAGCATCTTATGGAACAATCCCTATACACGATACCAATGGCAACATGCTATGATGTCTGCAAGAAGTATGAAAAGTATGTATTTGGAGTGGGCATGAGTTGTGCACATGTGTATGTGTGCGTGTGTCATACAGCTCTCCCTTGTATCTGACTGGAATGCTTAGAGACACACAGTCACAATACCAAATCTGCATATGCTTATCCCTTATATAAAATGGCAGGGTATTTGCATAAAACACTGCACATCCTCAAGGATCTTTTAAACCTTCTTAGGAATAAGACTAAGTGTATAAGACCTCTAGTGTTCTGTAAGTTATACTGTATTGTTTAGACAATAATAGTAAAGAAAAGATCTGTTCTGTAACAATGCAGTTTTTGAATGTTCTGATATTTAGTTTTCATTTAGGAGCTGGTTGAAATCATGCATACAGAGGTTTGGAGAGGGAGGGGGAGTGTGCCATGAGAGAAAGAGAATGAGGGGGGGCAGGGGGTGGAGGTAGTGTTGGTGGTGGGTGTTGTTAAACAATATATCCTAAGAAGTCTCAGGTTTGGACAGCTGCCTTCTGTGGGCCTACCAGACTGGGACTGTGGGGTTTTATGAGAGTAACTAAACTTAAGCTGTTTGAAATAGGTCCTGTAGCCAGCTCATTGATTAGTTTGTAAACAACTAGCAGTTAACTAATTTAACAATTGAGCTACAACCGACTGCCCCTTGACTGTGCTGAGCTGCCCCTAAGATTACTTCTATATAATCAGTGTCTGATCAGATCAGCGTTCAAGGTTCTCAGAACCTACTCTGGTTCAGAAAGCCATGTCCACTGGAAATTGGGCTTTTGCTTTATTTTGCCTGAAAAACGCAATTTGAGGGTTGACCTGGGGCTGTGATAGACAAGTCTGTCACAGATGGCCTTTCTGTAAGATGCCCATCACAGTGAGACAGTCAAGCTGAAGCTAGAAGCTTATAAGTGGCAGCAAAATCCTCAGTGTAAAGAGCTGCTTCTGTAACGTATGAAGTGGGAGGCATTGGGAAATGAGGGACTTTTATATTCGTAAGAAAGATAACATTGACAGATGGTTGAAGTGAGTGAGTGAGAGAGTTTGCCATTACTTTTGTTCCTATGGCATGTGTGTTTGCAGTGTCTAACAGAGTAGCCTTTTTAAGTTGTAGTCTTAGATGTAGTCTTTTAAGATGAAGCCTCATAATATAGCCCAGACTAGCCTTGAACTCTCTATCCTCCTGCCTCAGCCTCCTGTGTGCTGGCATGTACCCTCATAGTCACCCTGAGAATGTTCTTAAATATTTCTTTTGCTTCTGATTTACAAACTAGTCATGAGTAGAATCATTTTGTGTATTCTCTGTTCTCTGAAGCAGCATGAATCTCTCAGAAACTAGTGTTTTCATGCTGGTGTCTATGCCACTTGCCCTCTGTTCAGATGCCATGCTCATGTGCTGTGGAATGGCTTAACTGCTCACATTTACGTGTAATACATAATGATTTACGTATTCTAACCTAGTCTGGCCATACCAGCCACGAAGCCTGTCTTCCTGGTGTGCACTCCGTCACTCCGTCACTTCTCTTCTAGTATTAAAACTGCAAGGGCTTCCTCCCCAAGGACACACTTGTGGTCCATGTGTATAGATAACGTTTGTATTCATTGTGTCATTGTCTGCAAGTAATGTGCTTATAAATAGAACGCTTTTGCTTATAAAATTCCAATTGTTCATCATTTGCATTGGTATTAGATTGTTAGCTGTCTTCCCTAGGTTCTGGAAACTGTGGATGGTATGAGAATACGTATCTAAGGACTCCCTAAAATTCAAAACAGCTATTAATCTTGGAGAGATCATTTTTAGCTGAATCCTTTAATAGGATTTCCAGAGGGAAGTATTTTCCTAGTACTGTCTTTATAAGCTTTTTGATAATTAAAAAAAAAAAAAACTTGACATCCCTAAGGCATCTTCCAGTCATGGCAACCTCTACACTGCCTCTCAGCCATCCTTTGTTGCCTCTTCCACTTTTTCTCTTGCAACAAGGAAAATAAACCACAGAAAGCCCTCTTCTTAATGGCCTGCCACTCTGCATACGTCACACTCTCAGCTGTTGGAGTGCAGGAACAATGACCCTGGACCCTCAGCTGATGGAGTGAAAGTAACTGCCAGGGACACGGGATGGTGGCTCAGGGCTGGGGGAGGGGCAGAACCGTGGGAGAGCTGGTGAGAGATGAGACTCAGAACAGGAAGAGCATAGTGAGGGAGATGCCAGCAGGCTGCAACTGATTCCTAGGACACAGGAGCAGGATGCTAGTTTCTCCACACTGCAGTCCTTGGCAGCCTGTCACTTTGTTGCTGCCGCTGTACTGCTGAGCCACTGGACACAGTTAGGGCTGATTGCTTAGAAGAACTGAATGTTCAAATTTAATGGACAGAAGTATCTGTTCTTTGAGGGGGATCTCTAATTTATTGTTAATTTGTTAAACACATCACAAAGTGACAGTGAACTAATGGGAAGTAATATGCAATAGTTTATGGACTTTTTTTTTTTTTTTACCAAAAATCTATCAAATTGCTGACATTTATCATTTTGACAAATTGGGGACGTGTAAAATTAACTGGTTTAATAGCTGACTTAGTAGGCATATCCCAGGGGAGCGGGTTATTAAATTGCTGTCTTCCTGGAGAAGGGCTCTTGGGGCTTTATACTTATCCTTAGTGAATCCTTAGGCCTTATCTGGGTGAAATTCCATCAGGAAAGATGGCTACACAACAAATGTCAGGCAGAGCAGGAATCAGGAACACCCTGACCTTTAACTGAGTACCCCAAAGCTGAACTGCAGAGCTGTCACAGAAACTGTGTAAGCAGTGTAGTTCGAAAGGCTCAGGAAAGAGAGGCGGGGCTTAGGCAAGGCCGACCGGAAGGAAATGCACATTTCATCTTTAGCTCCAAGGTGATTTGGCAGGATAGTGGGACTGATAAAAGGCTTTCTTGGTATAAAGAAGTGTGCAAGGCAACACAAGTCAGGCTCTGTACACCTCTGACCAGCCAGCAACCTGCAGTGGACAATTGCCTTTGAGCTACCCAAGGTGGGGTGGGGACAAAAATCTTAAGAGGAAATCTCCTGTCTGCCTTTCTCTTTCCTTTGCCAAAACCAGATTGGTTGTAACTAAAGCATGAAGTACTTAAGCTATTAAATGTGCCCCACTAACACCCACCTGTTCCCATCCACAACGGAGGCTTGCTCAGTACTGGTGTACCTCAATTGTTCCGTTGTACTCTCCATGCTGAGATGCTACTGTCTCAGTCTGACCACTGCGATGACTTTTCCTGCTGGCCAGGCAGATGTCACACCACAGGAACCATTCCTGTAGCTCTGAGTGGCTTTAAACAGAGCAAGCTTTCAGGTGAGTTTTAAGCATATCATAAACTCCTTGTTTGGACTCTCCTGGAGTGTCACTCACCGATGCTGAGAACCTATCGCCAGTCATGAGGAAGCCTTCAGTAAAGCAGACGCTGAGGAACAGAAAGCTGAGGAACAGCTGGGTTCAGGAGCCCGAAAGTCCCACAAGGTATAAGGAGAAATTAAGTAGAAAGTATTGGATTGGTTTAACTCAGTCTTTGTTTGCAGTGTACACATGTACAGATAGGCACACACAGAAAGGAGCCCTGAAGGACCAGGAACCATGAAGATTCTACTAAGGACAGCTCAAATGGATCATGACAATGTGCCCTGAAGCTAGGTGCTCTAGTGATGCAGGCAGAGTTAGACTGGGGTTTGCCTCAGTTCTTTGAGACTGATCTGGAAAATACTAGAATGTCTGCATCTTTTGGAATATCTTTTTTCTTTAGAAGAGCTTTACTGAGCTATCATTTGCTTGAAGATGCAGTTCATGAGTTTAGCATAGAGCGGGACACACATGCTTCATACAACATTTCCTTCACCCTTCACCACAGTCTCTATCTCCCATCTTCCCCAGCTCTAAGCACTCACTCTTTCTCTATACATCCAACTTTCTGTATTTAACTGTTTTTGAATATTTCTTGTCAATGGGATCTCATAATATATAGTCACCAGCTTTTCTCTTGCCATGTGTTCAGAGTACATACATGTTGACCCTATGTCAATATGACATTCCACTCTAGATGTGACTAATAATCTGTACGTGTTTGCCATTTTAGTTTCTGTTCACCAGTTGATGGGCACGTGGGTTATCTCTGGTTTTTGGCTTTCATGAATCAGGGTGCTGTGAACCTCTGTGCTTCTGGGGAGTGTCTGTGGTTGCTTCTCTTTGTGTATCATTAGGAGTAGAGTTGTGATAGCTCTGTGGTTAGCACTTCCTGGGAACATCTAGACTATTGGGAAAGTGGATGATCATCTTGCTCTCTCCGCAGAGGGTCTTCACTTCCCGCCAGAACACAGTATTGTTTTAGCTGGAGGATGTGAAGCCACCTCGAGCTGTGGCTCACACTTGCATTCTGTGGATGATGGCATTGGCCACATGTGGACTTCCTGGCTATTTTATAAGTTCTTTTGGAGAAGTGACTATTCAGCGTCTTTGCTCATTTGGGGTTTGGATATCTTATTGAGTTTTAAGAGGTGTTTATATATTCAGGCTACAATTCCTTTATAGGTGGCTTGCACCTATTTCTCTTCTTCTTTGAGATGTCATCTTTAATATGTATAAGTGTTTTCTAAAATTCACATTTTTTTTTTTATTTTTTATTTTATTGATTGTGTACTTGGCATCATATCAGTAGCTTCCTTGGCCAGATCTGAGTTCATGGAGATTTCCTTTTTTAGTAGTTTCTGTGGTTTCATCTCTTACATTTTTCATTTCAGCTTAACTTTAGTGTGCTATGAGTTCAGAGTTCACTCTCTTCTTTTGTATGTAACTACTATCTGTCTAGCCCTGTTTCCTCAAGTGACTGTTCTTCCTCCATTGAGTAATATTCACACTTCTGTTAAAAGGCAATTGACCTTGTAAATAAAAGAATATAAATATATGGGTTTGCTTGGATGAGTGGTAAATTTTGCCTGATTTAATCAATGTCTACCTTTGCAATAAAACCACACTGTCTCAATCACTTTGTTTCCCTGGAATATTTTAAACTCCTGCTCTAGCTATTCTGACAATGCAAAATTATATACTGCTCCAGACTGCTCAGTGTTTAAGTCAGACACTTCATTCACATCTAGTAATAGAAAAGGAATGTTGCTTTTATTTGACTGTATGTGTGGTTCTAAGGACTAAATCTAGATCCTTGAGCATGCCGTACAAGTGCTCTGCCACAAACTGCATCTGCAGCCCTGAAATACTGTTTCTAATATGCATAAAAACAAAAAACCTGACCTGAAGCCATTGGCCTTGGATGATTAAATCTTGCTCATCTTTCTGACTAATCCAAGAGTTTCCTGAGCTCCGCATTGACAGAGAAGCCAAGAGGTTTGCAATTAGAACTTACATATAAATAGAAGTGAACGCAGGAGCCTGGGAGGAGGTCTGACTTGAAAGGGAACAATGGAATTCACTTACCCAGGAGTGCTTCTCCAGAAAAGCCTGGCCCTCCCACTCTGTGTGATTGACAGAGAAAGACCAGCAGTTCAGTTAGAGGAAGACAACCCATGATTGTGTGTCTCCTGATATTTTTAGATTTATTTTAAAAATCAGGAAATAACAATGTAGCTGAATGCATTGCAAACAAAGGCAGCCTCTCTCACTTGACAACTGTCAGGGAAAGAATAGTTGTATCTTAATATATACAACGTGCTGAGTCTGCAGCATAAGAAAGCAACACTCAGAAATTAGGATATATCCAAAGAGCAACAGTAAATATAATTTTGGGTGGCTCACCTTCTGCTCACAATTGAATGTTAAAAAACAAAACATAATAGAATTTGTCTGCTAAAATAATTGAGAAGTCCTGGTCTTAGCAGCTATAATTCATTATTCATTATTCATATTCACAAGAATATGAATAAACTCATCTCTCATTGTTCACTCCCGTTCCTCCCCCACCATCACCACCCCCATCACAGTGTCGTGTGTAAAGAAGTGTCCAGGGGCTAGGGAGGCAGCTTCTTAATAAGAGTGCTTGTTGCTCTTCTAGAGGAGCAAGTCTGGTGCCTCAAACTTCCTGTAACTCCAGCTCTGGAGGCTCCAAGACCGTCTTCCAGCCTCCACTGGCACCCACACACATGACCTTCAGACTCACAGCACGCTCACACACATATAGATAAATATTTTTAAATCCGCTAAATATTCAGTTCAGATGAGATTTGTTGCAGATGTGAACTGGGGCAGAGAGGCATGCGAGGTGGGAGAAGGGCTGAGCAGTGACAGGATGTGGAAGCTGATGGCTCAGGGCAGATGAGGGGCTTGTCTCCCCACACTTGCCTTCATTTCCACAGTGGGGCAAAGATGGAATGAGATGGGGTGATACCCACATGCCCTTGGGTCCCGACGGTCACACCACCACAGCCTCCTTTCTATGGGAAAGTCAATTGAGTCATGCCAAAAGCAGGAATGTTCTTTTCAGATTAATACTGAGGGTTTCTTTATCTCAAATGCAGGTAACAGTTACTTGATTTTAATTGTAACACAGTAATTTACAGATTTATCTGTCACAAACTAGAAAGACTTTGAGGAAAACCAAGTAAATTGATCTATGTTTGATCCAACAACACTAACATGGCTGCTATTTCAGAGGAAAAAGGTGTGTGTGTTTCGAATGCCGCCAGCACTTTCGCCCGTTTAGAAGTTAAAACAGCGGCTTCTTTTAAAAAGAATGCGGAGTTGAGTGTGTGCTCCACAGGCCAGCAGTTTTTACAGTAAGCTGGCAAGTGTCTTTCACAGCCTGTCCACAAGCATGCCCTGCCCCAGACAGTCTTTCTTTCTCTTTGGTTACAGGCCAAGAAGGAAGCGAGAATCTCAGCATAATAACACTTGAATAGAACACATTACAGAACTTAGAAATACTTTTCTGGACAGCCATTTCTCCAAGGTAAATACTGCCATTGCAGGAAGAAGGGGGCATGTGATTTGCGGTTTCAGAAGATACTGGGACAGCAGAGAGACTTGATGGTCTAGTCTGCTGCAGACTAGGTCTATGTGAATGAAAGGGGGAGAGAGAAGAAAGGGAGACTGTTGCTTCCGTCTGCGGCCTCGCTAACTGTATCACCAAGAGAACACCATCTCGCCCTGGGAGGTCATGGAACTGGTCAGCAAGTGTGTGGGAAAAGAGGGAGGGAGAGAGCCCTTGTGTTTAGACTGAAAATAGCATTCATTCCTTTATGATGAAATAGTTGAAGGATTCTAACTAGAGGTCAAATAAAGTATATGTTCTATAAATGTCATACAGGTGGTCCTGGACCATTATGCTTTACACCAACTAAGACTTAACAAGAAAAAAAAAAATTAAGAAATCTCTGCGTTTTTTTTTTTTTTGTTTTGTTTTCTGAAAATGCACTCTAAGTTACACTTTCAGTGGTTCATACAAATGCTTTATAAACATCTTATTTTGGAAGATAATGTTCTTAATACCTCTTCTAAAGAGGAACTGAGGGGGAGACACGGGCAGACCTCAGAACCCTAGTGGAGTGGGCCAGCCTTGTCTTGCATATCCACAGGAATAGCTCCAGGCTCTCCCTTTGTGAATCATAAACTTAGCAGGCACCTGGCATGAAAGGCAACAGTAGAGCCCATTCTCAGCTCCAGCCCTCGGGACTCAACTCCTGAACCCTAACACACGCTGCTGTATCCTTTCTGTGAAATTCCTCCTTTGCTGTTTAGTTTGTAGCAAAGGGGTATTTTCACGAGGTCCTGAGATGTTCCTCACCCTCCCTGGCTGTTCTCGGAAGGGTTGGGGGAGTGTCTGCTGTACATTGGAGGAGAATTTTGTGATACTATTCATTCTCGGTCGGCTCTGACAGAGAGGACATTGTTTGCTCACTGTAATAGTCTTGGCAGGGATCTGTGCTGTGCATACAGAACAGGAGCAGAGCAGTGGGAACCGCTGAATTCTAAGAAACACATCAGCTTAGGGAGTTTTTAAAATACATTTTAATAGCTTCTCATTACCAAGATGCAAGTTATAATTTGGGAAAATGTTTTCCTTGGTTCCTTTCTTCACACTGCATTATGCATGTATTACATAAAAGGTCCTTGTGAGACCAGGGTGCCCATCTAAGTTGCGGCTTCAAGTGTTTCAGTCCTAGAAATTCAGAAAGACTTCCTGCGGACTGCAGAGAGCCTCGAGGGTAGCTCCTTGTACATCAGCATTCCTCTCTGTGCCAGCGGTGTCAGCTTGGAGCTCATGGGAACAGTCATCTGCCACCAGATTAGAGAAACAGCGTATCTGAGATGTGCAGAGAGTAATCAGTGTACGGCAGGGGACACACACAGAGAGAGAATGCTCACAACTTAAAGACGCCAACTTCAGAACGAGTCTCTGTGTAAAAGAAGGGCGGGCGCTAAAGCTCAGTGACAGCATATGCGCCTCGTGTGCGTGAGGATGCGCGTTCAAGCCCAGCCGTTACAAACCACAGTAATAACAATGACGGTGATGGACGAGCAGAAGATAGAGGAGTGCATTGACGTGTCAGTGTTGGAGACTGAGTAACAGACACCAGTAACAGTAACGAAGCTCTTCAACCTTCCCCTCCTCCTTTTTTTATTCCTATTGGTGCATTTTAGATTGTCTGCTTGTAATATAAAATTTTTATATAAATATACGGGAGTGCTGAGGGTGTGAGGTAGAATATGGCATTGTATGAGGGCATCTGGGAGAGGCTGGGCCAGCCGCTCCTGCCTGTGTCATGAGGTCTGTGAGGTGCTGCTTGGGTGAGACGGATATCTACAGAGGACCTGCTGGCCCATTATTGACTCTGGCATCCAAGAGAAACCCCTTTGTTTCTCTTGAGACTGAAGCCCACCATTGGACTCCAGGCCTGAGCAGTGTCACTGTCATTGACACCTGGCTCTCCACCCCTGCGAGCACAGCTCATCAGAAAGGACAGAGGTAGGAGCTCACAGGCAACCAGATCCCTGGAGGAACCCTTATTAACTGGTTGGCTGTGGACTCTCCTGCAGGAGGAGAGTGAGGGCCGTGTGTGAACATTAGTTTAAGTCATCCTTATCCACTGTGAAGACAGATGTATATGAAGGGAAGCTACCCTAAAGTCTTAAGGGTGTTTTTTGTTTAACAGACACATCATGGCTCCTGGAGAGGGGGGGGCAATCTGCATGGCTACCCAGTTGTGAGTCTTAGGATGCCCATTTTACTGGAGATGAAACACAGTTCAGGGTACGTAAGGATATGAGTGGCACAAGCAGAGTCAGCGCTGGCATCCCGCAGCTGTGGGATCTGGGCTTAGGGTGCAGGTACCCTACCATCATAGGGGCCCCTGGACCGCAGCAGCTGAGCTGGAGCTATAAACACACAACCACCTCCACAGAAGCATGCACAGTATGTTACCTCATCAGGTTTGGAAACACTGCTTTGTCTGATTGTGTTTACCTCTGTAGAAAAACAGTGTATAATCTTCTTCTGTCTAAAGTATCTAAACGTGATAGTGACCATTAAAAGACAGAATTGTAGACATTTCCTTCATGGCCCTCATGGTACACTGCACCACAGGCGTCCACAGGATTCCCAGCAGGCCCAGTACCCTCTCACTGGGAGACTGAGCTCCTTGTTACACCGTGACTTGCCACCTTCAAGAGCATCCTCAGCTGAGGCTGATGTCTCAGCAGGTAACATGTAGCCATTTCTGTCCCTCAGCTGATTCCTGGGGTCTCATCTGAACCCAGACCCTCCCAAGGTATGTTCAGAGGAGTCTTAATAGGTGTGGCCCAGAAGAGAAGAGAGAACGGTTTTGAATTTATAATCAGACATGTTTTGCAGGTATGAATTAGAGAGGATTCACCTGTTAGAACACTTCTTAGAATTTTCCTATGACTCTCTAAAGTGAGGTGTAGACTGTAGAGCTTCCTAATTCGTGTATTCTTTCTGGTGGGGAGAAGAGTTACCAGCGTCTCTTGGGTGGTGCCATCTTTAAGAACAGAAGAGAAAGCCGGGCGGTGGTGGCGCACACCTTTAATCCCAGCATTTGGGAGGCAGAGGCAGGCGGATTTCTGAGTTCAAGGCCAGCCTGGTCTACAGAGTGAGTTCCAGGACAACCAGGGCTACACAGAGAAACCCTGTCTCAAAAAACCCAAAAAACAAAAAAAAATAAAAAAGAACAGAAAAGAAAAGAGACTCTCATGGTGTGGAAACAAACCATTTGCTAAGGAAATGATAAACTCTTTTGGGATCCCTGCCTTCCAGGCAGACTTTGAGATGATAGCCACTGGGACCTGCCATTTCTCATCTGTAAAATATGCCAGATAGAACTGGATTGTCTCTAAGGTCTTTGCATCTTTATAAACTTGGGACCATTGCTAACCTGCCCTATGCTAGGAGGAACACACTCAGAACACAGGGAAAGGAAAGCATGGCAGGCTGTAAACTAAGGTATAGGAAGGAGGAAGAGGCCGTTAGTATAAAGGTGAAATAGTTCTACAAAGTCCTTTACTGTGTGTTTTAATGAACAGTATGAAAAGGGAACTATGTTCATTGCTTTATGGTTAATGATGTTCTAAACCCAAACAATCAGACATTCCTGGGAGAAACAACTGCTCCTAGTTCTGAGACCAGAATTTCTCCATGATCTGTTAGGCAGTAATTTGGGTTCTGCTTCAAAAAGATAAAGAAGTAATTTCAGGCAGGAATTTAAATCTTAGGCTAGAACAAAGAAGTAGGCTTCAGACATGAAAATGACTTTGGGCTAGGACAGGGAAGTAGGCTCAGATATTTTGGTCATCCTGATAAGCCCTTAGAAACAGTGATCACAGGAGTGTTCACAGAATTTTGTTTATTGCCTTGCATGTTCTTTGACTATTTGTGTTTATTGTCTTGCTTGGCCCTTGACTATTTGCATCTATTGTATTGCTAGTCCCTCAACTGAGAACTGACCTGAATACTTGCATGTAATTCAAATGGTATAAAAGCAAAAAGGAGGAGGGGGATGGGATAGGAGCTTCTGGGGAAAGGGGATGACATCTGAAATATAAATAAATAAAATATCCAATTTAAAAAAGAAGAAGATAAAAGTTTCAGTCGATGTGAGTCACAGGGAGCCATGCGCATATTGTCCTCGTTCCTGAACCTGCCAGCCTTGCTTGGTATGTGGGATGCTTAAGTCTTGGCTGCCTGAGCTCTGAGGTGTTTTCCAGAACCTGAGAGGCGGTTGTTAGAAAGCCCAGGTCCCTGGTGCAGTCCCTGTAAATGCCATCAGTAGGAAAGCACGCTAGCTGACTTTCCACCTGCCCATGTCCTCAAGACCCCATCTTCTTTCTCTTCACCTTCTGTAACGTCTTAGAGTGCCCAGCTGAGCAGTGAGTTCTTCCTGGCAGCTGTACTGTGAAAATCACTGGGATTCAACATGCCCCAGGAGTGTACACACTTTATAGTACTAAAGATTCGAAGTTTGTTTCTGTTTTTATAGTATTTGATAGATGAAATGATGAGCTAAGTATTTAAGAAAATTATAATGTTTGAGAAAGTGTTTTAGAATGTGCCTACGGAGAAAGTCAGGTGAGAGGCACGCTTACTGCAGTCGGGTGAGCAGCACACTTACTGCAGTCGAGTGAGAGGCACACTTACTGCTTAGGGTTTGTGCAAACACTTAACATTCCCATTTCAATTGTCAGTCATTTTCAGTATTAGTTAAATGTGGTTTCTTTATACATATAGTGGATAGCAGATTGTTGACAGAAGACATTACGAAACATTGCTGTTACCACACTAGTACTTATAGTCATGTGTGCAGAATTGCTACAGACTAGTCATGTTACAAAACTTTAACCCTGAAAGTCAAAGGAAAGGCCATACTTTTAATAAAGTCCAGGAAAACTGTTGAAATAATGTTTATATTCGTTGTCATTGGAGTCTTACCACTCTTTTTTTTCCAGACTTATTTATTTTTATTTTCTGTATGTGAGTGTTTTGCCTGCATGTATATCTGCAGAACGTGTGTGCCTGGTTTTCAGGAAGGCCAAAGGAGGGTGCCACATGCCCTAGAATTGGAGCTGTAGGTAGTTCTGTTCCCTGACCCTAGATGCTAGAATTGAATCTGGGTCCTCTGAAAGAGCAATGAGTTTTCTTAACCGCTGAACCATCTCTCCAGCCCCCGAATCACAGGGGTGCTTGTTTGTTTGCGTAACATCAGGGATTGAGCCCAGGGTTCCACACAGGTGAGGCAAGTGCTGTCAACCACTGAACTGTGGTGGCCCAGCTGCAGTCTTACCAGTTCTATAATCCATAAGTACAGTTACTTTATTACTGTATGCATATTGATTGACTAAAGACAGGCAGCCTCATAAGCATTGTAATTGGCTCTGAGGCCTGATCAATCACAGAGGAAATCCTGAAGTCTACTGGGAGGGTCATTTTACTAGAAGACAATGTCATAAGCAGGGCCACAGAGTTCTCCCACCATGCGAGGCCTCCTGGAGCCTTCTGACCCTGGCGATTACCTCTTGAGACGAATGCCAACTTTAAATGTACCTGCAAATCCCTATACTGTTTGTGTCCCCTTTACATACTAGTTGTTTTTTTTCAAACTTTGAAAGAACAAGTCATCTGTACTAGAAAAAAGCTGTCGATGAGCTGAGCTTGGTGACCTGGAGGACGTCTCTAGCCTTATAGCTACCCGTTTATAGTGCAGCTCAGTCAGGGTCCAGTGCTTGGCATCTCTGTAAGGGGCACAAACAGATCACGTTCTCTGCTGTGATCTAACAAATCTTCATGAATAAGCCTTGTTTGGGAAATGTTTCACATAAACATTGGCAGGAAAATGATCAGAGATTCTCTGTGGGCTTTAAAAAATAATTTTCCCAAGCCGTGATGGCAAATTATACAATATTCTCATGGTTGTTTGTGAAATGCCTGTTATTTCTAGTGCTCTGTCCTGTCCTTTGCTTTTTAGAATTAATAGTAAAAATCAGAGACTGTATGCCAGGTCCTTCAAATGTCACATTCCTTTGAACTTTAACCTTTCTCCTGTGCACTGCATATTTCTCATAATTAAAACTTGAGATTACTTCATTAACATTGCCCTTTCCTTCACACTAGAGAACAGGAGAGCAGTAACTGTAGGAGTTTGCTCTCTGAATCCTAGAGGAGAAAAGCTGGTGTCCATTCATCTCTCTTTCTCCCTTCCTGCCTCCTAAGGGGTGCCTGTGCCTTCCATTCCCTGGCCCTTCTCTCTCTCCTACTTATCTCTCAAGAAAGCCACAAGAGTGCAGCAACTAAATGTAACACACCATCCTGGGTAGGACACAAAGCTACTCATCAGAACCGTGGGTGCTGGCTCACAACCCATCTCCCAGCATTTATGAGGTAGAAGCAGGAAGATGGCTTCCAGTCTGAGGCCAACCAAGGCTACAGAGTGAGACTCTTGTCTTCAAAAAATTAGGTAAGAAACTTCTAATTAAATGATAACTGTATATCAATATTAGTTTATTAATTATAGCATGCTAATATAAAGGCTAATGATGAACTAGAAAAACTAGGGCAGATACATTTTACATGGACATAGTAAATGACTGTAGTTGACCTAAGCCAACTACAGTAAGAAGAACTGTTGGAGACAGTAGCATTTCTCCCTTACTAAAGTCCTCCGCTGAACTGCACAGAGGTTGGCAAAACATAGGCATTCAGCAAAGGCTGGAGACCAGCTCCAGTCCTACAGCCTGAGTTGTGCAATAGAATACATTTTGCCCTTGCCCTCCAGGTGCCCAGAGGGGTTATAGGCTCAGAGATTCAGGGATAGGTACCCAAACATTAGGGACTGGAAACATGGCTGTGATCTACAGCTCAGATCTTGTTTTCCGTCTACAAAATCAGGTCCAACAGATCTTTCTTTTGGGGAAACCTATGGTTTAGAATATTATC
This sequence comes from Mastomys natalensis, assembly GCA_021653895.1. Classification (NCBI taxonomy): domain Eukaryota; kingdom Metazoa; phylum Chordata; class Mammalia; order Rodentia; family Muridae; genus Mastomys; species Mastomys natalensis. The sequence continues at coordinate 93,047 of JAJTUV010001258.1, forward strand.
TTAAAGTGCATTTGTAAATATAGTCACAGAACCTATTAAGGATAAAATGTTGCCATTAAAGTGATTTGTACATATTATATACTCTATAACAGGATTATTTACAATTTTGACACTTTTGAACTCTTGATCAAAAATAATCATAATTTTGAAAATAGCACTAGTGCCGTGTGAGAGTCACTTGAACAGTAGGAGAAAGAGACCGTGTTCTTTGGCAGCCCCATGTTAATCTGAAACTAAAGTTAAATCACACTGAAATAACACATTGTAGCCTAGTTTGTGATAAAATTATTTTTTCACATAATAATGTATATTTTCAGAGAAAGAGTTTAGAATAATGAGCCTTTCGACCGTATGTTTCAGTGATAATTAGCTTTGGTATGTTATTTAATACAGTCTGTAGTGCTGTTATGTGTTACTTAATTTAGGCCAATAAAATCTTGAATGCCCATTTATGTTGGAGGCTTTTAGGACATTTGGGGTTCTGACAAGTATTCACATTATGCTTAGAGTTAATCATAGGGACTTCTTCATCTAGTAATTATTTTTAGTTCCTTTGGAGCCAGTCATTGCTAGTACAAGAAATTATTTCCTAGCTATAGTATGTCAGCACTGAGTTTTGATTACAAGCACATTTAAAAGGTTTTGTTATAATTACCTTGAAAGTTAAATCCCATAATGACTATGAGGGAGGGGGAGCTGTCTGTGCAAGGCTGAGTAGTAGTTCTCAATTTTGACTCCTCAGTAAGATCACCCACAGTTCTTAGTGTCCCCACATGCAAATTGTACCCCAGAACTAATTAACCCAATCTCTACAGGCATTTCTTCAAAGTTCTCATGTGTTTCTAATGTGCAACTGAGAAATGTCCAACTGCCTTGGAAAGCAATAGGCCTCCATCACAGGATGTTCCTGCTGTTTGTGATTGGTTGGCTTGAGCCATGGGGAGAAGCATAGTTTCAAAGAGAATGAGCAAACAGAGCAGCCTGTGGCTTACCCTGACTCTCCATCCAACAGGCATAGCGAGAGGTTGTCCTGACAGTGAAAACCCTCACAGGCATGGCTCTTGGTGATGCTGGCTTTTCTCTGTTCTGCTTGGCACCTTACTTCTGCGCATAGGATCAATGGCAGCTGACAGTTAAACAGCACCTGCTGAGTACCAGGTCCCATGCGAACTAACGATGATCTTACTCTCAGCCAGGAAAGATGAATAAAAAAGCCAGAGTTCTTGGCTCTTCTGGCAGGAGGACCTGAGTTCAATCCCCAGAGCCCTCATTATAGGGAGAAATCTGAGTTCTGTTTCGTTAGAAAAAAAGTCTTGTTGACTATTTTGTCATTCCATCATTTATTCATTTTGTTAATAAAAGAACTCAATCAAAAGTAAGGCTTAAGCCGGGCAGTGGTGGCGCACGCCTTTAATCCCAGCACTTGGGAGGCAGAGGCAGGTGGATTTCTGAGTTCGAGGCCAGCCTGGTCTACAGAGTGAGTTCCAGGACAGCCAGGGCTACACAGAGAAACCCTGTCTCAGAAAAAAAAAGAAAAGAAAAGAAAAAGAAAAAAGTAAGGCTTAAAACTGTAGCAAAACTACAAATGATCTCTTATACCAGAAGTAAAATTGAAGTCCCATATCTATCTCCTCAGGACAAGCTTGGGGCAACCATTTGTCTGGCTCTTCATCCTGTCTCCAGGTTTGCTGGCCTCTCTGTGTGACACAGGTCAGTGTGGCTTAGCTCAGCTGGGCTCTTCTCCCATGTCTGGACTTCAGCTAAGACACACTGTCTGACAGAGCCCTGTCTGTGAGGCCCTCCCAGGGCATTATAGACTTGCTGGAAGGGGCATCAGGTTTCCTTGAGAATACAACATGTCTCAGACTTCCCAGAACTGAGATTTTTCCACTTTTGCTATGTTTCTTGGCCAAAGTAAGTCAACCAGTCAAGTCTATATTCAGATGGTGGAACAGCAGATTTGATTTCTTGATAAAAGATACTGAAATGTCACCTGTGAAGGGCAAGGATAAAGGAAAGAGTGAGCAATTGTGTTCTTTTTACCATCACCCAGAGGACAGAAAAAAAAAGTCAGTCTGTCTTCAAATATCATGAGAGATTCCTGAGAAGTACTTACATTTGAGCAGATTTCAAAGGCACAGAATTCATTTCAGGTGCTAAGAATAGCAAGACAGTCTCATTAGACATAGAAATGACCCAGGAGGCACCTCTAGCCTGACACCAAAGGCACTGCCTAAGCACTCTGGGGTCAGGACAGCGACCTAAGAGCCATTCTGTCAGGTGTGACAAGCTGAGAGAGCTTCACGATGAGAGAGTTGGTGGAGCATGGAAAAGTGGCAGTGCCTATGTTTAGTACAGAGAGGTCAACACCGTGTCTGTTAGTTTTTACTGTATGACCAGCCACTCCACAACTCCCCAGTTTGCAAACAGCTGCTTCCTTAGCTCCTGGGTCAGGTCTGTGCTGGCTTACCTGGGCAGCTCTGATCTCACCAGGGCTTATTGTGAGCCCACCATCAACCTGCAGTCAGTGATGTCTTTCTGAGTCCAGAGGCTTACTGGATTTGAGAAAGCTGGGCCCAAGTCCATGAATACTCAGCCTGGGCTTTGTAGAGAAAAAACAGGGATCCAGGTACAGAGTGAAGCGTCCACAGCTGACTGGATGGATATATGGTTCAGAACAGATATGTGGTTGCTTCCCCTGCTTTGCATGGTTAGAAGTGAATCAAAAAGCCAGCTCAGAATTAAGAGTAGAGAAACAGCTGTTTCTCACTGAAAGGAGCTCATAAAGTCACTTTACAAGCAGTGAGGATACCGGGAGGGGAAGACTTGTGACTTATCTCGCCCACCTGTCTCACAAACCTATGAAGAACGAGTTAAATGGAGTTTCATTTTTCTACATGAAGCACCAAGTGCCAAAGTACCTGGAAAATTGTGCCTGTTCAATACTGTTAACCTTTTCTTCGATGTATTAAAAGTAAGATTTTTATCCAAATGCATAATTGCTTTCTGTTTTAAAGTATCAAAGGAACCTCTGTTAAACACTACTCACAGCAGTTAAGTGTGCGCAGCCTTCCCAGCTGTTAACAGACGTAGGGAAGGCTGTCTCTAGGTGCGTGTGTAGCTCTGACTCAGGGTCAGGGACTGTCACTTGATGGACTACTAGAGCTTGACGGCAGTGGTGCACAGCACATAAAGGTCCACACAAGGAAAGAACCATAAACCATAAAATACAGTATTTCATCTCCCAAATAATGGCTAAGAATCCATTTCAAAACTTGGGCTCTTAATAAACCTTATTGATTGATTTCACTAGTGTAAGTATTTTCATCAAACCACTTAAGCCCCACATAGTCTAGATTGATCCATAAAGTGCACACGAATCCTATGCATCTTACTGAGCAGAGGTCATTTGTCTGGCAGCTAGAGTATCTAATTAGTCATGTGGGTGAAAAATACCTGTTTCAAAATGAATAAAACATCAAAGGTTATTCAAAAATGATTAGAAGGCCAGGGGTGCCTCTCAGTGGGTAGAGCATTTGCCAAGGGCCAGAGGTTCGTCTCAGTGGGTAGAGCATTTGCTGCACAACTGTAAGCTGGATTCCACAGCACCATATAAACAGTATGGTGTAACTACATGTGCACCTGTGGCCACAGTGCTGGAGGTGGGGCTGGAGACAGATCACTGCGGTTTTCTGGCCTCTACACAGCCAAACTAGAAAGCTCCAGTGGGAAACCTTGCCTCAAGAGAATGAGGCCGAGAGACAGAAGACCTGACGTTATCTTCTGGCCTTTGCAGAGATAGGTGCTCCTACACAAGTGTACATACATACTACATGGATACACACTGTAGAATTATGGCAGATTCATTAAGGGAGTCACCTTTTATGACTATGGACATTTTAAGGCCCTAAAACAGATGTCATATTCGGGATCTCTGCCACTGACTGCGGCCTCGTTCACCCAAGCCACCACTTCCAGAAGTGCCAAGATGGCTGGAGAGCCCGAGTCTTCCTCTTGTGGGCAACATTGTCAAGCACTGAGCGTTGAGTCCCCTTTGGCAATTTGTAGAGTCCCTGTGGCAAGGTAACTAAGAAATTTAGTGTGTACCTCTCCAGGCCTCACCTGAGTTCCTCCTTAGGCAGCAGCCCCCTTGTGGCATCCGTGTTTATGTAGCTATTTCATTACATTGATAGTTAGTATATGGTCATCAAGTACACAGATAGTGAGTCCCAGAAACTCAGGGTATCAGGAAGAAAGGGGACTTGGAGTTAGAAGTTCAAAGCAACCCAACACAGGGATGTGCTGAGAGTTTTGCATCTGCTTTTAATTGCCGCTGGTCTCATCTACATCTACTGCTGTTTCTCAGTGGAACACAGGGCATGCAGGTCAGTCTGGTGATAGCGTTGTCTGTTCTGAACATCCAGTGTTTGTTTTTAAAATAATGTTTTATGGAGCATGGAGTGAAGCACCTAACAGTACTGCTTTGTCTGCTCTGCAGGCGCGACAGTGATTCTCTGGTTTGTAAAATCCATGTTGGCAAGGAACGTGCTTTTGTTGATACTGGTAGGCCATCTGGGCTTCATATTCTAAACTTGGTGAATCTATTTATATATCCTTAAGGGGAATTCCATATTTTTGACATGTGTTCACAAAACTAGAAGTTGCATATAGATGGATGAACCCAAGATAAGAGAATTTTACCCTGGTAAGCCCTGCAAACATTTCCAATTACCACAGCAATTGTCAATACGTTTTTTTTTTTTTTTTTTTTTTTTTTTCGAGTAAGTTCTTTATGCAAGTATCTGGGACTAGATCTCCAGGACCCCTAAATGGCATGAGGTTTTCAGTGTTGACCCTTTGTACTAAGTGCGCATGTTGAAAGCTGTTGGAAGTTATACAGATGAAAACCATCCGTGAGCTTAGTGAGTGAGTGAGTCCCTACTAAGCTAAGACAGATGCTGGTTCTTTCTCACACAGCTGGTCTTCACACATCTCACGGGGAGTGACTAACCACTATTCTGCTTCAGAAAATTAAAGAGTTTTGTCACGTGTAGAGATCTCTCTCCTTCTCTCCCTCTTCCTTTCTCGTTCCTGCCCTCTCTCTCTGTGTTCCTCCCTTCCTCTTCTTCTGATTCTTCCTTTTCCCTCCCTCCCTTTTGAGACAGAGATCATACAGTCCAGATTGGCCTCAAACATACCATGTAACCAGGGCTGACCATGAATTCATGATCCTCCTACATCCAACTCCCCTGTACTAGAATTCCAGACGTGTACCACCACACACAGTTAGCATCCAGCACCCAGTACAGTGGCGGTGACAAATAGCTTGTCTCCCTCCATCTCCTCCACGTCTTACTCCCCAACAATCAAAGTCGAATCTTCATCTTACTCTTATTTTTTCTTTTCTTTTTTCTCCTCCTCCACACCACGTGTGTGTGTGTGTTAAAAATAATATATATGATGAGTTTTGTCTCTAAGCAAAAGTGAGAAACATGGCTAACTATTCACTGGCTGCATCATCATTGCTCGTGCCTGCTGGGCACTGGGGTTTGTGTTGTCCAGTCTGTGACCCCCTGGCTTATTAAGAGCTTTACTTTGTAGAACCACGTTTTCTAATCTAAATACATAAGGAGGAGGAATTATAGACTTTAGAGATTGTCACAAGCAGAGAGAGAGTCCTTCCCCTGGGTAGAATTCTCTGCCACTTCATCTCTCTGTAATATTGATCCATTTTAAAAAAAAAAAACAAAAAAAAAAAAACCACTCAGCCGGGCAGTGGTGGTGCACGCCTTTAATCCCAGCACTTGGGAGGCAGAGGCAGGCGGATTTCTGAGTTTGAGGCCAGCCTAGTCTACAGAGTGAGTTCCAGGACAGCCAGGACTACACAGAGAAGCCCTGTCTCAAAAACAAAAAAAACAAAAAAAAACCACTCATGATAGTTTTAAAACAAAAATTAACTAATTTTTCAAATTTTGAATTACTAAGAAAGGAAAATCTATGAAAATGTTTAATAACGCTGATATACTCTACAAGGTAAGGTCATCTCACTAACATAAGTTAGTCGGTGAGGATGCAAAGTTGACTCTTTGAGCGAGTGAGCGTGTGAGTGCGTGACTGAGTACATGAGTATGTGTGTGTGTGTTGTGTGTGTGTGTGTGTGTGTGAAGAAGTGTGTGTGTGTGTGGATGTGTGTGAGTGTGTGAGTGAGTGTGAGTGTGTGAGTGTGTAAGTCTGCATGCAAGTGTGTGAGTAAATGTGCAAGTGAGCACGTGAGTGTGTGAATGAATGTGAGTATGTGAGTAGTGTTAATGAGTGTGTGAATGAGTAGTGAGTGTATGAGTGAGTATGTGAGTGTTAATGAGTGAGTGTGTGAATGAGTGTGAGTGCATGTGTGAGTGAGCAAGTGTACAACTGAGTAAGCAAGTGCATGTGTGAGTACATGCATGAATGCATGCGTGAGTGGCTCAGGACACTTGGCTTGGGTCAGGTTCTCACTTCCATCTGTGTCCCTTTGAACCCTGTTACACACTGAATCTATGAGTGATGCGGTGACTGTCACTGTCTCCTTATAATCTGCTATAAAACAAAGGAAATGGGGCAGAAAGATGACTCGGTGGGTACAGCACTTGCTGTGTGAACATGAAAACCTGAGTTCGAATCCCATCACCCACATATAAAACCCTTGTATGGGCATGGATGCCTGTAAACCCAGCACTGCAAAGAGAAGAGGTAGGGGTTTGCAGAGTTTTGCTGGCCTCCAGTCCTGCTCCAGGTTCAAAGGTGGACCCTGCCTTAAGGGAACAAGACAGAGAGCACTGGAGCAAACCCACCATCGGCACACACTTACAGAGGAGTGGACTTTATGTGGTGTTAATCGCACTATTCTTAGTTCTGTGACATTTGAACTTTCAAGTTGAGAGAATGATTAAGGGTATCTTGCACAACAATCTTCTGGGGAAATGGATCCAATCCTAACCCCCTATTTTCCAAACACATATGCAAACAGAAACCAGAGTCAATAAATTGACCACATACGACAGGAGGTGAGACCGCTGCATGACCATAGATGACACTGCAGAGTCTCCTGACTGCTGACTTGGGTTTGGTCTCCTGCTGGGGCGCCACACAGTCTATCTGTGTCCACACAAGTGTGGGCATAAGAAAACATGGTGTTGTGAAAGAGGGAAACAAGCTATTGCCAGTGACCTTTAATGTAGATCCCTTCCCCTGCTCTGATGCAATATGGACTTGAACTGGGGAAAGCCAGTGTGGGCTGAAGAAGTCCCGGAGATGCAGGAAGTGGTGGGTGTGGCGGGCAGTGAGTGCGCAGGATGATGTAAGGGAGGTGTGCAAAGGGCGAAACTTTGAGGAAATAGCAGGCTTTTAGGAGTTCCTCTGCTTATCTCTTGAGCAGCGGGAAAACATTAAAGGCCCTAACTGTGCTGTGATCAAAACTTTCCATTTAAAGATATCTGTGTGACTGTGTTGGGGGCAACAGTATGAATGTAGGGACTAGTAGGTCCCTTCAACGCCAAGATGATGGGCGTGTGAACAAGGGAGTACAGCCCTGGGAATGTGGAAACCACGGTAAGCTGAAGAGACTGATTTAAAGTAATGTACTAAACGGTGACTGAGGAGCTTGAAGATGATTAGATAGCAGGGTAAGCCAAGAGAGACAGAGCTAGGGTAACCTAGGATTAAATCTAGTGTAACTAGCTTAAGGCTGGAAGACACCAGGAGAGGCTCAGGTGCAAGCTGGATGCAGAGCCCTTAGATGGGTATCCTTACTCAGCATCAAGGCAGCATGATGGGAATAAAGCCATGGTCGCAAATAGCACACACAAGCAGTAGTAGAACAAAGTAAGGAAAGAGCCAGGGTTGGGCCTGAAGAGCTTCAATGTCGGCTCGGGGAGAGGGCTCAACCTGCAAAGGGATCGTTCATTATGTGGCTGCTATAGCATTGGCTACTTTTCTTGTTGCTGCTACAAAGTGTCCAGCCAAAAGTAACTTGAGGGAGGAAGAGATTACTTGGGCTCACAGTTTGAGAAGATAAAATTCTGTCGTGCCTAGAGGCTTGAATGAGTAAAGTCTCATTCAAGGGCTCACACATTTGAACACTTGGATTCCTGTTGGTGGTAGTTAGAGAGTGTAACCTTGCTGCAGAAGTATGGAGAAGGGTTGGAAAATTTAGACCTTCACCCCACTTTCAGTTCACTATGATCTCTCAGCTTTGGGTCCCTGCCACCATGCTCTCTCCCCAGCAGAGAATACTCTGAAACTGTGGAAGCACACGCACTGGCAAATTCCTTAGCAGTCATTTGGTCGCCTGAGAAATAATAAAGCAACAGTGACAGGGCTGTCTGTTAGACCTAAAGCTTGGATCACGTCACATCCCCATTATTCTCGCACAGTCTAGCTAGGACCCTGTGTCTTCAGTGTCACACAATGCAGTGTCTAGTTGTGCCTCTCTTCACCACGATAGAAGACGGTAAGTGACCTCCTGCCTTCAAAAGCTCAGTGTGTAGAGGGCTGGCAATGTTGCTCAGTGGTTAAGACTGATGCTATGCTTGGCCCCTGGAAACCACAGGTGGAAATAGGGAACTGATTCCTACAAGTTGACCACCACATACATGCAAGGTCGCAAAATAAATGTAACTTTTACTTCGCATATTTAGGGACTCTACATTCAAAATCTGATGATTTCTCATACTCTCTGTTCATTTCAAATGATAAATTGTAAATTATCAGAATCAACTGCTTTGAGTACAGTAACATGCAGATTTCTCCTGTACATATGTGTTGAATAGAAGAAGGTTGTATTCAGTCACCAAGGGAAGTTGCAGGAGGTGGCTTACTTACTGGGGACCTATTCTGGGCAAAGGCACTGAGTTATGCATGCTTTGTAAGGTAGAAATGTGACTGCTTTTGATAATACTGTTAAATACTATTAATTTTTTCTATGCTTGATAGAAAAGTAAAACAGTGAAAATACTGCTTAGACTCTCAGCGGTTCTTAGCCTTCCTAACTCTGCAGCCCTTTAATACAGTTCCTCATGTCGTGGTGACCCCCAGCCATAACAGTATTTCTATTGCTGCTTCATAACTGATTTTGCTACTGTTATAAATCTGGAAGTAGAAGCTTGCCAAAGCAGTCATGACCCACAGTTTGAAAGCAGTGGATTAGAGAGACATGCAACAGCCATGCATGTGTGGGAAACCATGTGGACTATGGAGAGACATGCAAACAGCCATGCATGTGTGGGAAGCTGGAAGCTATGTTATCCGACAGACCTGTGAGTCTGGACCAGACAGAATCTCCTAGAAGAATGGTCGCACCCAGCTTTCTATGCCATGGCCACAGGATTTGTACTACTAGCTGGCTTCCTGGCTGGTCCCCTCAGTGTCACGTTGGTAATAAGGGTACAACTGCAGACAAAAAAAAAATCCTGGGCTGTTATGAGTCTTAGAACACTTAATAGATAGTTTTTATCCTGAAAATCCCACCAAAAACCAGTCAAGTATAGGAATGAACTTGACACCTGAGAACTTCACCATACAATACGGAAGGCCCTTAGCCAAATATGCATGCTGTACTCCCAATCAAATACTCTAGAAAAATACCAACAGAGTGTGGGAAGTGCAGTTTGATCTTTGCTTTCTGCTGGGAATTGAAAGAAATGGCCAAGATCGCAAGTTACACATAATGGACAAGCTCATCCTGGTAGAAGCTAGAACCAGCTAGAGGTCAGGAGGCAGAGGATGCAAACTGGCTTCTCTGCAGACAGAGCTGGCACAGTGGAGCTAAGTAGAATCCCAACGTGTAGATTACATAGAAAACTATATGTTAAAATAGCAACTGAACACGCTCATCTGTGATCAGCCAGCAGTAGTTTCTGGCTCAGAGAACTCAGGACTGATTTTGGCACTGCACGACTCTTGGCGAAGCTGCAGAGATAGGCGTTCACTCACTCTGTTAGTCCTTATCATTGCTGCTGGTAGAGCTAGGGCTGCGTAGACAAGCAAGGAGCACATATGCATGGGTAAACAAGGGCGTGCGTGCGAATGATGCTTTCAGATGGAGATAACAGAACAAAAACAGTGAGTACAGCGAAGTTGCACAGCCAGCAGGCTGGTCAGGAAAGGCATCTCTGAAAAATATGTTCAAGCAGAATAGAAAAATGAAGAGGAACCAGCTATATGATACCTTGAAGAGTGATCATTCCAGAAAACAATATGAAAACCCAAAGGTTATGGCGTGCCCGATATGGTCAAAATCTAGAAAGAGAAGTCCATGGAAGGTACAAAGAGAAGGACCCTGCTGAGGACAGACGGCCAGCTCTACCTGTCCAGCTGTGAGTTCTCAAGGAGGGTTTATCAAACTGAGCTGATCAATGTAGTGTCCAGCAATGGTGATCAATAGAATAGCTAAGATGGCCTGAAGCATAAAAAAGTTATTTATTATCAAGATAATCTATTGATTTCTAGCACACCCTTTACCTCTAAGAACTATAGATCATTTTCAAGTGAATAAATAAGTAATGTGTTTTAGCTTTGACACGGCCTAAAAATAGCAGCATTAAGCTTCAAAATCATAAGAATTAATATATTTTCTTGCTGAAAGTTTTTATCTTACAAAATACTTCATGGTTTATCTAACCCAGTGGGCACAATGACAGTTTAGTGGGATCTTGTCTCAAAGGTGCTAAGGGAGGCTGGGGCACAGCTCAGTGGCAGAGCACGTCCTCTGTGCCTGTGGACCTGTGCTCGAGAACTGAAGGGAGATTTCTGAAAAGCTTCCACTGAACCTGGTGAGTCAAACTGTGATTCTAGCTCCATGGGAGGCTGAGGCAGAGACAGCAGCTGTGGATACCACAGCAGTTTCGAGGCTCAGTCCTCAGTACCACACACAGAAGGCTGGGCTTCATTCGCACTGCCTGAAGATTATGATTTGACTCAGAAAAGTGAAGTTATAATAAAGACACATAAAAGTTTCTACAAGCAGTGTGAAATAAAAAACTTGTAATTGGAGTTGCTGCAGAGAGAGGGAAGAAAGAGCCAGACTAAGATAATTGCTATAATTGAAGATAATTACACACTTTGAGCTTACAGAAGCCACGTGAGGGAAAAAGAAAAGAGGAAATAAATGCAATATGGTTTTGTATGTAGTGTTTAGTTTTTATAAAGAGAAGCAAGCAATTCATGAGATAGAAAACCTTTTTCCTCTCTAAGATCACCAATCATGTATTACACCAGGGCGGAAGCGTTCTGGACCCCACAAATAGCACAATGGTACTCATTGATAGTTTTACCAAAAGTGGATGATAAACAAACCATGTCAGCTTCCTATTTAACTATGCTACACAAAGATGCCCTTTTAGCATGAAATACTCATGTCATAAATTCATAGATTTGGCTGCCACCTCACAGAGCATCCGGCGGCTCATGACAATAGGAATGTCCTAGACACAGTACTGAAGGGCTGTTGGTGTCCTGCTAAACAGCGGTGGGACCATGCCCTTCAGCCCCTCCGGAAGCCACCCCAAGTGGTGGTAAACCAGGGTGTCAGAGGACATTCACTGTTCAGAAGGGTGAACATTGCATCTGAGAATTCCTCCTACCCCTGACCTGTTGAATCCTGACAGCATAGCACTCTGATGGTCTTTGAGGGAGTAGTAATCATTTTCGAGCCTTGCTGCGATCATACGCCTTGGCATCCTGGATGAGTCCCAACTACAGAATCAAACTCAGGACAGTAGCACGTCTCGCATTATTGTTACTCATGTTCTCTCTCAACAAGAGGAAGCAGATCTCGCCTGGGGTAATGGAGTAGCCCTGGAGTCTGCGTGCTCCTGACAGGGTCTAGTCTGCCAACTCACCAGGAAGCAAAATGAGCAGAACTTAAAGAGTTTGGAGCCAGGCCTCAGAAATGAAATGTGGCAAAGCCCGAATCATTCCTGTTTACTGTATAATAATGTGCTTGCCATATGATAATCATAAAATATTTTGTAAAGATATTTTACAAACAAGAGCAGGATGCAATATCTTAGGTTTAACCTAGGTCAAAACGATAAATACGAACTTCCTTTCCCAGTAGGAATCACTAAGTATCAATAATGACCTTGCTTTCATAGGTGAGAGGTTTGTTTTTGAGAGGAGATCTCACTGTGTTGTTCAAACTTGTTACAAAAATCTTGGAGTCAAGCAATGCTCCCATGGCCTCAGCCTCATGCGAGCAGGAGGTTGGAGCGACACACTTGGCTCCAGGTACATTTTCATTTGTTCCTGGAAATATGTCTTGTACCATTTCATAAATACACTTGGTTGAAAGTTTCCTTGTAAAAGACCCAGAGACAGAGGTGAGAGGCCTCCACTGTGTTTCCCAGCCCCAGCATGGCTAAGCCGTGGCTCACCTCTAGAAGGTACACCACTCACCTTGCAGCCAGTGCCATGCAAGCTTCAATGGTAGAAAAAGGTGACTCTTAATTACACAAGCAAACTTTCTTCGAGATCTGATGTGGTTTTGTTTGTTTGTCTTCTGTTGGTTGGTTTTGGTTTTTGTTTGTTTTGTTTTGTTTTGTTTTGTTTTGTTTTAACTTGGGGGGCCAGAGGCTTGGGAGACTCTTGGATTTTTTGTTGTTGCTTTTTGTTGTAGCCCTGGCTGTTGTGGCATTTGCTATGGAGAATAAGTTGGCCTCAGATTCACACAGATCTCCCAGCCTGTGCTTCCTTGGTGCTGGGATTAAAGGCATGCACCACCACAGCTGACTTACATTCTTCTTTTATTTATTTAATTATGTGCGGGCACATGGGTGCACAGGTGTGGGTCTAGATTCTCTCAAAAGCCAAAGTGCTGCCCTGGAGCTGGAGTAACAGGTGGGTATGAGCCACCTCATGTGGGTGCTGGAAACCAAACTGCAAAAAGCAACACGTCTCCTAACCCTGAGCCACTGTGTCAGCCTCTAACTTACAGGTCTTATCAATAACTTACATTCCAATACTATCTATTTCCTCATTGTGAGATTAATAGAACTACCTTAGACACTCCAGAAGGACGTAGTTGTCTCCATCTTCTTAGCATGCTTAGCACATCTTAGAATACACCTCTGCCAGCCTGAACTTTCCATGTCGCCATCTGTCACTCCTGGCTTCTCAGTGTGATACAGTAACATTCCCCTTCCAGAGAAAAAGCAGTAGAGGCCAGGGATATCAGAGCTCTCACTGCGCAAGACTAGAGGATGTTTCTGCTCTTCCACTTTCAGACAACGAGCATCGTGGGTAGTGGCCATATTAACTATCTGGGTACAAAGTGCTTTAATCTCAATGAAGGGAAAGAGCTCTCCTTAACTTTTCAGGTCAATGCATCTGCTCTAAGTTCCTTTGCAAACTAGCCCGAACACTGTGACACAGTCACTTCAAACGCAATCCCTGCATTTGGGAACAAGAGTGACATCCAACTGTAAAAAATGTCCGTGTAACAGTCAAGACTTTTCAGAAGCACAGTCTTAACTCAACGTCTCTGTTTTATTCTCCATTGACAGAGAAATGGAAGATCTTGGGGGAAAGATGTGATTTTCATTAGCTATGAAGATGTTCACAATTGGATTTGTTCCAGTTCGTTAGGTATTATAATCACATTAGTTATATGGCTTTATACGGAGCATAGTTGGCCTCCAGAATCTCCCTGTGAACTCCCTGGAGAGCCTCCTGCTCTCTGCCCATGGGACACACAGTGGGATTATACTTTTCCTTTTTCAGGATAAACCAAGGAAAAGAACACTCTATGTGGAAACCCTGCCCCTATAAACCCCTTCCTCACCCTTGATGACAGCGGTTCTCAACTTTCCTCATGCTACGACCCTTTACTACAGTTCCTCGTGTTGTGACTCACAATCATAACAGTATTTTCATTGCTACTCATGACTGTCACTTTCTACTGTTGTGAATCGTAATATAAATATCTGTTTTCCAGTAGTCTAAGCAGCCCCTGTGAAAGGGTTACTCACCCCAAAAGGGGTCATGAGCCCAGGTTAAGGACTGCTGCCGTATAGTGAGCCTAGTGCTGTGTCGATGTTAAGTAATATGAACTTCTGAAAGTTTGAAGAGTGACTGCCATTGGGGAGATAAACAAATACCAGTGGCGTTCATTCAGAATCTGAGGGCACGTGTATGTGACGCTGTATCCCTGACCCTCCCCACAAACTCCTGCCTGGGTCCCTAGAATAGAATCGATCATGTCAACTTAACAGAGCTGTGTATCAGGTCCACCACATAGCAAGGCTGTCAGAGGAAGCTGTGAGGTGTGCAGGGGCAGAGACAGTGGGGACACTTCAGCTGCGCAGTGTGGATGGGACGGATACTGCAAGACTCATGTGCTCTAGGCTTTATTGCTGACGTCCATATTCAGTCCGAGTGGACCTGGTACCACAGGCTCTCAGCAGAGGACCTGAGGGTTGGGTCTGGGCATCAGGTTTCACAAATACCTCAGGTATTCCAAAGGAGGATTGGAAAAGGGTGAAGGGAAGAGACTCTGGGGTACCTTCAGGTGCCAATTATCCTTGCTCTCTTCCTGTATTCCACCTCTGGCAAAGGAAGAGAAATCAAAGTACTAAAGTGTGTGGACGCATAGCTATGTGCGTATGTGCACCGTTCTTCGCCGGCCATGGGCAGGATGCTAAAGCAGGAAAAACTACCCTAAGAAGTCCCTAGGTCAGTGAAGTACTCTTCCCATGTCCAGTGCCCACGTAAACAGCCAGATGTGGCAGAGTGTGTCTGCAACCCCAGGGCTCTCACTGGAGCTTCCAGCTGGCCAACCAAACCAGTAGCCCCAGCTTCAGTGCAAGACTGTTTCAAAAGATAAGGCAGAAAACAGCCAAGACATCTGATCAACAGTGGACCACCACACATTTACAGACATGCACATGCATAGCATGCAAGCACACATGCACACGCACGCACACACACACACACACACAGGCTCCCCCCACCAAGTCCAGTCTTCCACTCTCGACTTTCTCAGTCACAGGATGCCCCTGTGCTGCAGCCTAGAGACACCTCTTACCTTCCCCCCTCCTATTTTCTTCCCAGGTGACTGGTTGGCAAGCAGTCACACTGTGTCCCTGAGATTGCTAGAACTTATGCCACCCCACTTAAGTTGTTGTTATATTTTTAATTTCTGGTCTTAAATATAAAACTTTTCTTCCCGTATATCTGGCACCTCCTGCCCTTGGAAGCTGGCCCATCCTCAGAGGGCAGCCGATCCTGCTGGAGGTTGCACACGTGGCTGGTGAGCCTCTCCTCCCTGTGAACATGCAAGGACTGCCTTTGGAATTCACTTGACACATTGAGGACAGTTCTCAGCTTGAGACCACAGCAGTCCTAGGCAGTGCAGCTGCGTGAATTCCATGGAGTCTCTGCAGCCATGCTACACAGAGCCAAGCTGAGGGACTGTGACAGACTGCTCTCTCAGATGTGATGCAGGGAACTGAAGGCCCTCACGGCCTTTGCTCTCATTTTGCATGCTTGAAATAAGGGTGTTTTTTTTTTTTTTTTTTTTTTTTTTTTTGCTTTTGGCCAGTTCCTACAACTGATTGAGAGAGTTTCCTCTTACGAAGTTGACCTATTCTCAGCTCGAGATTGGATGTGTTCTGCTTAGCGCACAGTTGGTAGTTAGGGAACGAACGAGAGTATGAAAGAGTTAGAAGTGTCCAGAGGTAGGAGTCAGGAAGCCAGAAGGACCAAGCCAAGAAGCTCCTTCTTGCCCAACAGGGACAGTCTCTGGGATGTAATAACTCAGGACATTCCAGGCTCAGGCACACTGAGAGGGACCCGTCTCAAGCCTGCCATCTGTAGGGGTTTCCAAACAACAAGCATTTGCCTTTAAAGATCTTCACACCCCATCCAGCAGAAGTGTCTCGGCATTGCTTGTATAGGAACATTGAACACTGGCCTTTGCCCTGTTCTGGCATTTTTTGTTAAAGGCTGTTGCAAATCTCAGAAATATGTGCATATGCTAAGGAAATGCTTTCTGCTTCTTTGTTTCATGATTTCTAGAGGGACACTTTTTCACTACATAGCCCAAGCTGGACCATAATTGTCGATTTTCCTGCCTCAGCTTACTAGGCTAGAATTATAAGCATGTGCTTGTACTGACTCGTGCAGTGTAACGCTCATGGACTGAGGACTGACGTCAGCTTCAGCGTACACCAGAGGTTATGGCTGATGATCTGGAAGGTGTGTGGGCTAGATTTCTGGTACTACGTTGCTGGCTTCAAACACTGCCTGTAATTTGCATTTCCTCGTGGCATCTATTTAACTGGTTGGGCTCACTAACACTTCCCATGAATCTTAGGCCACTTTCTGGGACACACAAACAGTCCTTAAGAACTGGCAGCCAACATTTGTGCCTATATACACAGTTCTGAATCCTTGGTTCTGACTTTGGGATCCACAGCCATATTCATAAAACAGTAGAAGCTAGAAGCTGGGAAGGACTCTAAAACAACCTTCTTTCTCAAAAGTGGAAACTGAGGCAGGCCTGGGGAGGTTTAGATTCAGACCACACAGCAGCTTAGTGGAAATGCGTTGAGCAGAGGCTGCACACAGCACAGTGTATGTACTCCCTGCCCTTTTCTCAATCACTGGACAGACAGAATTGCCTTGTGGTTAAGTGCTGCAGAGAGAATGAAGGCTTAGACTTCAGAATGAAGAATGAAGGCATGCTCTTCAAGGAAGGTGATGGCCAAGTTTCAGCTGGCCACATATCCTCTATAGCTTTTGTATTGTATGGATACATCACCTGTCAATTTAAGAACCTATGGCCTATAGAAAAGGGTAGAATAGAAGGTGGACATTGGGGAGGCAGAAAGAATTCTGGGATAGAGCCAGGGAGATTCACCTGAAAAGATGGCACATGGTACCCGAGCACAGGTAACCAGGCAATTGGCAGAATGTAGATTAAAATAAATGAGATATTTTAAGTTATATCTAGTCAGAAAAGACTCTTGCTATTTGGCCAAGGTATCTGTAAATACATTTTGAGTATGCGTCTTACTTCTGGAAGCATGGGAATGGGAGGAATAGCCAACTTCTACAGATGACAGAGATTCATTCTACTAACAAGACTCAAGTATCTTACTGGCATGAGCTGAGGTGAAGGTCGTGGGCTACCCTCTAGACAGTACCTAGAAATGCAGAACCTCTGAGTCCTCCACAATGGCTGAACTAGATCGTCAGGTCATCAGTGAGGAGCTAAGATTATAGGCCCATGCAAGCAGGAGGTAACATGTGGGCCACTGTTTCAGACTCTGCTACACGAACCATGCTCCATCCTTCCTCTGCCAGTCCCTGAGGACATTATCTCCTGCACCCTGTGCCTGCACTGTGGCGATGGATCGCTGTGACACGGGGAGAGGGTATTGTGGACAGAGTGTGCTGCCATCTCTGTTCTGTTACCTAAATCATTCTCTGTTCTTAAGTTTTGCTTCTCCAGTCCGGAGGGTTGAGCATTTTTGGATGTACAATGCTATCAGGGATGCAACAGAGTGTGCGCTCAGAGTTAGCCCTGTCCTCGTGCATGTGTGTGTAGTGTGTGTATGTGTGCAAGTCTGTAGCTGTGGAGGCCCCAGGCCAATGCCAGGTGTGTTGTCTTACCTTACTTGAGGCAGATCTCTCACTAAAGTTGGAGCTTACCATTTGTGCTATAGCATCTGGCCGCTGAGCTCCACAGATTCTCATGTCAGTCACCTCCCAGCACTGAGTACAACATCAAGGTCAGAATCTTCTGTCAATGCCAAGGATCCGAACTCAGGTCCTCGTGCATCAAGCACTTTACCAACTGAGTCATCTCCATAGCCACAGATCTGAGCTTTAAAATACTGCGAGCAGCTATAAGAGGAGGACTTAGCTAGGAGACATTTATGTGCAAGAACTCATTTCTCAAAATAAAGAAGCAGAAGTTTATTTTTGTTGTCTTGTATTACTATGAAAACAAAGGCTGAGTCAGTAAGCCTCAGAAGCCAAACAAAGGGGGCGTGAAGCAATGCTCAGCTGAGTGTGACAGGGAATAGTGCTGGGCTCAGGAAGCAGTGTGCATGTGAGTACCACATCCATCACAGCCTCGCTGCTGCATGAAGCCTGCAAAAGTGCTCTGGCTCCCACGGATGACAGCCCATGGTTAATGCACCATGCGGACGAGCGGTGGGCAAACCAGTCGGCGTGGGGAATCCAGGCTCCCACATCCTCACTGTCTGCCATCCTGTCTGGAGGGTATGAGTGCCCTGGAGTACACAGCTCTGGACGACCTGTGAGAGTAACCGAGTCCCAGTGGAGTGGGGAGCCATGAAGGCCCACAGGATTAAATAAAACATAATATAGATGGGCTGGAAAGATGGCTCAGTGCCTAAGACTGCATGGTGCTTCACAGAGTTCAGCCTAGCACCCATGTCAGGTCACACAACTTCCTGTAACTCCAGTCTAGGACATCTGACACCCCTGGCCTCCATGACACAAACCCACACATAGACAGATTATTAAATATAAATCTGTTTTTAATCATAGGGTAAGAGCTGATATGCAGTCTAGACTCATGTAGGGTTCTGATGGATTTTACTTGAAGACTGGGAGTCACTGGTGTATAGCCTCCTCCTCAGGTTCTAGGAGAGCCTGGGTAGAGGAAGATGATTGATGTTGTGTACAGAGGAACACAGAGGGTCAGCTGGCTGTGTCCCAGTGGCCTGGCAAGCAAACCTGTATCACTCCTGCTCCTCAGAGAAGGCCAGCCTGAAAGCTGAGACGAGCAACTTCTTACTCAAGGCCTTCACAGAAATCCTGAGGCTCCACCGCCTCAGAACTCTTCCTTCTGAAGATACGTTCTGAATGTCCAGTGTGGGACACGGAGAGGGCCGTGAAAGAGACGCTGAAGTGCTTTGTCATTTCAATTTTGAGTAATGGTAGACAGGAAAATCCCTTCTAAGACAACAGGGGCCTTAACTAAATTTGAAGGGAGAGAGGACTGTAAGACGAGGGGACCTGTTCTGAAGACTGACCTTGAAGCTGAGCACTAAAGGACAGGTCAGCATCAGATGAGACTGTGAATGTGCAGAAGCCTCTCTCCTTAGAAAAGTGTCATGTCCAGCCCCCTCAAGGGAGGGGGACAGGAAGTGCTCATCTGTGAGAGGGGATGAGAAGCCAGTAAGCCAGTAAGGGTAATGACAGGGGGATTGCTGGCTCTGAGAGTCAGGCTCAGGTGGTGGTGATGTGGCTATCCCCAGAATGCTTTGCTGGTTCCAGAGTGAGGGTCTGGCCCCAGGATACCTTGGGCTTCTTAAGCTGGGAGCGCCCAGCCCTCCTTCAGCTTCTCTCCCTTGCCATGGGAGCCGCCCCTGCATTTGAGAGTCTCCATTATAGTCCTCCTGCAGAAGCAGCCGTCAGGAAACCTGACCAGAACCTAGGTGAATGCATCCCTGCCCTCAGAGCCTGTTCCAGGGAGCTCAAGCAAGCAAGCATGCAGCCAAAAGAAAGGATTCCCAAGCCCAACTGCACGCTTGCTGAAAAGTCTCCCATGGCCAGAGGCCAGCGAAGCCTCCCTGCCACCCTCTGATTGTAAGCCGTGTCACCGTGACCCAGATGCACAGTGAGTCCCAGAGCTCTGCCTGGAGTGTACACAACACAGCTCGAGAAACAGCAACCTTCTCTCTCCTCTTGTCTTCCTCTTCTCCTTCCCTCCTCCCCCAAATCCACACCAAACCAAACTGAGGAAAAGCAGTTGAAGAAGTCACTCCCCTGCCCACCAAACCCCTGCCCATCAAACCCCTGCCCATCCAACCCCTGCCCCAAACCCTGCCCATCAAACCCCTGCCCATCAAACCCCTGCCCATCAACCCCTGCCATCACTTCTCAACCCTCAACCGCTGGTGCTGGTGCTGATGCTGCTGGTGATGGTGGCTGGTGATGCTGGTCGGTCATAGTCATCGTCATCATCATCACCATGGTGACAGACGTGAAGTCAGGACAGAGGACATGAGAATTCTGTCCTGGGTTCATCCCCTGACCCACACATCCATCATTTTATGTAGGGCAGGGATTCACCAGAGAACGTTGCTCCTTGTGACTGTAAACCTGTCTGGCTCATTTGTAACTCATAACGTGTCCTTTCACCACATGGTGTGCACAGCTGGTACTGACCAGCGGGAGCCGTTCCCATGGTGCTGGCAAGTCTGCCCTCCCCGTCCTCGGAGAGGGGTCATAAACGAGATGGCTTCTCTCATCTGTAATTACAGGTCCACAGGACAGCACTGAACCAGTAATAACTGACTCGAACCTGCTTCACAGGGCTGCAAGTGTTGGCCTCCCTGGATAAGCGAATCTGGCCGGCTGTCGCAGCCCTGTGAAGTGTTATCACAGGACTGTGGATCCGAGCACCTACCTGCTTACAGTGTCTGCTAGAGAAGCAGACCGCCGCCATATGCTCTCCCCTTTCATTCAGCTTGTCTGGTATTTGCTTTCTCTCCTGTTGGAATTGATCTGGGCGGCTGATAATCCAAGCTAATGAAGACAATTAGCCAGCAAACATGACCAACCACAGTTACTCAGGGCCTCTCCGAGCAGCTCAAGCCTGGGGCTGAAACTAGAATTATGCTGCCACCTTGTGGTTTAAAACAGCACCTGCTTTAAAGGTAAAGGCTAATAGTTGTATTGATGATTAAAATCATTTACTAACCAGTGAACCCACAATATCTGTGTATTTGACAGGATGATAATAGATTCTGAACTTTTCAGCACAAAATAAGCTATCTTGGTAATCCCAGCACTCTGCAGGCAGGGGTGGTAGAAACAGGAGTTCAAGGCCCTCCTTGTCTACTTAACCAGTTCAAGACCAGCACATGGTACATAAAAAGTAAGTAGACTCCTTTCTGAGTGAATTTCCAGCAGAAGTTTACAACCTGAAGTACCCACCTTTCTTAAGGAGCCAGGTGCCCACAGTCATAAGAATTGGCATGCTTGAGGGACGAAGGAAACCTCACTGCCCTTTTTGGGAGTGCAATGTATTTTTATTTCATGGCTGTCTGCAACTTGATTGGTATCAGCCAGTGTATCCAATAGTGAAGCACACTATAAAGCAAAAAGACCCTGTGCACAACTGTTCACTGCTTCTCCAGCTGTGTTAACACTACCACCGTCTGCAGCTCAGCTTGGTGTCACTTGCAGTAAGTAAAGTTCAGCGCGACTCCTTTGCCCTGTGTCACATAATCTCAGGGGTGATCAGACACCCAGGACACTGGAAGCTCCAGGGAATCTACAAGAGTAACCCTAGCAAAGCCTCCTATAATGGGAGAGATGGCCTGAAACAGCCATCTTCTATAACCAAACAAGACCTCCAGTGGAGGGATCGGAACACCAACCCAGCCACAAAACCTTTGACTTACAATTTGTCCTGCCTACAAGATGTGCTGGAGTAAAGGTGGCACAGAGAAATTGTAGGAGTGGCCAGTGACTGGTCCAGCTTGAGATCCGTGTCATGACAGGGAGCCCACCCCAGAGGGCTAGACAGCCTAGAGACTTAGGACAGAGCCAAACATTACAGGACCCCTCAAAAAATAAATAAAGTCAGTGGAATGATTCCTGAAGATATTCTGTCACACCCCTAGACAGGATCCTAGCATAATCATCATCAGAGAGGCTTCAGCAGCAGCTGAGGGGAACAGATGCAGAGACCCACAGCCAAACATTAATTAGGTGGGCTCTAGAAATCCTGTGGAAGATGGAGAGGAAGGATTGTAGGAGCCAGAGATGTCAAGGACACCGTAAGAAAACCCACAGAATTGACTAACCTGGGCTCATTGGGACTCACAGAGCATGAACTGACAACTAGGAGCCTACATGCATCTGCATGCGTTATGCATGTGTCATTGCATGCGTTTTGGTTGTGTAGCTTGATCTTCTTGTAGGACTCCTAAGAGTGGAGGCAGAGGTTGTCTCTGACTCTTTTGCCTGCTTGGGGACCCTTTTCCTCCTACTGGGTCAGCTCATCCAGCCTTGATATAAGGACTTGTGCATAGTATTGCTGCAATTTTGAATGGAGTTTGGTTGATATCAGATGGGAGGCCTGGCCTTGTCTAAAGGGAAAAGGAGGGGTGGATGGGGAGAGGGGGAGTGAAGAGAAGGGACTGGGAGGAGAGGAGAGAGGGGAAACTGGCCAGGATGAAGGAGAGAAGAATAAAATTTTTAATTCTTTTTAATTAAAAAAATATTTATATGAGTAGTCCAAAATCAGCTGTTGTTTTTGTAAGGTTGTTTGTTTGTTTTGCTTGCTTGTTTGCTTGTTTGTGATAGGATCTATCTTCATAGCCTTGGCTGTCATGATTCCGTAGACTAGGCTGGCCTCAAACTCACAGAGATCCGCTTGTCTCTGCCTCCCAAGTTCTGGGATTAAAAGTGTGCGCCACCACACTTCCAAAAATCAGTGATTGATGATGAGTCTTTTCCATAAATGTAATATGCACCTTATGCAAGGACCCCACCCCCATTCCTGCCAAGAAGGCAAAGAGCACATAAGTCATACCATACACATGGTATGACTTACCATGTCATGTCATGTCAAGGGGGATGCATTCACACAGGGAGGTGCATTGCAGCTCCACCTACAGGGGAGACAGTGCATCTACACGCATGGGCAGGGGAGCAGCAGGAAGCACGGTCCAGTTGTAAAGGAGCCTGGGAAAATTGAAGGCAATATCCATGGGAGGAGTAGGTGGCAGAATTATGGGGGCAGATCCAGAAAGAGATGGAGGGAAAAAGAGTGTAAGATCTCTAGAACAGGAATAATCCACTCCAGAGGTCAGAGGTGTGACAGTACCACATACCCTGGCACCACATGCACCCGTGCACACTCTTGATGCCATGCTCCTGCAGGGACCTAGTAGAGGGCCACTGCTGCTACCATTTTGTCTCATGCCTCTGCCAGATCCCAGTTGTAGCCTCAGTCCTCCAGTAAAGGAGCAGCAGGGGCCACTGGGGTGGCAGCTGTCGACGGCTGAGACTGAGGTTCTTGCCCGGGCTCCCCAGAGAGCCGTACCAGACAGTCACTCTTCTCACTGTGAGATTTTTGTTCAGGGCAACAACTGGGGAGGATTTCCTTCAGTGGCTTTTCATAAAGTTCTTATTGAAGGGGGTAAACCAGGAATTTTGACAGATGTTCTGTAAGTTCCATCTTTTATTCCGTAGCTTGTAATGATCCCCTTTCATCCTCCCTCCCTGGGCTGTGCTGCTAGGCTGGTACCCCACACACTTCACTGGATTCCATCAGCCCCCTCCTGTTAAGAGAACAAGAAAGAAGAGAGATGAGACACGTTCAGAAATGGAGAGGGCACTGGAGAGCCTGGTGTGCCACTCTGCCTCTGAGCAATTCCTCAGCCTGCTACCGTCTAGGAAGTTTGCTCTTTATAAATAGCATTGATTAATCAGGTGTGTGAATGGAGAAATAAAACTGTGTGTGTACAAGAGATAGATCGTTTGTCTGTGCTCCCGAAAGTATTTCATGATTTGCAGCTACACATAAAAGTTATCTCAGAGGTCACTGTGATTTAAATGCTCTCTTGTGTATATTTTAGAAACCTATCACCATAGCAATTTGTTAGGCACAGCTTAAAGTGAATTGGTCTTTGTCTCCTGAAATGTGGTAGTTATTTTATTCATGCAGAAGCAATTTGTTTGTGCATGCAGGACACTGATCCTGTCCTGTTTGCAGACATAATATATAACCAGAGAAAAGTTCCATATTACCCAAGAAACCCAATCAATGCATAATAAAGTGTTAGAGGTGTATTCATGGGCATTCGAAGACAAGGAGGTACGGTTTCCTCGCTGTACTGTACCTCAGCTACAGACTATTCCTCATCCTTGAATTTTCAGGTAACTGTACAATAGGACAATCTGCCCTTGTTGAAATGGCTTCAACTTACTCATTTTGGTTACACTCTAGTTTGTTGCTAAGACACCCTAGAGGTGCCAGCATGTGCAGACTCTCGGATGGTCACATGTTACTACAGTAATATCACTGAATCAAATGAAAATGTAAAAATTAGTGGGCTTTCTGCAAGAATAATTCAGTTAGGATGACTCATTAACCTAACACAGGAGTTATGTTTTCTTCCTTTTCTGCTTACTTGAGCATAAATTTCAGGCTGTTCCTTTTAATTAGAATGTTCTTAAGCACCCCCAGAGTTATTAAATTAATAGGCTTTATTAAAAGCCAAAGACAGGTAAGTTTCTGCACAAAGCCTTACCAACCTAAGGCAGAAGTACATTGCTTTTGATAATGTATATTCCATGATGAGTAAGGAAGGCATTCTTGTCCGAACAACCTAGGACAGGCTCAGTCTCGTTAATGAATTAAAAAAGGGGGAGAGGCGTAGAGCCTTTGGGGCTGCTTGGCAAGAATCTGACATGGGCCAAGGATAAGGAAGAATGCTTCAGGCAGGAATCTAAATATTCGTCTAGAACAAAGAAATAATTTCAGGCAGGAATCTAAATTTTAGGCTAGAACAAGGAAGTAGGCTTCAGACATGAAAATGACTTGGGGCTAGGACAGGGAAGTTGGCTTAGATATTTTGGTCATCCTGATAAGCCCTTACAAACAGTGATCACGGGAGTGTTCACAGAATTTGTTTATTGTCTTGCTTGTTCCTTGACTATTTGCATCTATTGTATTGCTAGTCCCACAACCTAGAACTGACCTAAATACTTGCATGTAAGTCAAATGGTATAAAAGCAAAAAGGAAGAGGGGGATGGGATAAGGGGTTCTAGGGAGGGAAAATGGGGAAAAGGGATGACATCTGACATGTAAATAAATAAAATATCCAGTAAAAAAAAAATGTTCTGGAGCTAACCAAATGGGTGTAGTGTAAGTGCGGCCTCTCTTAACCACAGATAATATTGGCCTGGTGTGCTCCTCGACTCTCAGCACGTCTAACACTGAGATATTTAACAATATTTACGAATTACAAGATAACAAATACTGACCACTAACCTGAGCCCTGTCCGAGTATTAGGTGGGAACAGAGTGATGGTCCATGTGGAGCAGAGTTTCCTTGATGGGCGAGCACACGGGTGCGTGGAGACTGGGACCAAGTTCTTTCCCAGCGTGGGTCCTACTGTCTGATCTGTCAAGTGGAGGTGAACAGTGCTTCCCGTTTTGAGGAGCTAGGGGGATAAACAGTGGCATGGGAAGAAAATAGCATTTTTGCAAAATATGTGTCTAGGAAACCAGTGAGATGGCTGAGATGTAGATACTCACCATCACGCCTAGCAACCTGACTCCTTTCCCCAGGACCCACAGGGTAGAAGACAGAACCAACTCTTGCAAGTTGTCTTGTGACCTCCACAGTTATCCCACGGGGCACATATGTGTGTATGTATACACACACGCATGCCTAGATAAATAAAAATTAATTAAAAAATTTAAAGTTGGGTATTATGTACATATATATATATATATATATATACACACATACATGTATAATAAACATTTCATACTGCCCTGGCTAAGGCATATTAATCCAAATAAGCATATGTTTTCTTGATTTGGGGTGCTTGAAATCTTTATTGAAGACTTTAAGAACTCCCTCAAAATAAGTCCATCCTCATACCAACATGGTAAAGTACCCATGGCTTCAGAAGCTCTGCTACACAGTGGCACACACCCAATTAAATTCCACATGAGGAAATCAGACATCAGACCACAGACTTGAAGAGAGTCAGGTTCCAGGCCTACCTTCTGCACACATCAGCCTGGCTGCTGGTAGGCCTTGATCCTGACAGGGAGGCTGTGTGTTTCTTACTTGAAGTGCTGTTAGAGACTTTCCAGATTCTGAAATAGAGGGAGCTATCCTGGAGGAAAGAGACAGGTCTCACCTTGACATTCAAGTGTATTTCTTAGTCTCTTCATACACAAATGGAAGGTAATTTTACACGGCTTCAGTACACATGCATTTTGATGTCATGTATAGAAGTTTCTGGTGTGGCATCATGTCAGCACTCAAAAAAAAATCAGATTTGGGGATCTTTCTGGTTTGGGATCTTGACACCCGGGGAATGCTTAGCCTCGCCAGGGAAGGGATTCTCAACGTGTTTTCTCTCTGCAGGAGGACCAAGCCCTCTAGACCCATGTGATCTCCTATGAAGAACTGACCCCACCTGCTGGTCATCCCAGCCCCCACCATGGGACCTGCAGGAAGTGCGCTGAGCAGTGGGTACAGCAGATGGTCCTGTGGGGAAGTCTGGCCGCTGTGGCCATGTTCTTCCTCATCACCTTCCTCATCCTCCTGTGCTCCGGTTGTGACAGGTTAGAACAAGCACACGTGTCCTAGAGCCTAACTGTTTTCCCTGTGCCAGCGGAGCCTCTGTGTTAAAAGCCCCTGGCTCATGGTCATGGGTTGGTTACAAAGGATATTCTTCACCAGTCAATTGAAAATCCTCATTGAGCTTCCTGGAGAGCAAAGCAAATTCCCTTCCGATTTTGAATGTCTGGAATAAATTCGTGCTGTTCTTTGAGCACAGTCTTGTATGCTGTCCTTTTCCGGCCGTGAGGATATAGAGATCTAAGTGTGAGGTACTGCATCCTGTCGCCACGATGGGCAGTCACAGGATGTTCACCATTGCGTGGCTTGGGGAGCTCGTGTATTATTAAAACTGTGTGTGATGAACTGCCCTTTATGAAGAAACAGGTTTGGTTTTCCTACAAGACAGATGACTGAATGGGGAAGCCTTTTTTCTTTTTAAGCATTATACCTGTCTCCTTCACTCAAGGAGAAGTGGAGCCCCTTGTAACCAAGGCTGATTGCCCAGAAGAGTCAGAGATGGTGCAGGGTGTGCAGCCTTCAGGCATTGCTGGGAGCCATTGGGGGACCAGCTTAGCCAGCTCCATACTCAACTCTCTCAACCTGGGAAGAAACTTGATGATATGTAAAATTCTGATATGAATCCCACCCTAAAATCTGTCAAAAAGAGAAAACCAGGCTCTCTGGCCTTATGCAGCCTCTGCTAATCCCTGCCAAGCACAGACCCAGGCCTTTAAGGACAGGACAAGCCTAGACACATTAGTCCAAACTCCCATGAGCTTAAAGATTCTGCTGCTGTAATGACTCACTCTACCGCTAGGTGTCAACCTCTCCTCGCCACAGACAGAAATGTTGTCTTTACAACCAATGGCTTTCTTTAAACTGTTCTAAGTAAAACACATTCTATTTTTACTCAGCAGACTGGAAGTACCTATGACTCATTCTGAGAGCTTGTCGCCTCCCTGATGTGCCAAAGTAGTATCTCCTGCATTTCCTCCCATCCCTTACAGCACGTGACTCCACAGACTCTTAAGGGAGAAGATGAGGTCATTGTTAGGATTTGCTAAGGAAGAAAGGTGATGTCTGAGCGTTGTAGGCACAGACAGACCCTGCTTGCAGCCTGCTGTCTCCTGTTGTGAACTTGGCCCTCTGGGAAGGGGTGTGCCTTTGCTGTCAGTTAGGACTTTTCCCTGCTCTCTTAGCAAAATAAACCTAGTTAATAAAGCCAGGGAGGCGGAACTGATCCATGATAGGCTAGGGAGGCATGCTGCCCGCTTCACTGTGAGGGACAGATTTGACATCAGAATGGTGTTTTCTTCTCCATTGCAGAGAGAAGCCACGGCAGCATAGTGGGGACCATGAGAACCTGATGAACGTGGTAAGCCTCAGTGTGTCTGTCTGTCCACGTACACCTCTCCAGGCATGATGCTGCTGGCTCTCGACACAACTGAAGCTGGCATGTAGACGTAAACAGACATTAGCTGTGGCTTTCTGTATTCTCTATGTACGGCTGGGAGCCTGGTTTGATCAGTGCCTGAGAGATTGCTACAGGGCTCCAGCCTGCTGCGGAGATGTCTTCATATCTCTCCTGGTCTGGAAGGCTGTCACAAGGAACAACTGGACGACTCAAATAAGATTTTTTGTTTCTCTGCTCTGGAGAGCGGAGTCCAACATTCAGTGTTGCTCCCTGAGCTTTCAGAGCTGTTCCCAAGCTTGGCTTGTTAGTGCTTAGTGCACACGCAGTCCTTGCTGTCACCTTCCCACACCCTTCTCCTCTACCCTCACATCACCTTTCCCTCTCTTAGTGTATGTCCTTAGGGACAAGCCCCCTGCTTTCACAACGATTGCAAATACACCCCACTCTGGCCTCAGTCTTAACTATGCCATCTGAAATGGCTCTGCTTTCAGATAGGGTTAGTCTGTGGCACTGGGGACTGAGATTTGGCATTCATTTGGGTGGAACTGCAGCCATTCATCAGGGCCTGGAGCTCACAGCATAGCTTGGCCTTCGTGCATTAGCCAATCTGCAACATTGATGGGACCCTGATAGACCCAACAGTCTCCCAGAGCGAGCCATCCACCTGGCTGAGGACTAGCCCTTAAATGGCAGCACGGTCTCAGCAGCTGTGTCCACAGGGCTGTGTTGAGTCCCCTCTGAGCCCCAGGGCAGTTCTAGGAGAGAAGGTACTTCCTGCTTAGAGCCAGAAGGCATGTATGCATTAAACTCTGAGGGGTCCTGTGTTATTTGCATCCAGCAGGCATGTTGAGAGCACATGCATGAGGTACCAGGCTGCCTGACCCCCACTTTCCGATGTGCCTGTAGCCCAAGCAGACACGCAGCTGCCAGTAGTCCCAGCTCCTCCTAGACCCAGAGCTTTCTTCCTTTGTCTGTGTGAGACCACCGTCCTCACCCAAAGCCCCCCAGCCCTCAGCATCTCTCCTGCTCTGACATTCTCTCCCAATTTTCACCTCTTATGTTGTCTCCGGTCCTTGTTCCCAGCGTCACCGTTCTCTCCAGTGATTGCTGGTGTGACTGGAGGGGTGGTGGAAGGGTGGGCCCTGTCTTTCTTCAGTCCCACCTTGCTCAGTCAGGTGAACAGGAAGTTGTGGCTGAACTCCGGCCTCATTTCCTCCTAGAACAGGGGTTCTCAGGCATGGCTAGACCCGGCAGCTCTACCTGGGTACTGAATGATGAAGGCAGTGTTCAGAGGTGGGACCGAGCTTTCCAGGTCACTCGATACGTGAGTGCCATCGCTCTTGATCTTCTGTCCCTGTTATGCTGCCCAAGAGCAGGGAACATGCAGTGGGAAAGCAGAGAAAGCCGCCTCTTCATTCTCTTCCCCACATAGGGTCTCCTCCACAGGCCTCCACGACACAGCTGTGTCCACAGGACGCATGCTCACAGTGCCGGCCATCCTGCACAGCCGCCCACCTAGCTCCTCAGTTCCCTAGGGCATTCAGTCTGCCAACTTGGTCCTTATAGGAGCTTAAGGTGGGAAACAGTGGTTCAAACAGAGATTATAGAAGTTTGGCTGTGACATATTATACAGGAATCCTTCCCTTGATCTCCGTTTCTGTCCCTAAGGACACTACCTCTCCAATATTTCTCCAATATCAGGTCCTGGCAAACCCCAAACAGCCATGTCGTAGCAGCAGATGTGAGCATATGAGCCGAAAGAGCAGATCTCCCAGACACTTGGGCATCACTACACATCAAGGGCGGTTTTTGTCTGTTATTATTTCATTTCCCATCAGAGTCAGCAAGTGTGTGAAGCCAACAACCCAAGACTTCTGTGCAGGTTGCATCAAAATTTTCCCCGTGTTATCCTGAAACCTGGGATGTGTCTTGGGCAGCAGAAGCCATGGATGTGAAAGGGATGGAGTCTGGCATGTTAGAGGAAATGCATCCCGAGGCAGAGGCAGCTAGTGTCTGCCTGCCCCGTGAGAGCTCTACCTGCCTGCCCCATGAGAGAGAGCTCTACCTGTCGTGTTGTTCCAGGTGGCCTACACAACACCAGCGCCCCAGAGGAACACACAATCAGGACTTCCAAGTGCCTGTGTATTTTTGAGAATAGGAAAGGTTTGCAAAGCAATTATTCAGTAGGTGAGCGTTTTAGGGAAGTCCTAAAACAAGACTCAGAAATGCATGACATTAAATGCTGTGTTGACCAGGTGTAAGTCTCTTCCTAGCAAGAGACAGCAGCAATACTTTGCTGTCTTTGTTTGTTCGTTTGGCATCCTTGTGTCTCAGGGATGGCATTGGTCCCTGCTGAGCTCTGTTCTGACACACACAGTAATCTGTGGTTTCCTTTCCCCTGGAGCTGGGGAAACACAACGTATCTGTAGCCCGCCTGTAAGCACCAGGTGAGATTGGAGCCTGGAGCTTCGGGAGACTGCAGTGCCCTGAGAGTCCAGAGCCATACTGAGGAAGAAAGCTGAGCCGTTCTCCACTGGTGAGAACGGTCCCCACTCTCCACACTTGAGTGTGTCTAGTTATCCAAGGGGTTCAGTTTAACTGCTCTTGTTTTACCTAATTTAATCAATGGACTCTGCCATTTCTTCAGCTGCTTTGATTTTCGGAGTGTCCTCTGGCGCCCAGCAAATTCTTACCAAAAGATGTGTTTGGATTTTTCAGCCTTCCGACAAGGAGATGTTCAGCCATTCTGCGACCAGCCTGACCACAGATGCACTGGCTAGCAGCGAACAAAAACGGGGTGCTCACCAATGGCGACAGTAAGTTCTGGGAGGAAGCGCCTGGGAGGACTAGGCTTTGAACAAGGTTCTCACAGTGCTGCGGTGATGACTCGGTGGCCAAGAGCACTGCTGATCTTCCCCAGGATTCCGTGCACCCACGTGGCAGCTCACAGTCTGTAACTGCAGTCGCAGGGGAGCCACACCCTCTACAGGCCTCCACAGGCACCAGGCATGCCAACGGTGCAGAGACACATGTAGACAGAACACTGGGGAATGTATTCTATTCCAGTCATTATTACTACCAGCCAGAGGTCTCGTTTGCATAATGACACCTAATCTGTTTGTTGGCTGCTGGGTGCCAGGAACCTTCTTGGAGTGCACTGTGATTCCCTCCACTGTGCCCACACACAGGTGGCACTAAGTCCCCAGTTTAAAACAGAGGACTCTAGCACAGGGCTACTAGATGGAATTACCACAAGCTAATGCTGGAGGGGCGGGAGTGACTTACAGCTGTCAAGGCCATGAGTCTGAGGTGCCTGCAGCCCTGCTGGGGGCTGATGGAGAGTCACTTTGTTGTCCTCTGTGCCCATCCACATCCCTTCATGTGTTGCTTCTCCCAAATCTTCAGGTCTCTCGCTGACCTTACTCTTTCACACTTCGGACTATGTCATCTCTTGTCTAGGTAACCCAGGTTTCTCTACCCACCCCAAGGGTAGCTGACTACACGTGGTGGCACATATCCACTGAGTTGCTGTGTCATACAGCATATAGTTTCCAGAGACTAGGATGTGGACATCTTTGGGAATCCAAATCACACGGTCGTTAATAATCTGACTGACATTTGTTATCACAGACTTTGAGGATCTGTAACTTGAAACAGCGAGCCCAGTTCTAGGGCAGACACATAGTCTAGGGCAGACACATAGTCTAGGGCAGACACATAGTCTAGGGCAGACACATAGTCTAGGGCAGACATATAGTCTGGGCAGACACATAGTCTAGGGCAGACACATAGTCTAGGGCAGACACATAGTCTAGGGCAGACACATAGTCTAGGGCAGACACATAGTCTGGGCAGACACATAGTCTAGGGCAGACACATAGTCTAGGGCAGACACATAGTCTAGGGCAGACACATAGTCTGGGCAGACACATAGTCGTCTAGGGCAGACACATAGTCTAGGGCAGACACATAGTCTAGGGCAGACACATAGTCTAGGCAGACACATAGTCTGGCAGACACATAGTCTAGGGCAGACACATAGTCTAGGGCAGACACATAGTCGGCAGACACTAGTCGTCTAGGGCAGACACATAGTCGTCTAGGGCAGACACATAGTCTAGAGCAGACACATAGTCTAGGGCAGACACATAGTCTAGGGCAGACATGTCATTTCACACAGTGGACGCTGACTGGTAGGTGTGGTTGCAATGATCGCTTCCTGCTTTGCAGTGTGTGACACGTAATCACCCAAGGCAAGGAAGGAAACTCAGAACATCAGCAATGGCACCCAAAGCCGCTGCCACCAGTGCCCCGTGCTCTGACACCAGATAGCTAGAGCCACAGCAGGAGCCGCTCCCAAAGACACGGCCACCAGTGCCCCTTGTGCTGACACCAGATAGCTAGAGCCACAGCAGGAGAAGCAGCTAGAGCTCTAGGCCTGGCTGCTGATCCGGACACTAAGGGTAGTTAGTGTGTTTCATCTCTCTTCTCTTCTCTTCTCCTTAACTGTTGGATGTTTTACACTTCCATACAAGAATATAATGTCTTCTGCTCACACTCATGCTCACTCCTTTCTCACCTGCATACACTCCTGCTAACCCCTTCCTCTTCCCAGGTGTCCCCTCCTCCTGTTTTGGTTTTCTTAGTTTGTTGTTGTATCGGGGATTTTATTTAATTTTGTGGCTTTGGTGCAGGGCCTTTTGTGTCAGCCCCTCGAAGCTGACACGGTGCCTCTAATTTCCATACAGTGAAATCCAATTCAGTATGAACTGGTTCTGCTGTAAGCACCTGAGAGCAGATTCCATTCCACTCACATTGGTTGAACAGCCCCTCACACCTAGCCAACACTCAAAATCCTCGTGATAACGACTGACTGATGGGGTCATGGTCACCATTTTAGGTGACCAAGCATGTCCTGGAGAAATCCTTTTATGAGGAGGCAAGGATGTGGGGTTGAGGTGATGTGGAAAGAGGGCACAGTGTTTCTGGGCCCTTCTGATGCTGGCCTAAGGGTCCATCATCGTGTCTCAGCTTCTGTTATGTCTGCCAGATGAGAGAGACCAGGGAAGTGGGGTAGCGGTGGGAAGAGAACCCCTTCCCTCATCTAGCCAGAGACCAATTGCAGTAATGTGAAGAGATGACGTTCAGTCTGGCCCCAGGGATTGCCAATGTTGTATGCTACACTGGGCGTGAAACCCAGGGCCTGTTGTGAGCAAGGCAAGCACTCTACCACTGGGTGACGGCCACAGCCTGCCCTTTACCTTTTATTTTGAGATAGGTTACCCAGCCTGGTCTTAAATTCAGTCTTCTTGCCTCTGCCTCTTTAAGCAGCCCCACCCCAAACCCCCACCCTGTTCTAAACTTTCAAAAACCTGGTACCTGTCAAGCCCTCCACCTACATGGGTTTCAGCAGGAGTAATATGTAACAAAGGAACCATAAGTCAAAGTATAGCCCACATCATTTATGAAATCTTGTACTGGGAAAGATACAGTGAATAGCTTCCCTTTCAATGTAATGGAAATAAGACAGCATTGGCATTGAAGTCTTCAGCTGAGCATCAGTTAAAACCAGGCTTGTAGGCGTGACACAGTGGCCCAGGCACTGGTTCTTAGGGGCGGCTTCCTCCACTGTTAACAACCCTGCCCCTTCAGTTCTTTCAGAAGACAGCACGCTGACCTGCATGCAGCATTATGAGGAAGTCCAGACCTCAGCTTCAGATCTGCTGGACTCCCAGGACAGCACGGGAAAGGCCAAGTGCCACCAGAGCCGCGAGCTGCCCAGGATCCCGCCTGAGAACACAGTGGACACGATGCTCACAGCCAGGGCTGCAGACGCAGAGGCAGAGTCGGGCCTGGCGTGGAGGGGCCCTACGAGGTGCTCAAGGATAGCTCCTCCCAGGAGAACATGGTGGAGGACTGCCTGTATGAGACAGTGAAGGAAATCAAGGAGGTGGCAGACAAAGGGCAGAGCGGCAAGTCCAAGTCCACTTCTGCCTTGAAAGAGCTTCAAGGGGCCCACGCGCAGGGCAAGGCCAACTTTGCTGAATACGCCTCTGTGGACAGAAACAAAAAGTGCCGCCACAGCACGAACGCAGAGAGCATTCTGGGAACGTCCAGTGACCTAGAAGAGGAAACCCCACCGCCTGTCCCAGTTAAACTTCTGGATGAGAACGCCAACCTTCCAGAGAAGGGAGAGAGAGAGGCAGAAGAACAAGCCCCAGAAGGGACCGGTGGACACAGCAAGGTGGGCTTCGGTGTGATCAGGTTACCAGTCTGAGAAATATACATGTTTATATATAAATAACTAGCACATTTTTCACTGTGTAAGCTTTGACTAAAGATTTATGTTTATAAAACCTTTCTCAACATCTCATTTACATAGCTTCCAGATTTTCTATTATATATCTAATTAGATCAATATTATTGCCTTCATTTTGAAGACTAGGAACTAAATAGGCAAGCTTCTTTACCAAAAATCTTCCCTCTTCTCTTCTTCAGGCAGCATGGTAACCTTGAGCCTTTCAGAATCCCACAACTCAAAGCACAGTGGTCTTTACAGAGAGTCTGGATGTGCAGGGGTCCCTGCAATCACTGTGTATATTTTCCTGTACACCAGCTAATGGGTCTTATTTTTGCAAGTTCCTAAACAATATTTTAAATAATTTCTAAAATTTTAGTCATCAGAGGTCTAAACTGCATCAG
Organism: Mastomys natalensis; assembly: GCA_021653895.1. Lineage (NCBI taxonomy): Eukaryota > Metazoa > Chordata > Mammalia > Rodentia > Muridae > Mastomys > Mastomys natalensis. Next base: position 127,500 of record JAJTUV010001258.1, read on the forward strand.
TAGTCTGTAGCCTTCAGTGCATGTGTCTGAGTCACAGTGAGCCACACATCTGGATGCTGGCCAGATTGTCCTCACAGATTAACTAAGCCTGCACTGCTTCAGTCGGCTAATATCAGACTTCTAGTATCTCCACAGAAGGAGGCAAAATCATCTTCTAGCCAGAGCTTCCCGTCAGCCCTTTGCAGGGATGACCAGCAGAGTCAGCAATAACAGTACTGTGTAGGTGACGTGGCATTAGAGAGCAGGATAGGTCCCCATGTTGACACAGCTCAGGGCTGCTGGGGAATGACTGTCTAAGAGGGAAGGCTGGGACTGGATTCATATGGTTTCAAACCAGTAGCAGAAATGTGGTATCTTAACGTATAGGGTTGATGAGTGTATATTAGGACCGGGAGAGCCCCAGGAACAGGGCTCTGGGGACGGGGGAATAGCAGGAGAGACCAAAATAGGGAAAAAAAGCAAGGAAAGGGAGCAGGGTTGCTGAAGACTGGTAAAGGAAATGTGGGAAGGAAGGGCTGACCTCAGGTCACACAGGACAAACCATCATGTGGCCATCCCATGGGACCAAGATGAAGAGTTCCTCAGACTAGTGAAGGGTAGACACTCAGCTGGAATGGATGCAAAGGACATGTGAAGAGGAGAGTTAGCTGAGGCTTTGTGGAACACCACAGTGAGGAGAAGACAGAGCCAGAAGTCCAGTTAAGCTTATTTGAGCGCAGTGCATGGCAAGCAAGTTCACTCATGGTAACCAAGAAGGGACCAAAGGACATTGCAGACAGGGTAGAGTCCAGAGGAAGGTATTTGCCTCTACATTTTCTCAGAGAATTCAGAAACAAGGCTATCAGCCCATGAGCACCAAGTAGATGGTCTGGAGAGGAAGTGCAGGTAGAGTGTGCCTTAGAGCAGTAGAGCCTCGCTGAGGGCCCACCTACCGCTAAGGAGGAAGGGGAGACAGCAGAAGAGCAAAGGAAGGAGAAGAGGAACTAAGTGTTGACGATTCATTGGAATTAAAGAGAGGAAAATAAGGAAAGCCAGCTGGTGAGGACAGACGGACACAGAGGGAGCCAAGGCCTTAGGCAGTGAAGGACTCTGGGAGATAGAGAAGCATCAGTCAGTGTGGGAGAGAAATGGTCTAGATGGATATGTTTTTGTTGGAATCAAAAATTAAGATCAGAAATATATTAGAAATAGTTAATAAACCAGGGCTGAAGTCACAGAAGAAGCCGGAACCAAACTCACCAGAGAAACAGGTCAAGGGGAGACCGTAAGCAGTGGTTCTTCCTGGAGATGTTCACAAGCTGTCGGATGTAGATGCCGGCATGCCATGGAGAACTGCTGATCAGCCCTTGGTGACGTTAGGAGCCAAACACTACCGTGTCAGAAGACCTCTGTATACCTGTGAAGCCGCTGGGTACCGAGGTCATAGGAACAGATGGTGCAGGAGACACGTAGCCTGTCTCCTGTAGAAACCACTTGAAAGCTTTGTGTAGACAAATGTGGCTTCAAACTGCTTTACTTTGGTTTGCATTTTATTTTTTTGACAGAGATTTAGTTCCTTGTCCTACAAGTCTCGGGAAGAAGACCCAACTCTTACAGAAGAGGAGGTAAATTTTAATTTTTTCAAGTAACCAAAAAAGTCTGCTGGAAAATGTAGATATCTCAGGCTGGAGAGCTGGTTTAGCAATTGAGGGTATGTGCTGCACTTACACAGTTCACCTGCCAGAACCTAGCTGGGCTGGGCAGCTCATGCCTCACCAGCTCCAGGGAGTCTAGTGCCTCTGCTAGCCACAGGCGTCTGCGCTCACATGCACATGAAACTTTAAAAAGTTCAACAACTAGAAGCTAAATCTATAATCTCAGTTATCATTAATCCAATCTGGTGGCAAACAACTACACCTACCACATGGGAGACAGAGGATCAAGAGTTCAAGGCCAGCCCTGGTTATATTAAGCTAGCCTGGGCTACATAAGACTTAAAACTGAGGGTTGTCAGGGCAGGAGCTTAAAGGCAGGAACTGAAGCAGAGACCATGAAGTACTGATGTAAAATCCTCTGTCACCTGTGTGGGGCTGGTACCATCCACCGTGGACTGAGCTATCCCACACCAATCATTCATTTTAAAAATGGCCTCCAGGCTTGTCTACAGACCAATCGTACAGAGGCCCCTTTTCAACTGAGGTTCTCTCCTGTCAGATGATTCTACTTATACCAAGTTGAAACAAAACAAAACAACCTAGCCTGCACGGTCACGGTGCTCCTCAGACACAGTCTCAGTGCCCACCTGGGAGGCTGGAGAGTTTTAGTTCAATGAAGACTAGCCTGCATAGCAGGACCCTGCCCACCACCCCTCCCCCACAAAACTAATGCTTCTTCCCAAGAATAAACGTCCTGTGAGTGTTTCCTGTGTCTGAAAGATGTGAGAAGCCCTCAGGCCTGTGCTTGGATGTCAAGGCTGAGATGGTTGGCCATGCTGGGAAGGTGTGTGCTAGGCAGTGAACCACAAGAATGACAGGTGTGTAGGTAAGCAGAGTGAAGGACACTAGGCTGCAGGAAGGGCTGGCCCACGTGCACAGGAGGAACAGCTAGGGTAAGAAAAAGAAGAAGGAGTTCTCATTAACAGTTGGGCAGCTACCATATAAGGAAATTAGCGGTAGGCTGGAAAATTCCACACGTCAGAATGGGTGGGAGATGGGAAATGTCTCCCTGAGGAATGCTGAATGCGGGTCACCTCAGGAAAGGTGAACAGAACTAAGGCTAACATCACTTGAGGCAACCAGTGAGAACAGATGGGCAATGTCCGAGAACCAGGGTATAATTTCAGGAGACTTTTAGTGATGCCTTCTAAGTGCCGAAGCCACGATGATGGCACACAACGGGCAAGGTTCAACAAGAGCCCAGATACCTTCCCTGCCCTTGCTCACATGGCTGGAGTGGAGGGCCCTGTGTGCCTGTGGAGACCACACACATAAGCAAGAGAGTTGCTTTGTACAGAGAACTCTTGAGCACAGTGCAGGAAGATGAAGCATCTCTGAGTTCCTGGCATACTTTCCTCAGAGGATGCTTGCCAACCCCCTGCATGCTCCTTTTCCCAAGGATAAGAACTTTCATCTACCCATCTCCCTGACTCCACAAGGCAAAACCGGGGAGTCATCTGTGAGGCCTCTTACTTCACTCTCCCAGGGACAGCCAATTGCCGAGGCCCTTCAGAGGCCTCCAAAGCTCCTCTCTCACTCTTGTATCTCTGGAGCACCCTCCCTGGCTCACGCACTGCTTCCTAGTGGGTCCTCTGTGACTCCATGACCCCCCACTTGTCAGTGTTCCGTAGCCACCAGAGCCCCATCTGGGCCCATGAGAGGCCACAAAACTTGTAAAATATGACTCATCTACAGGAAGGAAGACAGTTTAATTATTCTCTAGTAACATACAACTCTTACAACGGGAGGCGGGCGGTGAGGCATGTTCCTAAGTGCCAAGTGTGTAGTTTGTCACCAAGAAGGGGAGGAGGAGTCACAGCTTGCAGTGGCTTGTTCATGTCTCTCTGTTCCCTAGATCTCAGCAATGTATTCCTCAGTGAATAAACCTGGACAGTCGGCACACAAACCTGGACCATCTATGAAAGGGCCAGAATCTACCTGCCACTCCACGCAGGGCCCCCCTCAGAGGTCGTCATCTTCCTGTAATGACCTCTATGCCACTGTGAAAGACTTCGAGAAAACTCCCAACAGCATCAGCACACTGCCGCCAGCAAGGAGGCCCAGTGAGGAACCAGAGCCTGACTATGAAGCCATACACACTCTAAACAGAGAGGACGAGAAGGTCCCTCTGGAGACCAATGGCCACCTTGTCCCCAAGGAGAATGACTACGAGAGCATTGGGGACTTGCAGCAATGCAGAGACGTCACCAGGCTCTAGCAGCTCCAACAGGCTGTGACCGGCAGCTCCACTGTGGAGAAGAGGTGACGCAGTCTCAGGCCGCGTTGATTAACTGAAATCAAGTGCAGGCTCACAACTGTTTCCCAGTTTCCGAAACAGTAAGGTATGGATCTGCCTGCCAGGGCAGCTACCCTCCAGGGCTCCCAAGAAACCCACGGTACCCCTGACCTCCACATTCCACAGAGGAAGGCGAAATCCCACCTGCCTGGCACCCTGCCTGCCGTGGAAGAGCCAGGTTTCCACCCTCGTTCTCCTTTCCTCTGCTGCTTGTGCTAAGACATGGCAATTCACCCCTAGAGAGCTCCCTCGGGTGCTTTACCCAAGGACGGTCTCCCACCGGCCTGCACTGGAGAGAAACTGGTTCCAGTTAACCCACCATCTTCCCAGACCCGCTCTGTTAGTCTCTGGGGATCTGGAGACGCAGGCTGATCGGTGTGGGGTGGGCTGTCCCTGGGGTCCCTGGGGTCTTTGCTCCTCGCTGGGCTACTGCATCTGCAGTCTACACAAGGCACATGAGGTCAGTTTAGATATTTTTTAATGTTTTATGTTCAAAACCTCCCCAACAGTGTTTGACTTTTTCATAACTACTATGGTACTTCTGCAGTTGTTCAAACCCAGCGCTCTTCCTTCCAAACAGAGCCTTAATGTTTCTGTGTGGATGGCAGCCATGGTGTCTATCCCCAAAGGGCTGCGGACATGAATTTGTGTTTCCAGTGATCTTTGCTGCCCACACGTGTAACTTTCCTGTAATCTGATGGAAATCTGAGTAAAATGTAAACATTTATTTTATTACATAAATTTATAAGATGTTTTATGTTTAATGCCTAATTTCTAGAAACTGTCAGAAAATATATATTAACTATTTGGATTTTATGTACAACGATTTATACTCTCATTTTTAAAAGATACCATAAAGCACATGAGCTAGATAATGATGAACATTTTTATTCTTTTCTCTAACAAGTAATAGAACATTGAAGATTGGTTGAGGCTCAGCTCCTCAGATGGTACTGGGAGTTCTAGATCCAAAACCCTGAGACCACTGGTGGCAACATGCAGTGGACAGAGATTACTGTGTCAATGCTGAAAGACTCAGTGTTAAAAATAGAACAAAATCTGACTCGGGAATTCTGAACTTCCTGAAAGTATCAGACTTCCACTGACACCTCGGGACCTCTGAGAACACCAGTGGTACTGTCCACTGTGCAGTGTCTGCTGATGCAAACTGCATGGTTTTTCATTGCTTTGCAAAAATCTGTGGCTGAAGCAGCTCAGATTGAAAATTCAATCATCTCTCTAGATCTTCCAAGGCCAGCACTGGAAAGCAGGCTCACTTCATCTTAAAAGGAGCCTAGCTGAAATGCAGGATGCGATAAAGAGAGAGGCCATTGCTTCCTGCTGCCCTGTGGCATCCTATTCTAATGACTTAATAGTCATGCTGGTTTCTCTCCCTGTGACAAAGAGAGCCTTGGTGGGAGAAGTGACTAGCTCTGTGGCCTGTCTTTCCATCCTTGTAGTCACAAACTGGTTGTAGGTCACACCTGTGGAGCTGTAAACTCTCCTACATGTTGTTGGCATTAGCCTAATAATCCATGAAGAGCCACATGGATAAGCATAGCCTCTGCTGCTCACTGGTACCAGTGGGGAGCAGTACCAACTGAGCAGCACCCACGATTTCCACTGTTCTGTTTTAATGAGTTTGGCCCAACCATCTCTTGGGCCTCGAGGGTCCCTTTATCACATGGCACTTACCCATGCCACAGGCCACTCGTGGCCATGTGCTTGCCACCATGCAATTCCTTACAGGTACCATGGAGCTCAAGAGTTTATGTTTTTTTATAAAGAGTCTTAGCAGAAAAGCTGGTGTAATCTCTAAAATATAAAACTCTCTGTTTAGAGATAAGTTCATTATAAATAATCGTATCATCTTGAAATCCTGATGTCTGAATGTCCCCAGAGTTTCCTAATATGTATGTAACACAGTCATGAAATGTGCACAGACTCCCTCTCCTGTTCCGAGAAGCTGTCAGCGGAAGAGTGTGACAGAGATCTCAAGGTGTTCTGTACAAGACGCATGAAGGCCCTCTCTCCAACATAAGTCCGAAGGAATAAGCACTAGCTTGTGAGGACTGGCTGAGAGCTGAGGGACACAGCTGAGCTTTGGGTACATAGTTACTGTATTTCCTGGTGTGCGTGTGGTCATCTTTGCTTGATTGTCCAGGCTTCTGTTGGCCGTGAGCATTTACTCTTTTATGTGGCTCACAGTCCGTGTTCCTGTCTCTGAGCTGGGCAGAGCCTGTAGTTTGGTTTAAAGTCCAAACGTTACAGAGTTTAAATGTGTGAAAAAATATTGTCAAAAGGAGGCTGCACTGTACAAATACACATCACCGACTGTGTCTACAGCATGCATCCAATTATACCCTACTTACATGAACTTATTCACAAAGATAAAAATAAATTACAAGGTTTTTTTCTTTAAATCAGAATTATAATTCCATCTAGATTAGAAGTAGTTATTTCTTTTTCCTTACATACTTTTAAAAGTTTGAAAGCACTTTATGCTGCTTCACATAGTTCCCAAACGGAAACCATGAGAAACCATAGACTATCTTATGTGAAATGTTTCCGAAATCCTAAAAGAAAGTCATTTTTATAAATGTGTTGGCTGCATATTTTTGACGTGTCCTTATCTAAATCACATCACTAAGTCTGCAAAACTTCTAAATAATACCTATATTCTTTGTGAGAAAAAGGTTACTGATTGTTCTACAGTAAATTCAACAGAATTGAATTCTCCCACGGTAAATTCTAATTGAATGTAAACTAGGAGTGTAGGCACCCAACACGAGAACTAACATTTCACCCAGCATGCCAGGTGCTTCTCTTCCCTCATCTGCACCTGTAGAGTTAGAGCATCCCTGCCTCACCAGCGATGAGCTGTGTGTACACACGTGTGTATGGATGTCATGTGTGTATGGAGTGTGCTGGTCTGACAGGCCCTGGCACCGACTAGACTGTGTTCTATTACATATTTGGAAAGTTCATCCAACTAGTATGATGAACTTGTGTTGTAACAGTGGAATTGAAAGAATCCGTCCTCCAGTTGTTTGAGTTGGTAATTATGAGATGCCTTCTTGAGCTGTGTCTCTTAGTTTGCCTGATGAATACCTTCAGCTTTCAAATTGTGTTCATAATTCTCCCAGTTGAAAAACAATGCTGTCTGAAGATGGCTTTGTCACACTGTGACTCAATGTGGATTCGGCAGAGAAGATTGTAACAGGTGTATGAAGATTGTAATTCAGTGTATGAAGGAAGAGACTCACCCAAAAGCAACAAAAGAGAGACCCTGAGCCTGAGGCAGGCAAGGTGGCCTCGCAGTATCACATGGGGGAACCATTTCATCCCTTGCTACACCCAAGCATCCCCAGCAGGAACAAGGATGTACAAGCCTGTCTTGTGACGATGCAGCGGCTGATACCAGGCTGAAGCAGGGTTTTGGAAATGGGACCATGACACTGATGTAGGTGCCCCTTTTGATGGCCTATGGGAATCCCCGTGATCTGGGCGCCATTCTTCTGACAATGTTGGTTTCTGGTACCCAGAGAGCTTACGAGATAGATGGCTGTAGGAATTGCAGTGTTATTGAGAGATATTTCCTGGAAGCTCTAAGAGGTGTGTTATACTGTGCCAGGGACACTGAAGGTGGAATGTTTGCTGTCAGTGCCTGGACGATGTGAAAATAGGAACGTGTGCCACAGTAAGGAATGTGGAGCTATGTTTAGTGGCATCTTGCATCCTCCTTCCTTGCTGTGGATGCACATGTGCTGCAAGCACTTCACTTAAAGCACAGAACCCAGAAAAATTAGAATTTTTATCTAAAATTGGGAAATAAAATGTTAAAAACTGGAAGAAAAAGAACATCTGCATGTTTTTTAAATCCTATATTTTGCTCATTTTGGGGGTCTTTTATTATTTTTACTTCTTACCTCTAAATATTTATGTTTTATTTTTCTTCAGGTTCTTTCATTTAACTAAGAGATGTTTGTTCAGATTTTTACTCTCAGATGAAACTGGAAGTATAATTTTGTTTAAAAGGCAATACTAAAGATCATTCCAGCCGGGCGGTGGTGGCGCACGCCTTTAATCCCAGCACTTGGGGGGCAGAGGCAGGCGGATTTCTGAGTTCGAGGCCAGCCTGGTCTACAGAGTGAGTTCCAGGACAGCCCAGGCTACACAGAGAAACCCTGTCTCGAAAAACCAAAAAAAAAAAAAAAAAAAAAAAAAAAAGATCATTCCATTTAATATTCATTTATCCCAATACATACTTTCCCCTTGGATTGACACTGATATTCTGTAGAACTGGTTTGGTTTGGTTTGGTTTGGTTTGGTTTGGTTGTTTGGTTTTTGGTTTGGTTTGGTTTGGTTTGGTTTGGTTTGGTTTGGTTTGGTTTAAGATATAAAAACTAGGCATGGTAGCCCAGGCCTGTTACTCTATAATGAGGGAGAGTGGGAAAGAAGGAAGGTCTTGCATTCAAGGTCAACCTGGGCTAAAAGGCCAGATCCTATTCTAAATAAAATGTTCTGGTTATCTCAAATCACCTTACATGTGTTATAAAGGTTGGTGACTGTCCCTCCTCAGACTTCTCTGTTAAACTGGCACAGGAAAATGCTGCCATTCTGTCCACCTGTTCAATAATCCTGATGTATTTACATGCCTTGTGATTTGCGGGGGAGTTTTAAATTCAGCCAGATAAATAACTGTTACAAGTAAAGGTTGCAGTTCTCATTCAATCAAGTTCCCTCATAAGGATGGTAAATGTAACATGTCTCTTAGGTTCTCAACCAGTCTGAAGTACTCCTTTTATTCAAGTAGGGTACAAAATAATTCAACACGCAAAGTAGTTACTAATTATCTCTGCAAATATTTGTAACTATCTGGTCATCTAGTTCATGAAAGAGTAAAGAGGTTTTTTTTGTTAAGTGTGAAAATGCTTAAGCTTTTGTTTTATATGTTCAAAAAGATCCACACTAGCCTCGGAAGCTTCTGGTTCTTCCCCGACTCTGATGCCCTTAAGGAGGCGGAGGACTAGAGTGTAAAGTCAGTTTTTCCCTGACACTGATGCTCAAGGAGACGGAGGAGAGCATGCGAAATCTGTCTCCTCCCCGTCACTTTGCCTGCTCCTGCACAGATGGCCTATTGTCCCTTTGTCCATTTGCCATGGACCTCGTCCCCACCGATCAATGTCTCCCCAACTATCACCTCTGTGCCATATCTACAGGGTGACCTGATTCTTTTCCAGTACCAATTACCAGCCCACGTGGAACCACTGACTGCGAGTCTGGAGTGGCCACCTCCTCCCACTACCTGCAAGCGGAGGCTGGTGACTTTGACCATTCTTAACACATTTCCACCTGAGATGAAGTTCCCCTTTACTCTGTAATGTGACACTGGTGCTCCTGTCTCTCTCTCTCCCTGTTCTCTCTCTCTCTCTGTCTCTCTCTCTCTCTGTGTCCTCTCTCTCTCTCTCTCTCTCTCTGTCTCTCTCTGTCTCTCTCTCTCTCTCCCTCTCTCTGTCTCTCTCTCTCTCCTGTCTTTCTCTCTCCTGTGTCTCTCTCTGTCTCTCTGTCTCTCTCTCTCTGTCTCTCTGTCTCTCTCTCTCCTGTCTCTCTCTCTCTGTGTCTCTCTCTCTGTCTCTCTCTCTCTCTCTCTCTCTCTCTGTGTCTCTCTCTCTCCCTGTCTCTCTCTCTCTCTCTTTCTCTCTCTCTCTTTCTCTCTCTCTCTTCTCTCTCTCTCTCTTTCTCTCTCTCTCTGAAGTCTATTCTTCCATGTTATTTCACAGAGACCTGCCAACTACACAGGAATGTGATAGCATTCACAGTATTTGTCTAGTAGAGATGCTGTATGAAAAATGCCAAAAATGAAAAAGCGAAAAAAGAAAACAGAAAAGAAAGAGAGAGATGATGGATGGGTGTGGATGGGAGGATGGATGGATGCCTAGAGAGTTGAGTCTGGAACTCCCATCATTCTATGTATTGTTAGTACTTTTTTTTAAGTATCAAATACACAACTGACTCTAAAGGAGGACAAAATGCAAAATTTGAACTAAGTGTTGTGAGTAGCTCCTGAATCCCTTTGTCTCTCAAAAATATACTACCCGCCACTTAAGGTGTGACTCTCCACCTTCCCAATGCTGTGATCCTTTAGTACAGCTGTGGTGACCCCCAACCATTAAATGTTTCGTTGCTACGTCATGACTGTCGTTTTGCTACTGTTATGAATCACAATGTGAATCTCCGATCTGCAGGACGTCGGGGAAGAACCCCAAAGGGGTCTCGACCCACAGGTTGAGAACCACTGTCTTCACATGCAAACAGGAAATGTGCACAGCAGGACTATTAACTCAAAGGTTAAGCCTTTTATTTAGATAGTTTCTTTGTAATTCAAGAATACGCCAAGTTTGTGGAAAATTTAGTGTAGTCATTAAAGCTGTAATCTGGAAGCCAGGAGATGCAGCCTCTCCAGTATATTTTTTCTAAAGACTTTAACCTGTTTCCCTAGGAAGATCAACTCCTAGAATAAAGGAACCAAACTCCCATAGCGTTTCCAGCAGAGCATAGATCTGTCTGCCACTGTCCCAGAGTGTCTGTTCTTGCCTATTGTTCTTTCAACAATTTGTACTGGTAAAGGGTGGGGGGACATTTTAAATTTTCTTGGAAAAGTGAATTAATGTCGTCAAGTTTTGTCTAAAGAGAATGATTTGTTTTGGAGACAAGAGCACAGGCTCTGGTCCCTGTTCCACCATCAACTTTACTGTGTGACCTCAAGCAAATGATTGAACTTCTCTGTGCCTCAGTTTCTCCATGTTACAAGATGGGGATAATGATTACCAACCATTGCCTACCTCATAGGGATGTTTTGGGAACAAGTCAGATAATATAAGACAAAGGCTTTGGTCTCCTTAAAAGGTGCTATATAATGGCAGTTGCATTGTTAATGATCCAGTGTGTTGTACTTAGGATTAGACGATAGCAATGCTTTTATCACGGTTCAATCGAGGTGTATCTCTACTCTTCTATGGCCAGATCACAATTTCTCACTCAGTAACGGTACTTAAGGAACTGACACGGGTGCTTGTTTTCTGTCTCTGATGCTAATGTCAATTCTGAATAATCATAAAAGGGTGGAGTTTAACTTGTGATGGCTTCTAGTTCACATGGAACGAACTTTATTCAAACTGTATAGTAAAAGTATAATTACTTGTAGATAGCAGTTACATTGTAATTAAAGGCACTTATTAACTTGTCTTTGTTCTTTTTAAATTGTAATAAAGGTCAGTTTTATATAAAAGCTTGTTAAAATTTGTTTGATATTTGGAAAGCTCAGAAATGACTGATTTCTTTGCTTCCACATAGGATGTGGAAAGGGTGCCACCATAGCAAGAATCTGCCTGGGGATCAGACCAAAGCGTTATGGTTAGAGCTTGATTTCTGCAGGAAAAGCACCAGTGCTCAATCCTGCTCCAGGTGACCAGTCGGTGGTGTGGGGGATTGGAGTGTCCCACCTACTGAGAAGTTTGTCCTGGGGACTAAATGAGGGGTTGGGCATAGCACCTGTGCTTTGCAATTGCTAATAGACTTCACAGGGGCTAGCACTACCCACCTTTCCAGGCTAGCCTGTAACTACCTGCTCCAGGCCAGGAGGAAGGTCAGCTTGTCTGAGATGGGAGGCTGAGAGGCTAGGGCCTCACTCGCTGCCCTAGGATGCTTGACTTCACCAAGGATGCTTGACTATCCTTTCCTGACTAAGACTGGCCCTAGGGCCAAAAGGTGAAGTGGTGAGGGTTTCCTTAACCCTGTAGGCCCAAGGTCATTCTACCTGTGTAAAAGCTCAGAACTAGGGAATGCTTGTTTGAATCCTTAAGTCCCAGAACACACCTAGACTGGAGTCTCACAGCTCAGCAATGTGGTCTGTGTCCTATCCCCTAGGGAACAGAGCAGCCTGCAGGTCCACTAGAAGTCCCCTGCCAATCCCCACACAGAGTAGACATTTATCAAAGGAAAAGAGAAGTCTGGCACCTAATTAAAGTCAATGGAATACATTCCACTCATACTGTCATTAAAAAAAAAAAAAAAAGATCATTCACTGGAGTCAGTGATACTGACATGTAATCGGCTCTGGTTCTGTGTGGTTGTGCAGACCTCAGTGCGTGTGAGCTCTTCTTTGTGATTCCCTTGTTCACCATCCCGGAGGACTATGAATCAGAATCTTAAGGCTGGACTTCAGATTGTGTGGCGCCAACTGTAGAGTAGACATCACATCTGTCCCCGAGACACCTCCATCTATATGCCCCAACGTCATCTCAAAATTTCTTTCTGGAGCAGAATCCTCTCTCCCAGCTGTCCCATTTGCCCTTTGGAAAACATTTTGGGTTGAAATAACCCCTATAACATAGAGCGCACGTGTGTTGCACTCAAAGACTGCTAAATAAATGCTTAGTCTGGCTCACATACCCTACTGTCCAGTCCCCATGTCTCAGTGAGCCTGACTCGGACTGCTGTCTGTTATAAGCCTCAGGATTTTGTACTTGGGATATTCCTCTCCCAAAAGCTGCTTGGTGGCCATGAATCTGAAGAAATGGCAAGGGGCCAAGGCAGAGATGTCCTCCAACTCAGACCAGCCCAAAAAGTGCCAGCGAAGTCGGGATGGCAGAGCAGCTGCCATGGAAATGAACAGTCTTGCCACCTGACAATGTAGGTGACAGGAGTGATCCAAACAGATAGCGTTTCCCTGCTCAGACAAAAAAGGGAAAAAGAAACAATCTTTGCAATATGGGGGGTGGGGGTGGGGAAGAAACCATGGGAAAGACAATTGATTGTCTATACTGTGTGTCACAGGCTACAAGTGCCAACTGAAGGCTAGTGACTCGGTGGATTGCATATTCTCACAGCCTTTGGGCCTACTTTTAAATGTTTGGCATGCACAGTATCTCATCTGTGAGATACTCATGATACTGATACTGTGTGACACGGCTGATCTTGCTTCAGCCTCTATATGCTAGGGGGTCTCCAAAAAAGTTTATTCTTTTCAGTAGGAATAAGAAAGGGGAAAAGATGTAGATTGTAAACATAAATTGGTTTTAGAACAGAACAGATCTGATGGCTGACACAATGCAGATGACTTGTTTGTTTTGTTTTTGTTTTGGGGCTGTTTGTTTGTTTAGACAGAGTTCTCTGTGTAGACCTTGCTGTCCTGGAATTTGCTCTGTAGACCAAGCTGGCTTCTAACTCAGAGATCCACCTGCCTCTGCTTCCTGAGTGCTGGGGTTAAAGGTGTGTGCCACCTTGTCAGGCTACAATGCAGAAAATTAAGGTGCTTGCCCAGTACACAGAAGTCCCAAGGTTCAATCCCCAGTACTTACCTACATCCTCCCCTACAGAAGACCGTTGGGATGTTTGTAACTGTTCATAGGGTACTTGCCTCCGTGCAGAAGACCTTGCTTTCAATTCCCAAAATAGTAAAGTAGGTTTCTGGGAAGATGGTAATAGTATCAATGAACTACTGATAAGAAAGAAGACTGGGAAAGGGTAACGATAGTTTAGTCTCCACAGCTAAAAATATAATTATGGATTTCCCTTTGATTCTAAAATGATTCAATCATAATGCCTTAAATTCCTGGTATAGGAAATTATGGGTTATCATGCAGGAGGAGAGACAAACCGGTCAGTTAGAATAAATTGGAAAACTATTATTTCTGCTGAAACATGATTAACTGGACCTGAAGCAAATCAGAGGGTCTTTACATGTGTGGCCTCATTGGGGGTGTTGTGGTCTAGGAACCGCCTCACAGACCACATGAACACTGATCTTAGTCAGACAGGGAGAGTTTACTGAGCATAAGTCCCAGGACTGATCAATCAAGGCCACAGTGCAGACTTGAGAACTGAGCTGCAATCCTGAGTTAAGATCCTGAAGAGCTTTTTAAACCTGAGATCTACAAACACTGGTGTCAAGTTGTTCCACCAATCAGGATTTAGGGATAGGGGATGTCTAAGAACATGTCTTTGTTGTACATCTATCCTGTTCCCATTGGTTGGGATCATCAACTGTGTCAGGGGACTTGTCTTGTCTTATCTTGCAACCAGGATGTCAGTTTTCCATATACATGTCTCTTTCTGCCTAGTAGGATGTCAGTTCCCAGGGAGGTCTTGGAAACTTAAACTTTATTAAACCCCTACTCATAATAGAAGTCTTATTCCAAGTGGTTTCTTATACTGGTGTAGGTGTCTCTCTCATGTTGGGGTCCATCCCAGGAGCATCTGATAAAGGTAAACACCATAAAGCTCATACACAGGTGCAGGAAGTGCTGCCTGGCAGTTGGCTCGGGTCCAAGCTTACTGTGGATACTTACATAAAGCAGTTTTAACTGATTTCTGTTGTGATTGGTTTTGAAGAACACCAAAGCACAGAACATCCTAATAACAGCAGTAACACTATATGAAAAAGTTTCCTTGTGACATTAGTAACAGCACAAATGGCAGGCTAGACAGGTCACAGTTATCTAGGCCTTAACATTTGACCTTGGCCTTGGGTGAGGTCCCCAAAGGTTTAACTCAGTTAATCTCACCTTAGGCCCCTGCTCCCATAATAATTTGAATACAGCAGTGGTAGATGAAGGGACCTATAGTTGTGTGAATGAAGACTAGCTAAAGAAGACTAGCAGAGAATTGGTTAACAGCTATAAAGAAGTCAGAATGTTCTAGAAGCAAACTATCCTGATCTGTCCAGTAACACCCAACTTGCATTTTAGGAACTGATTTTCCCATTTTAAGAACACATTCTGTGCTATCTCTTCTCACTAATTAATCACTGGGAAGGCTCTGAAAAACAAAAGTGGTCTGGTCTGAGACTGGTTGATGGCCATTAGTGTTAGCGTGGTTTTCCCCCTTCCCGGTGTTTCTGAAGTTTCTGAGTTTCATTATTTATCATAACTACTGAGGCCAGTGACCTTGAGTTGCCCTATGTGTCTTCCACTTGCTTTCTCACTCTCATATACAGAAGGATAAAATGAACAGACAGACTGATCCTTGGGAAATGTTAAATATTCATATCCTTCAGCAACAGCAGGTTCCCACCGAGTCCTCAACTAACAGCCTGTGTGCCCAGGCCAGGCTCTGTTATGCGACATACAGCCAATGCCATGCCCCTCTCTTCGGTGTCAGTGCACACCTTACTGGGTCACACCCCACACTCAGAACCATTCTACATCAAAGTCACACACTGGAACAGCAAACCAGCACTCTGCACAATCAGTATATTCATTGTTCAAAGTTGTCCTCAGCTCTCTGGGAAGTGCCAGGGACCTTTCAAGGAGGATGTCTGCCCTGTCCTAGGTAAGGCACACTTCCCTGTCTCTCTTGGCAGCTAGAGGTTTTCTGCTGCTTGTTTACAAACCCAGGGCTGTAGGGAACAGAGGAAACCCAGAGTGAAGTTGTGAGTGTGTATTGTTGACACCAGTGCAGCCAACAAGTACAAGGCCCTGGGCTGATGGGAAATTGACAAAACCTTTCCCCATACATAGGTCAGGCTTGATACTGCCAAAGCCTTCCTCCTGACCAAATTCTAGTGTTAACAATTGGTCAGTGTGTGCAAACACTAGGAGCTTCAGCCTCCCCTTCCAGAAAGTTTACTACCTAAGGCTGCTTCCTACAGACACCTCCTGCAGAGACTAGCTGGCCCCTCCCTGAGCCTCTGCGGCGGCACCATCACAAAGTGTTCACAGCACCCTGACGCCAGCTTGTCTCTGAGTCTGTCCTTTCTTCACTCCTTCACATCCCTAGTCAGGTTTCACAATTCAATCTTTTCTCTCTTGTAACAGGGTCTCATGTGTCCCAAGCTGGCCTTAAACCCACTGTGTAGTGCAGGACTGATCACTTTCAACTTCGGATCCTCCTGCCCGTGCCTCAGTGCTAAAATTACAGGTGTGTGCCCGCAAGCATAGATGTAGAGCTGGGGACCAAACCTGGGGCTTCCTGTGCTCCAAGCCTGCACTCTCCAGACTCAGCCACATCTCCAGCCCCACACCCTCCTTTTACACTACCCTCAAAATCATTCACTCAAAGACCCAAGACCACCAACTGTTGTCACTGAAACTAGACATTGGAATGGAGTGTAAAGCACTGGCTGAGCGGCAGACCTCCCCTGGCCTTCGCTTCCTACCACCTCCTCAGCCTCACCAGTCTAGTCGGCTGCTAGGCTGGTTCTCCAAGATTCACATCCTCCAATCCAAAATACACCCACAAAGAGTTCACAAAGACAAACAAGCAATAACTTTCATGTTTCTCTTTGCTTATCTTCCACAAAATGCCAACACAGTAGCCACATAAAGTAAATCATTTAACCTACCCACAGAAACTGGTCTTTGCAAAAAAAAAAAAAAAAAAAAAAACCCAAACCAACCAAACAAAAAAACCCACTAATACCACACAAACAACAACAAAGAAAACTAGGCATCACTCATCACAAGGGCAAGTAGGTGGGAGAATGGCGCGGTGAATTCATAAGCACCAAAGTTTGCTCTAGGGAACCAATTAACTTACTGAGCTTTCCTTAAAAGCATAGGTGAGGGGTTACTCACAGGAGGTGCGGTGCTCCACACACACAGTGCACCAGACCACATAAGTCTTTTACCCAACAAAGATGGCTTTCTCATAGCTGCATAGATGAAACCCTCCCTAATCTTCCTCCTGAGGCCACATGCAACTAGGACAGAGTTGGACACAACAGGTGGTACACAGTGTCTGGAGGCTATGGTGAGGGTCCTTGACCCTCCCCAACCCTGTATGAGGGGATGTCAGTAGTCAATAGCCCAGCTTTGCAAGCAAGCACAGCCAGACTCCCTAAGGCTGAGAGGGTAGGTGGGCACTCCAGCATCACTATAAACCAAGGCTGCTGTCCGTCTACACTCCTCCACACTGGGCTTCTCCACATCCCCACCACAGCTACTGACAGCTGCTCAGAAGCCGCCTCCAGCCTGCCATCAGTCAGAATTTCAGAGTGTGTGATGTGCTGGGGACCGAAAACAGAGGCCTACAGCTGAAGATCACAGGGACGCTGGCTTACAAGTCAACCTTCCCAAGGTGCCAGTGGGAATATCTGGTTCTGAATAAGGTTAGAGTTCCATGGCAGCAGCCCATCCTAGGATATGACATTGTCAAGATAACAGTGTGTCAGTCAGCTTGGCAGGATCTAGAATCACCCAGGAGACAAGCTTCTGAAATACCTGTGAAGGGTTAGGTGACCTCCAGAGGTGCCTGAGAGGACTTATGTGGATTACAGTAATTGAGAGGGAAGGCCTGCAAGAAGGGTGAGTGTGGGCCTGGCCGTGAAAGGGGGCACAATAGCTGTGTGCAAGCTTTCCTTTTCTCTGTCTCGAGTGCGGAGAAAAAGTGACCAGCTTCCTTCAGTTGCCTAGTGCCTTCCTCCCCAGGATGCACCGCACCTAGGACACGGTTCCAAAATAAACCTTTCCTCCTCTTAGTTGGTTCTTTCCGTGTGTTTTCTCACAACCAGAGGAAACGGAACTAAGACGTAGTGTGATTCCCCATCCAGGGCACTTGTCCAGCCTTACAGAAAGAACATCGCAGCCTGAGAGAAGATTGGACTTCACCTCACTTGACAAAGGAGGCAGAGAAAGATGGAGTGACCTTCCCCAGAGGGAATCTGGAGGAGGGGCCACTGGAGGGAGACGGTGGGTATGACACAGGATGTCCCCATGCTTTTGTGTCACACATGGAAGAGCCCAAGCTCCTTCTATGTGTCCTTCATTAGAATGACTTCTGTTCCACTATGGACTCCACTGTAAAAATGGCAAATACTTAGCTCAAGTAGTGCAAGTAGAAGTGCTTGCCTTTTCTGCCTAAATGTTTAGGTCTCTTTGTTCTTTCCTTCAGACACTTTGTCTCTTTACATGGGAAGGGAAGAAAATGACAGTTTATCACCACCATGTCTCCTTTAGTATCCGGGCTCTCCCCTCCTCTTGCCTGTGAACTACACAGACCTTGCATGTGTTACTCTGTGCACACACACATATGCAGGCACACTTACACATTGTGTTAATTTGGTTTCTGTTGCTGTAATAAGACACTGACCAAAACAACTTGAGGGAGGAAGGGCTTGTGGCTTACTGGTTCTAGTCCATCACCAGGGAAAGCCCTGGAAGGCTCACTGAAGGCAGGAGCCTGGAGCAGGAGCTGAAGCAGAGATCACGGAGGAACTTGACAGACTGTTTTCCTTCCCGGGCTCATGTTAGGCTGCCTTTCTTACATAGCTCACATAGGAAAGGATAACATCACCCACAATGGGCTGGACCTTCTTAAGTCAATTAACAATTAAGAAAATACCTCACAGGCTGGAGAGATATCTCAGCAGTTCAGCAGAAGACGTGGGTTCAATTCCCAGCACCCACAACTACACATAACTTGTAAGTCCAGCTCTAGGTGATCTGACATTTTCTCACCTCCACAAGTACCAGGCAGGTACATGGTGCATATACATACATACATACATACATACATACATACATACAACAAATATGCATATATGCAAAACATTCATAAACATAAAATAAATAAGTCTAAATTTTTAAAAAGAAAATGCCTCACAGACATACCAATGAGCAACTCTAATGGAGGTAATCAGTTGAGATTCCCTCTTCTCAGGTATGTATAGATTTGTGTCAATTGATAGTTGAAGCTAACTACACGCACATGCAAATACACATATCATATTGACCTCCTCGCTATGGGTGCAGCCACAAATCCCTCAGTGGCTGCTCTGTCACCTTCAAGCCTTGGGTAGGTTCCCACCAATCACCTGCCACGTCACCAGCTCCCTTGGTGGTAGCTACAGGGCCAGAATGAGGGTAGAAAGCCAGATGTCACATTGGAAGCACTTCCCTGCCTGGCTCTAATTACATTTCTTTGTTTCACTTGAAAAGACATCTTTAGTTGTCTAATCCACACTGGGTTTTGGCTGACGTACAAGGCTCTAATTCGGCTGGAGGAAGTGCTAACTGTAGTGTAGCCATACTCTAGTGTAGCTGGAGAGGGGTGAGACAATGAAACCATCCTCCTGGGGACTTTGGGCAGGAACAGGACAGCAAGTGCTCATTAGACTTGTGAGGCTGTCAGCCAGCATTCAGAGAGATGAGAGAGCTTCTCCCTTCTGTATCTTTGACCCATTCAGAGCTCATTAGACTTGTGAGGCTGTCAGCCAGCATTCAGAGAGATGAGAGAGCTTCTCCCTTCTGTATCTTTGACCATTCAGAAATACTTGAAAACAAAGCAACAGCATACAATAAGAGGTACTTCATCCTCAACCTACAACTGCATCTATTCGATGGCGTGTGCACTGTGGAATGTGCAGGTGGAAAGAAAGGACACATGTGAGATGAACCTCTGAGCATCATTAGTAGGACCATTCAGTCAAGGACAAAAAGAGATCGGAGCCCACTCAGAAAGACAAGGTCTGCATATAACGTGGCCACCTGATAGACGCTCGGATCTGTCTCTCAGGTGATGGGGCGGGCCTGGCACATCTCTTACTTCCACACTTTGCCAGTTTCATTCTGGTGACAAGTGCTCACCCTGTCCAGGTCCCAGCACTAATGATATCTGTCTCTGTGACTCAAACCAAACTCAAACTTATTTATCTCTACTCTTCTGCCCTGCCACTCCTAGCCTCTCCCTTTACAACCGTCCTCTCGGAGTCTGGAGTGACAGATGTGGCTGGTCTGTTCTGTCCCTTTGTCTTCCTCCCATCACCTGGCTTCTTCTTTTCTGTGATTGGCACTTGGTGTCCCCTTTGGGAGATGAAAGCCTGGGCAAGAAGGCACACACACTAAGCCTCACTGGTCAGTCTGTTGTGAAGTCATCTTCATGCTGGCCTTTGATGGGGAGAGTCAGTGAGACCTTTGGACAATGGAAGAGACACAAACAAAGTGCCACTGAGGACTGCTCAATTCCTGCCTGGGTGAGGCCTCCATGCTGGAGCAGGGCTCTTCCCAGACAGCCTTTGGCCACTGCCATGTCCCAGCCCCACTAGATATAGAAAATGTGGCTTTTCCTATAACCTCACCTGCTGTCCCAAATACTTCCCCAGCCTCCAGCTTCTGATCTTAAGGACTGTCATGGTTGATCTTGTTAACTGGGAAGGATTTGACTGACCTGGGAGACAAATCTGCCTATGATGGAGTTTCTAAACTGGGTTAACTGAGGTGGAGAGAACCACTCTAAATATGAGGGCACCACTGCAGGGGCTGGGGTCCTGAATGGAATTAAAAGAGAAAAGAGAGCTAAGAACCAACATTTGCCTCTCTACTTCCTGATTGCAGATACAATGTGACCAGCTGCCTCATGTGTTTACCAGCATGTCCCTCTGTGTCCAGACCATACCCTCAAGTCCTTGTTCATAGTTTGCATTTCTGCCCATCTCTCTCTTGTCTTCTATAGGTTGGTAGCTGCAGGCATGTTTCTGTGATACCCCTCTGTTATATTTGCAAAGGCCTTTTCATTCAGTGTTGCAGTACTTCCAAGCCACCAGCAAACAAGGTGGAAACAGTATCTATCCTCCTTCTCATAGAGTATGGGAAATTAGTCTCAGTGGAACTTCAGGGATGACTGAGTCCAGCAGTGTCCTCATTTCATAAGCTAAATAATAATCATATGCTACATGAAGACTTGACCTTTGTCCCTAAGTTACCCATAACAAACCAGGCTGTCCAAACGCTGTCCTTTTCTTGTAGGTAGAAGATAGATCTGAAGCTTAATTATATTAAACTTTCCCATGAACTTCAAGGTAAGCTAACTGTGATGGTTTGAATAGGATTGGCCCAGGGAGTGGCACTATTAGGAGGTGTGGTCTTGTTAGAGGAAATATGGCACTGTGGGTGTGGGCTTTAAGATCCTCACCTTAGTTACCTGGAAGCCAGACTTCTCCTAACAGCCTTCAGATGAAGATGTAGAACTCTCAGCTCCTCCAGCACCATGTCTGCCTGGATGCTGCCATACTGTCACCTTGATGATAATGGACTGACCCTCTGAACCTGTACGCCAGCCCCAATTAAATGTCCTTATAACAGTTGCCTGGGTCATGCTGTCTGTTCACAGCTGTAAAACTCTAAGACAGCCACCAACAGTGTTGCCTCTGAAGTACTTGACACTGAGGCCTTTCTACTTACGCTCCCATAAGACACTTCCAGCTTCCTACCCCACCACCATAATCACTGTTTCCTTAACTATAGTCATGCCCCTTTGCTCAGGCCCTCAGTAGCTCCCCACCTGTGGTGGGTGAAAGACCTGGTCCCTGAAGATGGTCAGATACTAATCCCTAGAAACTGTAAAACCTGTTAAGGTTGCAAGTCATCTGATCTGAGATGGGAAGACAACCTGGACTATCCAGGTAGCCTCAGACTAATCACAAGGGTTGCTAAAATTAGAAAAAGTAAGGAGAAGGCAAGCAATTGAAAGACGTTATGCAAAGAGCTCTGAAGAGCCAGGATGGGACCAGAAGCCAAACAATGGAGGAAGATGAACTCTAGATGATGAAAGGCATATAGAGTGTTGCCTGCAGTCTCCAGAAAGGGATTCAGCCCTGCTGACACTTGGATTTTAGCCCAACTGAATCTTATTTGAGACTTTTAAGTATAATAGCTCTAACAGCGTGAATAATAACTCTAAGATGATAAGTGTATGTTCAACTAAGTTGTTGTGTGGTCATTAGCTATGACCCACCCCCACATCAAGACCTTCTATAATGAAACAGCTTAGAGCAGGCAGTGTCTGCCCTTGTTCATGCCCTGTTACCCTACATCAGAGGCACATTTGTATGTTTCCTCCAAGCTATTGCTTGTTGAGACTATCTGTTCCATTTTCTCACCTAGATAATTCCTTAAGTCTAACACTCAAGTCTGAAAACACTACTGGGAAGTCATCCCTGACTGCACTCAAAATAAACATAAAATCTGACTACGGTCTGGAACATGACGCTCAAGCAAACAGAGGGAAGAAAAAGGTTTAAGCCAGTGTTTGGGAAGGTAAGGCTGGAGGGGATGGAGAGATTCATGGGTAATAGTGAGAACTGCTAGAGCAGAAAACCTGAGTTTGTTTCCCAGCACCTACATCAGGAGACTCACAACTGCCTGTAACTCCAGCTCTAGGAGATATGTCGCCCTCTTCTGGCCTCCATAGGTACTTGCACTCATGTGCACATACCCATACACAGGACACATATACATGTGTACATATATACATAAACCAAAATTTAAAAAATTACTTTGAAGATAATGTTGTTAGATTGTAGAAATGCCTTAAATTCTAGCAACAAATCCTCTCTGAACTTGGAAATATGTGCATTTTCCAGCACCTGCTATGTCTCTTCTTAGGCTGTTCCGATTGCTCCAAAGAGACTCTAGATGTCAGACTCTAGGGTCAGGTACTAGAGGAGCAGGCTTGGAGTGAAGTCAACAGTTGAAGAAGTAAATAGAGAGGGAAGGAAGGAGGGAAGGAGGACAGAAAGAGTGGGAAGAAAAGAAGGAGGGACTCTCAAGTGTATCCTGGTGAGGAGTCAGATTTTGATGCTCAGCCCTTTGGGCTCTGTACTAAAGTCTCAGGCATTAGAGTCGTGATGAAACTTAAACAGAGAAAGCAGCTTTGGAAGGCGGCAGGACTGTGTGGCCTGAGCAGTAGAAAAAGACGTTCTTGCTTAGAAATGTGTTTGTTTCCCCTCCCACAAAGCCAAAGGGAGAGAAAAAGGACCCACAGGCAATGACTCCCCTCATCCTGAAGTAACAAAGAAAACCCTGAAAGACTCACCTAAAAGGTAGGGAGGACACAAGACAGCCAGAAAGCAAGAAAGCTGTGTGGGAACACCTAGAAAAGGCCAGGCACAGGAAGGGCCCTCCTATGAGGTGGGAGATGATGGCTGTCTTGAAGTAAGGAAGGCCTGCGTGGTGCTTTCTCTACTTTGTCCAAGGCCAGGTAGGGACTGCACCTGAGGTTCAGGAAGCCTGGCTTCTGGTATCCACAGGTTTTTAAAAGAAATGTGAATTATGAGCAAAACTAGTGAGCATAACTAAGTCAACACATCTCAGGATCAAATGAGCAGCTTTGGTCCGCTGTGCGTCCACAGAAGCACACAGAAGCTTGTGCTTCCCCCATGGGAAGAGGAGATACTCGGGCCAGCCGGGGCTTGCCCAGTTCTATCTGAAAAGGAGGAGGAGCCAGAAGGTGGCTAAGGGTAAAGCTGGACTCCAGTTGAATTCTTGGGACCCAACGGCAGAGTCAGACAATTGAGTCAGACCATTGTCACTTGTCCTCAGGAAATAAATAAGTGAATAAATGTAATTTTTAAGGGGAGAAAGTTTCTTTTCACCTCTGGAGACAGGACTCTAAGGTAACATTTTACTGTGAAAAAATATTTTAAATTGTTTATTATATTTATTTATTGTGTGGAGGGCTTAGAGGACAACCTGCCAGTATTGGTTCTCTCCTCCCACCATGTGGTCCCCAGGGGTAGAGCTCATGTTGTCAGACTTGACAGCAGGCAATTTACCCAATGAACCATCTTACCAGGCCCCAAATCAACAATTATTTTTGTGCCTAGAATTCTACTGCGATCCTCTATTCTCCTATAAATAAGGGGCTCACTTTATGGAGAGAAAAGCAATTCCAAGCAACATTAATGTGTTCTGAATCGTGTAGTTAGGTCCCTAATTGGAATCTTTCCTGCCTAAGTCAAAGTTGTTCTTTGCTCCAGAAATCCATGTAATCTTACACCTACATGAAGAGTAGCCATGGATTCCTCTCTCTTGGGGCCAATATTCTTAGATGTCTGACAGCAGAACACACTGCTTCTTTTATTATGTTTTTTTAAAAGTAGGAACCCTTCAAGGTTGGCACCATCTTTTTCATGTATACATGCACCTTCTGATCCACAGAATGTCTTGTTGCTACTATAATAATTGAAGTTGGCTGATCTTCCAAGCCTATCACATATACATAGTTTCCCTCACTTTCTTACTCTCTTAGATTGGAAGACAGTTAAATACAAAATAAATCACTAATCATCACAGGGCAAAGAATTAAATCAACTATTTAACTAGTCTAGACTGTCACAGTCTGTTGGAAATCTGTCTAGCTGTCTGTCTTACACACACACACACAAAGAGAGAGAGAGAGAGAGAGAGAGAGAGAGAGAGAGAGAGAGAGTAGACAGACAGACAGACAGACAGACTGACTGACTTATCCAGCACTATGAGGCTGATAGATTGGGAGACCATACAGCCCAAGACTTGTTCTAGTTCAAGGTAAATGCCATTTTTGAACCTCATCAGAAAGAAGATACCCCCTTTCCCCGCAATGAGACAGAGAGCTAGGCATAAGATGGCTGAATCAGCAGGTTCAAGTTGTCCACAAACAGCCTCTGTCTGTCAAGTTCCTTGAACATTGAGTAGCTGGCGGGGCCCGGATCAAAGAGCTCTGCCAAGTCTGGAGCAGAATGCTTCTCCTTCCCAGAGACTCTGCCTGTTCTCTGCCACCTGGAAGCTTTCCAGACTCAGAAGATGTTCAGGGAACCAAAGTCCAAGAGGCCCATGTGGGAAGAACAAGCAGGGCTCTTTCCTCTTGCGAAATAGAGCTCGAATGCTTGAGCTGCTCTGACTTGTAACTTGGTCAGGTCAGTAAGAAACAGCAAGAAACCAGGAGGGCTGCAGGCCAGGATTCTCTCTCTATTTCTCATATTTACATACAATCAAATGGTCTTCTTATGACTTGGAGGTTTTGAAACAATGGAATTGTGTGTGTGTGTCTGTGTGTGTGTGTGTCTGTGTGTGTGTCTGTGTGTGTGTCTGTCTGTGTGTGTAGTGAAGTGTACCAATGCATGTGTGTGGGCCAGAAGGTGTATTTCTACAATTATCTGCCTTTTCCTCCCTCTGAGACAGGGCCTCTCTCCTAGAGCTCGGTCACTGGCTAAAAAGCCCCAGTAATCCTCCACCCCACACAGAACTGGGGTTATGGGAAGGCATGACCACAACCAACTTAAAAAAAATAATGGATGCTAGGGATATGAATTCAGATCCTGATGCCTGTATAGCAAAGCTCTTGTCCTCTGAGTCTTCTCCCTAAACCCATGAAGGCAACCTTTGAGGCTTGCCTAATCCATATAGCAATATTTCAAGGCCAGCCAGGGCAACACACAGAATTTTTAAGATAGGCTCACTGTGTAGCCTTGAGTCTCAGAGTAACTCAGTCTCAGCCCTCCTGCCTCTGACTCCAGGGACCTGAGATGACAGGGACAGACCACAGTATCCTGCTATACTTCTGATGAGCTCTGAGTGATAACTAGGTTTTCTAAAACCTCCACAATAAGGGCCGTTGGGATTTCTTCTGACTGACCAAAGTTATGTAAATTCCTAGTTTCCAAAATGGCTAAAAGTACATCTAAACAGTTGCCTGCCCAGGGCCTGGTGGCACATGTCTGTACTCCAGACAGTGGAGTATTCCTCCCAGTTCTTGTGAGGTAGGAGGAAGATGGAGTTCAAGGTCACTCTCAGCTACATTGTGAGTTCAAGACCAGCCTGGGATATAGAGAGTCTTGCCTCAAACAAACAAATGAAATTTAAGATTTTCAAATTGCCATTAAAAATTGTACATGGAAGAAACTGTAGCTGCCACACCCTTACCACTGCTGCAGGGATTTTTCATGTGGCAAGACTGTTTCACCCTTTCAACAGTCCTATGAGTCCTAGTACGAAATGAAGACAGAAAAGATGACATCCATGCCCAAGCAGGAGGCCGGAGTGTCTGCACCAGACTCAAGACCTTGGAGATATGTAAACAGTCAACTTCAAATGGTGAGTAGGTGATGACCTTGTAAATGATGATGTCAGTCTGTCACTTCCAAACTCAAACCTGCCTCGGGCTTCCATCTTCTGTTAGCTGTGCCTCTCAGGCCTCACTCTTTCTCAAAGCTATGTATTAGCCATCTTGGTGACTATCATAAGGCACCTGTGACACAGCTGGATACACAGCAGGAACCAGGTGAAGATGATAGTGGTGACTCAGGTACCCAAAAAACATGGAGGTAAAACTCTCCAATTCCCCAGGAAACACACTGGTCTGCACAGAGGAAGACACTGGTGATAGGCTGTTGATCAGTGACAACCCTGACTTAGGGAGGGTAAGTCTGGAGTAGAGTCAGCTCCTGGAACACCTGGCTGGAGGAGATAGCAAGGCCAGAGCTTAGCCTGCCTTTGAAACTCTTCAAAGTCTCACTAAATATAATAAAACTTAGTAACCAATCAAAATTGTACTAATGTCACTGATTTGCCCCTACAAATCACATTAGAAGTTACTTAATCCTTCTGGAAAATTCCCTAGTCCAGCATAAAAGGGGGCCTACAAGCTTTTCTGATCATCACCATTTTTGATGAATGGGTAACCCCTACATGCTACTAATTTCTGCAGAATAAACACTCTTTGCCTTTGCATACTATTTGAGTCTGGAGTCTTCCTTCAGTGATTTTTGGACCCTAACAGTGACTAGACAGGAGAGGGATTCTTCTTATTCTGTTCCATGTTACTAAGACCTACTCCTGCCCATGGGCTAGCCTGTACCAAACTCCAGGTTGAAAGGAACCACAATGCCATTCATCTGGAGAAAAAAGTCACCAATGGTTTCAAAAGATGTGATATTCCATAAAAATAAAGCGAGGAGCAGGCAATCTAGAGTCTGTGTGAGGAAATCCAAGTGTCTGGCCTCATTGCTTTATTTGGGAAAGATGAGAAGTTGGAGTCTAAGTCAGGAGAAGAAATATGATAAGGAAGTGGATTTGATAGCACAGTGATGATGACACTGAACTGCCTATCCGGTGAGAGCATTGGCTCTTCACCCCCTGGGAAACGGCCTGGCTGGGAAGTGTGAACCTGAGGTTTGCTTGTGTGAACTGAAGCACACTGAAAAGGTCATACTTGTAGAAGATGCTGCCTCCTGGCTGATGGTTAAAGCTTCCTGGCTTCTACAGACAGCCAAAATTATCTTGCGATGTATTTAGCCTCATTCACAGGCACTAGCTGCCCCCGTCTGTATCTAACCTAATATCTTCTTGACTACAGAGGAAGCATTTGGAATTATTCTTAGCAGACCACTAGGTTTCTCCAGCCTAAAGCTAAAAATGTCACCAGCAGACATTTAGATCTACAGTAGAGTCCCTGACCTTGCTATATAGCCCACCAATGTATTTAGTACATCCTTTGATTTATGACTTTCATGCCATGAGTTCTTGTAACCCATTCAAGGTTGTGACATCTTGGGCAGTGTGAATCTGACCATCCTTTTCCATACTAACTTATATTTAGTTCAGATGGCCACCCCCACCCTCCTCTGTTGTTTGTATGATGCCTGTGGAAGTCAGAAAGCAACTCTATCTGTCTTCCTTACCTGTCATCTACCTTGTTTTTCCAAGACAGGGTTTCTCTGTGTAGCCCTGGCTCTCCTGGAACTCACTCTGTACACCAGGCTGGCCTCTTATTCAGAGATACTCCTGCCTCTACCTTCCTGGCAGAGTGCTGGGATTAAAGGTGCTTGTTAGTTGGGTGGTTGGGTTTTTTGTTTGTTTGGTTGGTTGGTTGGTTTTTCAAGACAGGGTTTCTCAGTGTAGCATGGGCTGTCCTGGAACTCACTCTGTAGACCAGGCTGGCCTCAAACTCGAGCTTCTAAGAGAAGGCCAATCTTTGACGAACCCATGTGCTGGGATTAAAGGCATGCGACACCACTGCCCGGCTTGGTTGGTTTTTTTAAACATGGGTTTTAACATAATTGAACTGAGGTCATGTTTACAAGGCAATTACTTTACCTACTGAGCCCTCTCTGGCCTCATAGTAAGCCATCGCTTGTTCCCTTTGGAATGGCTGTGTTTTGTGGTGATACTTGTTTAACTGATTTAACTGTCACTCATCCCACACTTCGAAACCTGAACTTCCTGTGTAGCACTGTTCTTCAGGAGAAAGGTCTCCCTAGCAGAGATCTAGGCTGGAAGCCAGAGTTCATGAACCTGCTTCAGCCTTGCTGGGTCCCTTCTTTTATCTATAACACGAGAAGTCACTCTGAGTATCTCAATAGGTTCCTGACGGGACCACAGTTCTGAGACTGCTAGCGGTCAAGGAGTACCTTGTGGCTTGATAGAAATGGCACTGCCCAATGTGATGTGCACCATTTCAGTCAGTTTGGCGAACAGGGAGGGGTAGGTGTGGGTGGAGTCACAGTGGAGAAGTTCAGCATGAGTAGACAGTAGATGAATACCCTCAGACGCTACAGCTTCTAAGAGAAGGCCAATCTTTGACGAGCTTAGCAGGGTTGAGGAATGCCTGTGCTATCGAGGGTGTGCCATGGCTGCAGAGGGGAGAGACTCTGGCTTTGGAGAATCTACTTTGAAGAAAGCACACTGGTTACATTTTTTTAAATTTAGCAGTCAGTTAACTTTGACTCATTCTCTCTCCACTCATGTGACCAGGAAAGTAAATATGAGTATTGACAAGAAGTCAGCAGATGCTAGTCCTTCTCAGACAGAAGCCACGGAGAAAATAAGCTTGCTTCCTGTTTTCTTTGCTAACAAAATTGCAGAGACCACCACAACCTTCCGTGTTGTGTCCTAAGTGAAAAAGGGCTGACTGTTCATTTACAACTCATGAACTGCAAAGATGGAGACCACTCGTGTCTTCTGGACCCTGCTTTTAGACAAGCCTGAGTCACAGTTGTTTAGTTTCAGACCAGGGGACGACAAAGGACTGAGGTGCATATTTTATATATCAAAGCAGACCTGGCCTCCAGGTTCTCCCAGCATCCTTCAGTCCCTACCTGGCATACCCTGCCCCTAACCCTGAACTTTCACTCCAGGGTCTGGGCTGCCCTTCCCCAGAGGCTCCTCCCTAGATAATGCAGACATTTTGCTCTCTTTCCTCTTCTTCTCTTCTTGTTCTGCATGTGCGCCCATTCACTCTCTCTCCCAACCCCCAGGAATTCCCTGGTCTCAAACTTTGGGGCCAGGGAGCTCACCCAAGAGCAGCTTCCTAATAAACCTGTCTTTAATGTAATCTAATCTGGCTTCTACTGGCTCATTTTACCTGCAGAGAAATAACCAATCAGGCGATGAGTAAGCGATGCCTTCACTGTCCATGACTACTTCTTGCTGACATTGAGGCACAGGGGTTTTTTGGGGGGGGGGAGGGTTAACCTAAGAAAACTGGGATGCTGGTCAAGTCCTGGGAGAGTTGGCTGTTCCATTGCTGTCTAGGATCTGTGGGACCATTTGTAGCTGGGAAAGTGCAGGTCCAGTAGAATCATCTGTGGGGGTAGACCAGAGCACCTGTGGTAACTGTATTGGAGCTCTCCTGAATGCAGGTTCTGAGAGAACATCTGGATGTTAGGGGCAGAAGATAAAGTTACAGAGTTTAGGGAGACAACTTTTTCTTGGGTGTACATTTGAAACTCTTAGACCCATGGTCTTAGTGGTTGGGGGAAAGATGGGGCTCCTAGGACAGGGAAGGGAAATAGACCCCACCCTCAGGAATAGGCATGTGGGGAGGTCAACAGGCTGTTAGCTGACAATACTTATCTTAAGTCCAAATTCGGGGATGGGGGTGGGAGGGTGGTAACCTCAGATAAGACATCTCTGTATCAAAGGCTCCCCAAGAACAAAAGCCTTTGTTCGAGTGGGGCTAACTCTGCCTCCACTCAGCACAGAGAGCCCAGAGGGTCCAGGACCCTAATAGGCTAGCTGGGGATGAGTACTCACAGAGGCAGAAGAAATGGTATACACATCGGAGAAGGATAGAGAGACAGAAGTGGACCTGATGTGACCAGCAAAAGCTGAGTCCATCAGGCTGAGAGCTCAACTTCTCCCGGGTTCGGCACCACCTGATAGGTTATTTCTCCACCTGTGAAATAGGCCAATTCAAGTCAGTTAGAATATATTAAATGCAGGTTTATTGAGAAGCTGCTCTTGGGTAAGTTCACTGGTCCCAATGGCCCTGAGGATTGAGGCCAGGGGAGTCTCCATGAGGAGGGGTAGGGGGAAGAGAAGGAGACAAAGGAGAAACAGACAGAGACAGAGAGGGAAAGAGAGAGGGAGAGAACCAAGAAAAGAAGGGAGAGGAGAGAGACCAAAATGTCTAGATTACATAGGGAAGAGCCTCTGCCAGTGTTGGACTCTAAGATCCAAACTGGGGGAAGCACTCCTGCAGAAACACTCACGGACAGCGGATTAGATGCAATAACAAGAGGTTTATTGATAACCAGTGTGCTGGGGTTCTCTCGCACTCAGGCAAGAGGAACCCCGAGCCAAGGCTAAGAGCCGTTCTTATACCATTTCCACAGCGTTCACGAGGGCAGCTTTACAATCATCTCTTAATCAATAACCACAAAGGCTGACCTCAACAGCGGTTCCCAGGTCCGGTTTCTAGGTAACTTAGATTTGCACATTATCTTTATAACAATGAGTGTTAGCTAAGTGGCTTCTGTTTACCCAGGTTTAAGGGCCCAGCTTCCTGATTACCTCTTATCTTAGGCCCTTCCCCTGGAATGTGTGTGTAAGTCTTTGGAATGTGCTCCTCCCGGGATGTGTCCTGGGGAAGTTAATTTTTGAGTTTAACTGGAAACCTGAGATTCTTTCAATTTCAAGTTTAAACTGAGACCTGAAATTCCTACACCAGCCCCTTGCCCTGGAAAGTTCAGGGCTGGGGGCAGGTATGTTAGTTAGGGACTGAGGGATGATATGTAAAATATGCACTTCAGTCCCTCATCCTAAGTCCAGAGACCAAACAGCCATGAGCTAAGATAATGGGTGTGTGTCCTCCTGCTTCCTCACACAATTGGCTGTGCTACTGAAAATCCTCCTGCAGCTGTAGCTTCAAGTAAAATTAATCCAGGCTCCTGCCCCCACAGTGCAACTCTGGGCTGTGCAACTTTGGGAAAATTGCTCTCTGAGTGTCTCAATATCCAGGTTTCACCTCCACAACAAAGAGAAAAATGAATTCTTTATAGTTGTTGAAGTCAAATGGAATTTCCAACATTTCTAAACCCAGACTTTACTAGCTAAGTAGTCAGGAGATGATCTCAGCCTGTGCCATCCCTGTGTCTGAGTTGTTACTAGGCAAGCATCAAGGGAACTGTCAGTGCAAGGGATGGAGACACAGTGAAATGGGGCTGAGGAGACCGTTCAGTTGGTAAAGATGAGTCACAAAAATTAAGACAAGATTTCAATTGCTAGAATCCAGTGAAAGACAGAGAGACGGAGTCAAGGGGTGGAGGCAGCATGTTGGTGTAAGATTTTAATCTCAGTGTTGGGAAAGCAGACAGCTGAATCCCTGGGGCTCTGGTCAGCTGGCCTATTTAGCAAACACATATATGAACACACCTACACACTTTAAAGAATGAGCTTTTTTACACTTTCCTTTGTTCCTGACCTTTATATTTATTAAAAGCTTCTTGCACTATAGATGGGCACTTGAGCTGTTCTAACCTGACTATGCTGGCCTGGCCTAGTTCCCAGTCATGTGCCTGTCACCTGCCATCTTGGTCTTGCTCTGGCCTCTTAGATCCCTGTCCCAAAGGCTAGTCTCCCTTCCCCCTTCCCCCATCCCACCTGAGACCCTTTCACTCTCTGGGCTCGGAGATCCTGCCTTTTTCTCTCCCCCAGCCAGCTATAGGCTGTTCAAGTCTTTATGGCACAATCAAAAGAGGATGGAGAACAATGTTTTACAAAATGCTGAGTCAGGAAATGGTTCATAATAACAATGCCAAAGTCCGGACACAACCAACTCAGTACAAAAATCAGCATTTGAGTACACAGTGCACAAAAACCACACACACACACACACACACACACACACACACACACACACAGGTACATACAAAGCAATGAACCCACTTGGTGCACCCCCTGCCTCAGTACAGCATGACAGGCAGGGGCTCTTGTTTGCTCAGAAAGCATGAAGCCACACTGAGTTCTGAAGAAAAGCTTCCCCTGGGAAGCTGCAGCTGCTGAGTTAAGTTGGAGTCAGAAACTCCAGGAAGATGTATATCTTATGCCACATATCAAAGCACATCAGGAGACTCTTGAGCCACGCAGGAAGGTAGATCGGCTCTTCGCATGTGTGGTCTAGTGGGAGAAGGCCTCCATGGTGAGCTGTAACATCCAGAAAGGTGAACAGGATTCAGGTGCCTCCACGATAGCAAACATCTTTCCTGTCACGAAGCTCAATCTCTTGATTCTGGTGATGTGTATTTAGAACTCAAGCATGGGAAACCTTCAAATATTCTACTAAAATGCAGATGTCACCAGAACCCACCTCAGTAGGAGGTCAAGCACTATAGGGAAAGGTTGCTACCACACTCTCATCTCCTCATCCTCCCAAATCAAACACAGAAATCCCGAAGCGCTCCATAGTTTGACCAAAGTCATGCATGCCATGGTGGAGGACACCAGCTTGCCTTAGGATATTCCTCTGCTGCTTGGACAGAACCATCGGAAGCTGCCAGAGAGAGCGGCAGCCTGGCTCACGCTGTGGTTTCAACTCAGCATGGCCCCAAGAAGCCATCCTTTCACCTGATTCACAGATGGAGCCTTTCAGAGTTAAGAAGTAGCTGTTTTTTAAGCTACGAGGAGTTATGGCATCTAACCGTAGGACTGCAAGGGCAGCTGTCCTTTTGAAGAAAGCAATTGTATATAATATTATTTGCATTGTGGGGTTATAAATAATCCTAAGCCTCTCGGCTTTGGTGGGGACAAATTTAAGAAAGTGACCAGTGTAAGAGACCTGGGCAATAAGGGCAGCCTGAGATTGATGAGAGTCTTATGAAATATAATGCGGTGAGGGAGGACCTTTGATGGGGGTCAGTCCCCCTCTGCTTTCCCTCCCTTAACCGCATGATCTACAGTGATCAGACCTGATGGAGAACTCAGGTGACAGTAAGCATGATGAGAAACAGACTTCTCATTATACAGCTTGTTTAATTGGGGGGAAGAAAGGCTATTGAAATCTTTGTGAGGTGAGGAAAGGCTATGGGGTGAGTGTTCATCACTGGTCTGGACCAAGTTTCTGGGGATGTCTCATTTGCATCAGGAGGAATTCTAGGTGCGATTGGACATGACCTTATAAGGGCAAAGGAAGTTTAACCTGGCTACTGAGCTATGTGACCTCCCCCGGTGAGGCAAGGCTTAGGGCACAGGTCTACAGGTGCCAGGCATGCAGACCCAGGGTGGGTGAGGAGGAGGAGAATCCTACTCCTGCTAATCTCAGGGCAAGATTTCCAGGGTTTGGATACTTCTTGACCCCACTCTTGCTCCAAGCCTGCTCCTCACAGCTCTATGTGTTAGTATTCTGTCTAAACTCCACCTCCAGTTACCTGGCAACGACCAGGTATGCTCCTCCCCACAGTTACATGGCAACAGCCAGGTAGCCCTATAAAAGGGACTGTCTGACCCCTCCTCTCTCTCTTGCTCTCTTGCTCTCTTGCCCGTGTGCCTGCAGGCTCCCCTCCTCCCTTCCCTTCCCCCTCTCTCCACATGGTAATAGCTGGCCTCTACTCCTCTACCTCTCTGCTCTCTCCTCTCTCTCTCTTCCCTCCGTCCTAAATAAATCTTCCTTCATGGAACCCTCTGGCCTGGCGTTATCTGTTCCAAACTGCTGCCCCGAATATCTAAAAATGGTGCCGAAACTCGGGTTACGAAGACTTCGGGGACCTTAAGACCCGTGCAGCCACTGGCTCAGGCTGCTGCAATCGTGAAGGATGGACACAACGCCACCGCCGCCACTGCTACTCCACACGGACTTCATCTGCTGCTACCTGCCATCACCGACTGCTTTCCACCTTCCACCACTGCTGCGCATCAAAATCTAACACTATGGCTCCCTGGCCCCACAGACAGGTCCATGCCAAGGTGTGCCACTGAAGAATTACGCCATGCAACATACCTGGTGCAGAAGATGTTTATTGGGGAGGGGAGTGAGGACCTGGGGAACAGGTAGAGGCAGGCAAGTGGACATGCAGACAGGCAGACAGATGGGAGCAGAGCCGTGAGGACAGAGAAAAGGGGCACAGAGGAGGACAGAGAGGGGGCACCAAGAACAGAGAGAGAGAGAACTGGACACAGCACACACCTGTAGCTCCTGGCGATGGCAGCAGGTCACAGCGTCAGCAATTGCTAGGTCCCTGAGGACAGGTCAGAGGAATCACCTGTATGTAGCTAACAGGGAGCAGACATAAGGTGACAAAAAAAAAAAAAAAAGGAGCAACTCTCTACCACTTCTCACCATCCATCCACGTCTGTCTCAGTCTGAATCATTAACAGTGACAACAGAAGTGGCTTTGGATGTCTTCTTTCACTGGTAACTGACTCAGCATCCCAAGAGCCCAGAGCCTCAGGCAATGTGAGAATGTGGGGGCAGGGCCTCAGAATCCCAGCAGGCTGAGTCTGAGCAGTCCTGAAATGTCGCCAAGCACAGACCCATCACTTCTCTGTGTCATTCCTCACAGGCGAAGCTCCAAAGGAAAGCGTTGACTGGCCAAACAAGGACACACAGTCCTTTCCTAGCCCTGGGGCTTGCCCAGTTGGAGGCAGATATACCCCTTCTTCAAGATAACACAATTAGGGGGTTAAGGAGGGGCAATTTCCTACAATAGGGGCTTTTGTGTAAAGAGGTTGGATATTATACAAAACAGTGAGATGCAGCTATTAGAGGGACTGCCCTTGAGTTTGAAGTGTGTTACAAAATGTTGAAGATGTTTAAAATGTGCATGGGGTTGATATACCACAGGAGAGCTTCTGGAAAGTGGACAGCCCAGCCCCTGGACTGGAGAATTAATAGGAGAGGGTGGGATATACAAGCCGCACCCTGTATGAGGTATGGACTGAAGGATGCTGGGAAAACCTGGAAGCCAGGTGTGAGTATGTTTAATTGACACCTCAGTCTTTTGTCCAGGTTTGAGATACAGCAGGCAGCCACATAGGACTCCCAGTGAGCAACACAGATAGAAGAGGCCCTTGGCACCCTTGGGGTGCCGACCTATGCTTCTTCTTGCTGAGTGAGTGAATCTATGCTTGCTGCTGCTTCCTCTAATGTCACATTCTGGGTTCTTCAGCCTCCAATGTGTATTCAACACCAGTGAACATATAGACTTTCAGCACTGGATTTGGGTAGCTGTGGGCATCTGGTTTCCTGGACTGGCAGCTTCTGAGTTCTCAGCCTCTCTAGTATTGCAGACTGACATTGTTGGACTAACCAGCTCCCCTTATAAGAGCCAATCTAATAAACATTTGTAAATAAATATGCATACATTATGTTCCTCTTGAGGGCCCAGCCTAATACACATCCTCAGAGGATTGAGATTGAATGAACTGGAGTCAGTAATGCACAGGGAAGATGCAGCACACATGGAGTTTTCAGTAAATGTGAAATACAATTGTCGTGACCCTCCCTTTACAAAGCGCCATCCAGTGCATTAGAGAAAGGGGTCCGCCCTTCTGCCCTTGCCTGGTCCTTTTGGCTGGGGCAGACACCTAGATGGTCTGCTCCTGTGGAGACACTGTATCCTGAGCCATCCTAGAGGAGCCACTGCACTCAGAGCAGCAGGATTTCAGAATCCCAGAGGTGGCCTGAGTCCCGGAGTTTTTCCACCCAGGAGATTAGGAACACAAGATCACAGAGACATCTGGACTCTGAGGAGGTTTTTTTTTTGTTGTTGTTGTTTTTTTTTTTTTTTTTTTTTTTTTTTGGTTTTTCGAGACAGGGTTTCTCTGTGTAGCCCTGGCTGTCCTGGAACTCACTCTGTAGACCAGGCCGGCCTCGAACTCAGAAATCCGCCTGCCTCTGCCTCCCAAGTGCTGGGATTAAAGGCATGCGCCACCACCGCCCGGCTTCTGAGGAGTTCTGACAGAAGCAAGATAACTGGAAAGAGAGACTCCAGTCTGACAGTGAGTGCAGGTAACACTAGAGTTAACCAGATGTCGAAAGGCAAGTGCAAAAACATAAGCAACAGAAAACAAAGTTAGTTGGCATCATCAGAACCCAGTTCTTCCACCATAGCAAGCCCTGGACACCCCATCACATCGGAAAAGCAGGATTCAGATTTAAAATCACTCTCATAAGGATGATAGAGGACTTTAAGAATGACATAAATAACTCTCTTAAAGAAATATAGGAGAACACAGGTAAACAGGTAAAAGTCCTTAAAGAGGAAACACAAAAATCCCTTAAAGAATTGCAAGAAAACACAAGGAATTAAACAAAACCATCCAGGATCTAAAAATGGAAATAGAAACAATAAAGAAATCTCAAAGGGAGACTACCCTGGAGATAGAAAACCTAGGAAAGAGATCAAGAGTCATAGACGCAAGTATCACCAACAGAATACAAGAGATAGAAGAGAGAATCTCATGTGCAGAAGATACCAGGAAAACATTGACACAACTGTCAAAGAAAATGCAAAATGCAAAAAGCTTCTAACCCAAAACATCCAGGAAATTCAGGACACAATGAGAAGACCAAACCTAAGGATAATAGGTATAGATGAGAGTGAAGATTCCCAACTTAAAGGGCCAGTAAGTATCTTCAACAAAATTATAGACTAAAACTTCCCTAACCTAAAGAACAAGGTGCCCATAAACATACAAGAAATCTACAGAACACCAAATAGACTAGACCAGAAAAGAAATACCTCCCGTCACATAATAATCAAAACATCAAATGCACAAAACAAAGAAAAAATACTAAAAGCAGTAAGGGAAAAAGGTCAAGTAACATATAAAGGCAGACCTATAAGAATTAGACCAGAATTCTCACCAGAGACTATAAAAGCCAGAAGATCCTGGACTGACATCATATAGACCCTAAGAGAACACAAATGCCAGCCCAGACTACTATACCCAGCAAAACTCTCAATTACTATAGATGGAGAAACGAAGATATTCCATGACAAAACCAAATTTGCACAATATCTTTCCACAAACCCAGCACTTCAAAAGATAATTAATGGAAACCGCCAACACAAGGAAGGAAACTACAACCTAGAAAAAGCAAGGAAGTAATCTTCCAACAACACCAAAAGAAGATAGCTACACAAACATAATTCCACCTCTAATAACAAAAATAACAGGAAGCAATAATCATTTTTCCTTAATATCTCATAACATCAATGGACTCAATTCTCCAATAAAAAGACGGAGACTATCAGACTGGATACATAAACAGGACCCAGCATTTTGCTGCATACAGGAAACGCACCTCAGTGACAAAGACAGACACTACCTCAAAGTAAAGGGATGGAAAACAATTTTCCAAGCAAATGGTCCCAAGAAACAAGCTGGAGTAGCCATTCTAATATCAAAATCGACTTTCAACCAAAGTAATCAAAAAAGATAAGGAAGGGCACTTCATACTCATCAAAGGAAAAATCTACCAAGATGAACTCTCAATTCTGAACATCTATGCTCCAAATGCAAGGGCACCTACATACATAAAAGAAACTTTACTAAAGCTCAAAGCACACATTGCACCTCACACAATAATAGTGGAGGATTTCAACACCCTACTCTCAGCAATGGAAACAGAAACTAAGCAGAGACACATTAAAATTAACAGAAGTTATGAACCAAATGGATTTAACAGATATTTATAGAACATTTCATCCTAAAACAAAAGAATATTTTTTTTTCTCAGCACCTCATGGTACCTTCTCCAAAATAGACCATATAATTGGTCACAAAACAGGCCTCTACAGATACAAAAAGATTGAAATAATCCCTTGCATCCTATCAGATCATCATGGATTAAGGCTTGTCTTTAATAATGACAAAACCAATGGAAAACCCACATGCATATGGAAACTGAACAATGCTCTACACAATGATAACTTAGTGAAGGAAAAAATAAAGAAAAAATTAGAGACTTTTTAGAATTTAATGAAAATGAAGACTCATCATACCAAAACTTGTGGGACTCCATGAAAGCAGTCCTAAGAGGAAAAATCATAGCTCTAAGTGTCTACAAAAAGAAACTGGAGAGTGCACACACTAACAACTTGGCAGAACACCTAAAAGGTCTAGAACAAAAAGAAGCAAATACACCCAAGAGGAGTAGATGGCAGGAAATAATCAAACTCAGGGCTGAAATCAACGAAATAGAAACAGAAAGAACTATACAAAGTATCAACAAAACCAGGAGCTGGTTCTTTGAGAAAATTCAACAAGATAGACAAACTCTTAGCCAGATTAACTAGAGGACACAGATATAGTATCCAAATTAATAAA
Organism: Mastomys natalensis; assembly: GCA_021653895.1. NCBI lineage: Eukaryota > Metazoa > Chordata > Mammalia > Rodentia > Muridae > Mastomys > Mastomys natalensis. The sequence goes on from JAJTUV010001258.1 coordinate 165,794, forward strand.
ATCAGAACTGAAAAGGAGACATAACAACAGAAACTGAGGAAATTTTAAAAAAAAACATCATCAGATCCTACTACAAAGGCCTATACTCAACAAAACTTGAAAATCTGGATGAAATGGACAATTTCCTAGACAGATACCAGGTACCAACGTTAAAGCAGGAGCAAATAAACCATCTAAACAGTCCCATAATCCCTAAGGAAATAGCAGCAGTCATTAAAAGTCTACCCACCAAAAAAAGCCCAGGACCAGATGGTTTTAATGTGAATTCTATCAGACATTCAAGGAAGACCTAATGCCAATTCTCTTCAAACTATTCCACAAAATAGAAACAGAAGGAACACTACCCAATTCATTCTATGAAGCTACAATCAAACTCATACCCAAACCTCACAAAGACCCAACAAAGAAAGAGAACTTCAGACCAATCTCCCTTATGAATATTGATGCAAAAATATTCAATAAAATTCTAGCAAACCGAATCCAAGAACACATCAAAACAATCATCCATCAGGATCAAGTAGGCTTTATCCCAAGAATGCAGGGATGGTTCAATATTCGGAAATCCATCAATGTAATCCACTATATAAACAAACTCAAAGAAAAAAAAAAACACATGATCATCTCACTAGATGCTGAGAAAGTATTTGACAAAATTCAACATCCCTTCATGACAAAAGTCTTGGAATGATCAGGAATTCAAGGCCCATACCTAAAAATAGTAAAAGCAATATACAGCAAACCAGTAGCCAACATCAAACTAAACGGAGAGAAACTTGAAGCAATCCCACTAAGATCAGGGACTAGAAGAGGCTGCCACTCTCTCCCTTACCTATTCAATATACTACTGGAAGTCCTAGCTAGAGCAATTAGACAACAAAAAGTAGTCAAAAGGATACAAATAAAAAAGGAAGAAGTCAAGATATCACTATTTGCAGATGATATGATAGTATACTTAAATGACCCCAAAACATCCACCAGAGAACTCCTAAACCTGATAAACAACTTCAGCAAAGTGGCTGGTTATAAAATCAACTAAAAAAAATCAGTAGCCTTCCTCTATGTGAAAGATAAACAGGCTGAAAAAGGAATTAGGAAAATGACACCCTTCACAATAGTCACAAATAATATAAAATACCTTGGTGTGAATCTAACCAAGCAAGTGAAAGATCTGTATGACAAGAACTTCAAGTCTCTGAAGAAAGAAATCGAAGAAGATCTCAGAAGATGGAAAGATCTCCCATGCACATGGATTGGCAGGATTAATATAGTAAAAATGGCCATCTTGCCAAAAGCAATCTACAGATTTAATGCAATCCCCATTAAATACCCAGCCCAATTCTTCACAGAGTTAGAAAGAGAAATTCTCAAATTTATTTGGAATAACAACAAAAACCCAGGATAGTGAAAACTATTCTCAACAATAAAAGAACTTCTGGAGGAATCACCATCCATGACCGAAAGCTGTACTACAGATCAATAGTGATTAAAAACTGCATGGTATTGGTACACAGACAGGCAGGAAGATCAATGGAATAGAATTGAAGACCCAGAAATGAACCTACACACCTATAGTCACTTGTTCTTTGACAAAGGAGCTAAACCATCCAGTGGAACAAGGACAGCATTTTCAACAAATGGTGCTGGTTCAACTGGAGGACAACATGTAGAAGAATGTAAATTGATCCATTCTTATGTCCTTGTACAAAGCTCAAGTCTAAGTGGATAAAGGACCTTCATATAAAACCAGATACACTGATACTAATAGAAGAGAAGGTGGGGAAGAATCTTGAATACTTGGGCACAGGGGAAAAGTTCCTGAACAGAACATCTAATGGTTTATGCTCTAAGATCAAGAATTGACAAATGGGATCATAAAATTGCAAAATTTCTGTAAGGCAAAGGACACTGTCAATAGGACAAAATGGCAAACAACAGATTGGGAAAAGATCTTTACCAATCCCACATCTGATAGAGGACTAATATCCAATATATACAAAGAACTCAAGAAATTAGACTCCAGACAACCAAATAACCCATATTTAAAAATGGGGTATAGAGCTTAACAAAGAATTCTCAACTGAGGAAACTCGAATGGCCAAGAAGCACCTAAATCCTTAGTCATCAGGGAAATGCAAATCAAAACAACCCTGAGATTCCACCTCACACCAGTCAGAATGGCTAAGATCAAAAACTCAGGTGATAGTAGATGCTGGAGAGGATGTGGAGAAAGAGGAACACTCCTCCATTGTTGGTGGGATTGCAAGATGGTGCAACCACTTTGGAAATCAGTCTAGTGGTTCCTCAGAAAATTGGACATAGCATTACCTGAGGACCCAGCTATACCACTCCTGGGCATATACCCAGAAGATGCTCCAAAATATAACAAGGACATATATTCCACTATGTTCATAGAGCCTTATTTATAATAGCCAGAAGCTAGAAAGAATCCAGATGTCCTTGCACAGAGGAATGGATAAAAAAACATTTACACAATGGAGTATTACTCAGCTATTAAAAACAATGAATTCGAGAAATTCTTAGGTAAATGGATGGAACTAGAAAATATCATCCTGAGTGAGGTAAACCAATCACAAAAGAATACACATGGTATTCACTCACTGATTATTGGATATTAGCCCAGAAGCTTGAAATACCCAAGATTCAACTCACAGACCACATGAAGTTCAAGAAGGAAGACCAAGTGTGGATGCTTTGGTCCTTCTTAGAAGAAGTAACAAAATATTCAAGGGAGCAAATATGGAGACAAAGTGTAGGACAGAAACTGAAGGAGGGACCGTCTGGACACCATTCAACCTGGGTATCCATCCCATGTGCAGTCACCAAAGGTAGACGCTGATGTGGATGTCAGGAAGTGCATGCTGACAGGAGCCTGATATAGCTGTCTCCTTAGAGGTCTGCCAGAGTCTGACATATTCAGAGGCAGATGCTCACAGCTAACCATTGAACTGATCAAGGGGTTCCCAATGGAGGAGTTAAAGTGAAGACTGAAGGAAGTGAAAGGGTTTGCGACCCCATGAGGAGAACAACAATACCAACCAACCAGAGCTCCCAGGGTCTAAACCACCAGCCTGGGAGCACTTAGAGAGGGATCCATGGCTCCAGCTGTATATGTAAGGGAGGAGGACCCTGTCAGGCATAGGTAGGAGAGGAGAACCTTGGTCCCATGAAGGCTCGACGCCGTGGGACGGGGGAGGGAGGGGAGTCCAAGGGGGAGGGGAAGGGGGTAGGTAGGGGCACATCCACAGAGAAGCAGGAGGAGGGTGGATGGGATAGGGGGTTCCTGGACTGGAGGGGGGATGGGGTAAGGGGATAACATCTGAAATGTAATTAAAATATCCAATAAAAAAAAGAGAGAAAGGGTCCAAGCTGCCCTCTCCTTGATACAATGTACTGCTGGAGCTGAAGGAGAAACCAAAGATGCTGATGTCAGTAAATAAGGGGGAGATAAACGGAAAGAAAGGAGGCTCAAACTGTATTTTGGTTATAGATATTTGATCTGGAAAATGGGCTCTCAAGTGATAGCCATGAGGACCTAGAGCAGGGATCCCAGGAGGAAGTAGCAGCAGATGTCTAGAAACACCCTGTGGAGACAGTGGCTGACACAGAGGACTTAGCTTCAGTCACGGCTCTGCATGATGGGCTTTGGCTCTCTTTGGCTCTCAGCGACTTCACTTCATGAAGATGTCTCCTGTGGCCTTCCAGTACTTGTTCTGACTTGGGCCATACCATGTACTGTACCTCCTTTTGTCCAATTATGGGTCAACTGTGCTGTCCTCCTGAAAAGACTGGTGGAAATGTTTGACACTCATGTTACCATCTCTCAACCAGTAAGCTCCTTTACAGAGCACTGTCCAGCCATCCAGATAGTCACCTTCACCTCCTTAGTCAGAGGCACTCATTTCCTGGTTTCCAGAAAGTTGTGTAGTGAAATGGTTGCTGTGCGGATTTCCAGCCATGTTGGTGTGTGTCAGCTGGATGGGCTGCCTGCCCTTGATGGGGTCCCCTTTCACATATAGTGGCAATTTTCCTTAATGTATGTCCTCATGGTGACTCCTCCTGGTCCCATCATATCAAGAGAGAGTTCTTAATGTGACATTACCTACATGTGCCTGGCTTTAGGAGGAGACAGACTCTCTGTGAGAAGCTGCTCAATGGGTGTCACTCTGGGCAAACGTGTAGGTGAAATTTAAGGAAAGAGAGCCTGGCTTGGACCAAGGTGATGCGGGTTCGGTAGTTAATGGGTGCTTGTCACTTGAGGAAAACCATCAATGTATTCGAGGTATCCCTAATCGATGAAGCAAACTTCAAACATTCTTCCACCAACATACTCCTGTCTTCACAGGAGAACAATACGGTTGACCCATAAGTGGACAAGGCTGGAATCAAGGCCGTTTATGAAAATATTGTTTAAAAAAAAAAAAAAAGAGGCTTCTTGACAGATACGTAGGTAAAGAAAGGGAAATCTCAGGAGCTTAAAGGAGGGATAGTTTTAATATTGCAAGAGCATGTAGGGAAACATCGTGCTCATCTTAAAGGGTCCACACTCCTGTAACAGGAGTTAATAACAGGAAAGCATAAGAAATCTGTTTGAATCAGGCAGGGTGGCTCATGCCTGATTCCCTGGAATCAGGAGGCAGAGGCAGGTGAATCTCTGTGAGTTCGAGGCCAGCCTGGTCTACAGAGTGAGTTCCAAGACAGCCTGGGCAATACAGAGAAACCTTGTCTGGAAAAAAAACAAAAAACAAAAAGAGAAAAGAGAAAGTTGTTTGATTGATCATAGGTTTATTGATCATAGGATGAGCCTTCAGAGTGAAGACCTGAAAGTCCAGGATAAGCTCCCCATTTTATGCCTTAGCTCTGTAAAGACACTCAGGTAGAAGCGTGGTTGATTAAAACGAAGCTGGGAGGGCCAGCAGGGCCTCTCCAGACTCTCCCACAGTGCTGTGGGACAACCTTCCCTCCAGGCACAGGGCAGGGCCTTTCTGGAACAGCATTCACAGGGGAGGTTAGGTCACTTTGCAAGGGGCAGTGCTTAGGCAGAAAGGTGGGGTCATGTTTTGGGGTTTTATGTCTGGTTTTAGAGAAAAGAGTTCTGGTTGCTGCCATCACATTGCAGAACAGAGATTGTAGCTTCTGTGGCTCGTGAAGGGAGAGTGGTCACAGGCGGGGCTGCAGAAGCTCTGTGGGCACCCTTGCTGCTGAAGCCTTCCCTACAAGCTGTCACTCTTCTGAGCTCCAACAATCACCCAAACCCAAGCATTTGCATATTTTTCAGGCATTTAAGTAAAGGGTGAAGGAGACACTTAGAAGCAGACAGTTGAAAGAAGAGGGGGAAAAAAAAGTTCCAGACAATGGCGAAATTACTAAATGTATCCCAGATTCAAAATGGAAAACATGTAAAAACCATGTCATTTAGGAATCCTTGGGTGTCTGTTGTCTTGGAAGTCTTAGCAGGATTCAAGTAGACAGCAGGCTCCCAATCAACTCATCTCCACAAGCAGACTGATATTCAAAGAGGAGTGGAGCAGAAGTCTTTGTTAATCATAATAAAGAATTTGCTGCATTCAAATGAAATAACAGCGAAGTGGAAGCAAGCCAGGGCAACAACAGTTTCTCAGGCAGGAATAAAGGCAGCACCGGGAAATTATAGAGCCTTCATCTCAATGTCTGTAATTTGCAAAATAATGGAAACAATAGCAGGGTAAGTTTGCCAAATACATTTACAAATGAGTATCATTCCCTTTAATCAAGCTAGAGATAACCAGCAAGGCTGCTGGGAAGTAGGGGGAGGGGTCACCACCCCCCTTCAGCTTGATAGAGCCTGTGACACAGTGGATACATTAGACTTGACTTGCTTGACTTTAGTGTCCAGATGAATTTTCATCCAAGTGTGATGGTTAATACCCACCATCAATTTCACTGGATATGGAATTACCTAGGAGACACACCTTGAGACTGTGTCTGCCAGTGTGAAAGGTTTAAAAGTCCAGGAAAGATCCACCCTGGATGTCTGTGCCACCGTCCCACACGCTGAGATCCTGAACTGAATGCAAAGGTTTAAAACCAGCAGCATAGTGAGTGGTGCTGTCCGCCTCCTCCTGGCAGTGGACTCTGTGTGACCAGCCTCCCCCTGCTCCTTTGCCATGGTTTCCCCACCACGACAAACTGTACATCTCAAAAGAGGAGCCCAATTCAACTCTTCCTTAAGTGTCTCTTGCCAAATGTTTGTCACAGCGGTGACAGAAGCAACTGACTCATAGCAGTCCCTATGTTATAGATGAGGCTAAAACAGCAAGGAAAAAGCAAAATATTCTCTGATAAATTAAGGTCTCCTGTGAGTGCTGTCTTTTCTCTCTTTTTGTCTGTCTGTCTGTCTTTCTCTCTGTGTTTTGTCTGTCTTTCTCTGTCTCTCTCTGTGTCTCTGTCTCTCTCTGTCTCTCTCTGTCTCTCTCTCTCTCTCTCTCTCTCTCTCTCTCTTTAAAGCCCAAATGAGGCATAGAATTAGAAGGGCATTTAAGTCACATAAACTTCCTAGGACTGAATTGGAAAGCACAGAGGGTGACTGTGTTCGTTCACAAGGGTCACCTGGCAGGTTCTCCTTCCAAGCCCAGCAGCGTTTCAGTAGCTTCCTGGATGTGACCCAGACTCTCCCGACTCTTCTTCAGGGAGCTACCGCAGCTCAGCTGCTATGGAAGCCAGCTGAGCGTACTGTCGCTTACGTGACTCTCACAGACATGATTTTTCCACACTTCTTGCATTGTGTTTGATTTATGTAACTTGAATACTTAGTTCACAGAGGAAAAGCTTTGAACTTTAAAAATGATGCCATTTGGATAAGGTATAGCAGACCTGGGCCCAGGAGCTGGAGCCAGAGAAAGCTCTTTGATCTCCCTGGATACTGGGCACCAGTTCTTAGGCTAGTCTGTAGAATCCATATGGTTTCCATGCCCCTAATTAGTTCCTTTTGCCAGTTCAGTTCTACCACTGTCCATGTAGATTCAAGAGTCAGTGGCTCTTCTCCCCTGGTTTCCTTCCTTCTTCTTTTTTCAACCTGGGCTTAAACTCCCTAAATTTTACACACAGCATTCCCCTTTTCATCCATTGTCATTCTCACGAGACGGAAATGTGTTCCTCCTTCTGTTGATCAGTATCTCCAAGCCTGCGCTAGAATCCGTGTACTTCTGTCTCTGTGGGGACCTCGCCCCAGTCTGAATCCGGACCATGCTTAACATCTAAGTCAGCCCTTGAATCCAGTGCTGCTTCTAGCTAGCCCCTTTCCCCTATGTGGCTTCAGACTTGACCTTCTGAATGGCACCATCCTGCTGGGCCAATTCCTCACTCTGAGCCCTTAAACCTCTCCCATCGAAACAGTACAGAAGATAATATCTTTCTAAAAGCTTCTAACAATTTCCTCATTTCTTCTTCTTTTTTTTTTAATATAAATTAAGGGTTTATTACAAAATAAAAAGTGTTAAGTTTCTCCTTGTCAGTGATTCAAGAAAGCAAAGCAATGAGCCCTTGGTGGAGCTGAGGCCAGGACACCTGTGTGCAGGCTGGTGGTCAGAAGCCAGGCTCACGAGCGGGGTGCAGGCTGGTGGTCAGAAGCCAGGCTCACGAGCGGGTGCAGGCTGGTGATCAGAAGCCAGGCTCACGAGCGGGGTGCAGGCTGGTGATCAGAAGCCAGGCTCACGAGCGGGGTGCAGGCTGGTGGTCAGAAGCCAGGCTCACGAGTGGGCGGACAGATACTGATTAACAACCTCTAGCAGGTGCGTATTCTCCAGGGCCGCTGCCACTCGCTCCTTATCTGCAAGTTGTTTGTTCACGGCATGTTCCGAGGCATGGGTCCCGGGTGTAATGTGCACATCCATCTTGAACCACTGGGGAAAGGATCGCAGAAGCTTGACTTTGATAGAAAGGCCAATAAGCATGGCCATACTGCAGTGTGGGATGGTGGGCGTGAAGGCCACTGCTACTGTGCTTTTCGGGTCGCTAACCTGAATCCGAACTTGGTCTACTACGTTCAATTCCCCCAGTGTCAGTGGATGCTCCGGGTCATTAATGGAGCAAATAAGATCGAAGATCTCCTGGGCCTCGATGCTGTCGGGCACTTCTTCATCTTCCTCGCCCACGGTCACTGGCCACTCCCCCGAACGCTCATAAATGAGGGGGTTGGCATTCTCTAGGAGCCCACCACCGCCACCGCCGCCTCCCTCCATCCCCAATTTCCTCATTTCTAAATCATTACCTTGTTACTTCTCAAACCTGGGACAAATAAGTGAGGTGTCTGTTTCACATACCAAATCAGACTTGACCTCCAGTTCTCCCAGCATCCCTCAGTCCCTACCTGTTACAGGGTATGGATGGCAAACCCTGTCCCCTTCCCTAAACTTTTCCACCCCAGGGGCTGGGCTGCCCTCACCCCAGCTGCTCTTCCCTGTATAATCCAGCCATTCTGGTTATCCCTCCTCTTTTGGGCCTCTGGCTGCCATACCTGGTCTACCTTGAAAGACCGCCCACCCCCCCACAAGGGGAGACCCTCGCTCAAGTCGTGGGAGTTTGTGGCCACCCAGAAACTCGCAAGAGACTGAACTTGCTGGAAACTGCAAAAGGCTGTATTTTGGGATCAGATCAGCCGGCTGAGGTCGAGACCACAAGAGGAGTGCCAACCCCGAGGCCAGAGGGAGAAGGGTATTTAAAGGAAGAAACCACAAACCAGGGGGGTGAGGGGGAATCATAAAACATCAGCGGACAGTATCATAAAAACAATGCAAGGTTCCCAGCCCATTATTCATTTGATCATATGGGAAACACTCCATGTACTTATTTTTTTTCAAGAATTGAATCTTGTTTAATCATTATCATGTGGCTAGCCAGTCCTTGGAACCCAGAGCCCAGAGCCTAAGAACCAGATTATCTGCATTCTTGGTTCTGCCCTTTCGTGGTCGGCTAAGTTCCCGGAACACAGATGGCCTGGCTTCAGCCTCTATATGCTAGGGGGTCTCAAAAGAAGTTTATTCTTTTCAACCTCACCTTCTCCTCACATGGCTCAGGGTCACTCTGAATCTCCCAGATGTCCCTGCCTCTGGCTATGCCCTCTCAGGTATCGACAGTAAACCTCCTTTGCTCTCAGTAGCAACTGATCCTTTTACCAGTGTTCTCCATGCAAGTATCGGCTCAGTTTTGAGCAAGTCACTGTCTGGTGACTTTCTCATAATCACTTTGCCTAAAGGAACCCGAGGAACTGTGTTGAGGCTCGGCTTCTTCTGTAGTCTCATGATTTGAGCCTCTCCTTGGTTCAGACACCTAGATTCTAGGAGATTTCCTGTTTGTTTCCGTTCTGCTTCTTTCTACTCAAGACATACCCAACTTTCTTCTGAAAACTTCCCTCTTATGTGTCTAAACCTGCAGCCTACTTCCCTATCTCTCTGTCCTCCTCCTTCTGTACTGGAAGTTCATGTTTTTCAGTGGCTACCCAGCTTTCCTGAGGCAGAAAGCTGGGATCAATTCCAGACTCCAAGTGTGTGTGTGTGTGTGTGTGTGTGTGTGTGTGTGTGTGTGTGTACAGGTGCTTACACATGATACCCTGTGCACATGGACAGGCAGAAAGCTAGGATCAATTCCAGACTCCAAGTGTGTGTGTGTGTACATGTGTTTACACATGGATGCCCTGTGCACATGAAGGACAGAAGTCAATGTTAGGTGTCTTCCGCAGTTGCTTCTCCATCTTAGATTGGAGACAAGGTCCCTCACTGAATTGGAAACTCACCAATTTGGCTGGACTGTCTTGGCCAGTGTACTTCAGGGATATTCCTATCTTGGTTTTCCAAATACTGTGACTACAGGCCGCAAGTAGCCGTGCTCAGCTTGTACATGGGTAATTCAGGTCTGACACCTGAGTTATCAGATGAGCCATAGATTCAGCTCCTAATTCTGGACTTCCCATGCCTTACAAGGCATAGCCAACCAACCACCAATGCCCTCAAACTCTTCCTTACACATTTTCCTGTGTAGCCACCTGACATCCTCTCTTTTGGAATGAGTCTGAAGTCCCCATAGACTCATATTCTCAATGCATATTCTCCATCTATTGCGCTGTTTGGGGAGCTGTGTGACCTTCCGGGGGTGGGGCCTCAATAGGGGCAATGTAGAACTTTCCAGGTTATACCCAGCAGCTGGTTCCAGCCAGCCTTCTCCTTCCTGGTTTGCTGTTATGAGAAAGGCCCTGTTGTACTCCTGTGGCTGTGATCTGAACGGCCCTATCATCCCCTGCAGGCATGCAGGGAACCCTCTGAAACCATGAGCCTAGCAAATCTCTTTTTTAAGTTGCTTCTGTCAGGGACCAGTAGCCACCACAATGCAAGCAAGACTGTCACCATCTGCAGTACTGTGGATGTACCTGTGGCCCTAACTGTCCCCTGTGTAAATTCTTGGAGCAGCTTTTTTTCCTGGTTTCTCTGTCTGGATTCTACTTCATCTCTTCCCCACTACTGCCAGCATCCTAGCATGAAACTAAAATCCAGTCATGGTCTCTGCTTCTAGCCATCTCCTCTAGTTCCTCATAATCTGTGTCATCCCGGATCCTGAGTGCTCTGCCATCTCACATTGTCTCCTGCCCCTCTTATGACCTCCACCACCTTCACCTCATCCCTTCAGTGTTGCCCCAGGTGCCACTTGGTCTCATCATTGCATGTATTTGTGTCCAAAGCCCATGGCCTAGAATGCTCTTCAAAGCCTAGGATAGTCACAGGCAACACCTTATTACAAGAGATTCTGAGATTGCAATATCCCAGTGTGTGTGTGTGTGTGTGTGTGTGTGTGTGTGTGTGTGTGGTGTCTCTTTTCTGCCTGGGGCTCTTTCACATATTGGTGATTTATTTTTATACTGTTAATATTTGTTGACATGTCTCTGGACTCTGAACTCCTTGGGGGCAAAGTGCAGGCATTTGTCCTTGTATACACTAATAGGGCATTTATACAATGGTTAATGAGATGAGTTAAGTTGAACTGAGGACAAGAACTTTCCGTTAGCATTTTCCATGCTGTGGAAGACAGCTTCTACAACTTCTGTGACCAATTGAATGTTGGGACTTGGTATTGTCTCTGCACCATCTATCACAGTAGCCAGGGACACACGAGTGAACTGCTTCCTAGATAGATACTGCCTGTTCTATCTTCGTCTCACCAAGACTACTCCCACGAGGCTATTAAAAAAAAAAAAGTGTGTGGACCTGGCCCAACAGTGTGAGCTCAGGAGAATCAGCCTATCCCTTGGGGAGCTGCTGCAAGCAGGGGAGCTGGCCCAGCTCCTCTCTTGGGCAAAGCAGGGGAGCTGGCCCTGGGGGTGTAGGCACAAAAGAGCTCTTGGTATGAACAACTCAGACCTGCCACCCAGACCCAGATCCAGAGTTTTGAGTTGGTCCACTCCAACATCTACCCCATTCATGATCTGCTGAGGCATGTTAAGGGGGCCAGTCCTACAGATCCAAACCTGCAGGGTCTCCATGACACAGGGCAACAACAGGAGATAGGAGGGGAGTTCCTGTGAGGATCCAGTATTGATAGTGTAGCAGAAGCCAGAGACCTTGAATCAGACCAATGACTCATTGCAGTGAACATTTACAAGTAAAACTATTGGGCAGAAGGGTTTATTGTGTGACACACCTCAGTTTCCACAAACAGACTTTTTGTTTGTTTGTATTTTTATTTTTTATTTCTTTTGTGGGGATGGGAGGATACAGGGACAGAGGGCAGATATGGAGGGACAGGGAGGTGAGTGGAATTGGGATGCATGATGTGAAATTCACAGAGTCAATAAAAAGTGTTTTTAAAAAACATGGCTGCCATATAAAACCAATTATATATTAATAAAAATAATTTGGGAAGTCTGGCTGCCCTGTGTATACCTCCTGAGAACTCCGGTGGCAAGAGACTAAAGCTATGTGAAAAGCCCCCACATGATTCCCACTTCCCAAGAGTGGATCCTCTGCTCATTTAGCAGGGAACTCTCAGAGATCAGCGTGGTTTGTGGAACATCTGGGTTCTGGGCATCTGAATTGAACTGTGATATAGATTTAAAAGAAGAGAGGAAAGGAAACACACACACACACAGAGTCCCCTTCCTTCACCTTCATTCCTACACACACACACACACACACACACACACACACACACCACGCACGCACCACGCACGCACGCACGCACGCGCGCACGCACCAAAGTCCCCTTCCTTTATCCCTATCCTAGTGCTAGGACCAGAAACCAGAGCCTTAGGAAATAAATAGTTAAATCCCAAATCCTTTATGGCCACCATGGGTGTGAATCTTTCCAAACAACAGAGCTCTGGCCCAGAGTCCCTTCCACACAGAAGCAAGTAAGCAGTGTCCACCAGCCTTGAGCATACGTTAGTAGAAAAAGTGGCATGTTCACCACTACTGTGAGTAGCCAGTCTGCTTGGTTGCCTTCTGCCCCTTCCCGGCTTGAGTACTCGGCTCCATGCCCAGCACAACCCATGGTAAGAAGCCTGTTACAGGAAGGAACAGAATACCAGAGTGCAGACTTTAGGTTAGCTCCATTCTGCCCCCAACACCTGCTGTGACTCGTGTCTTGATGTTGGTTCTCCCTAGAGATACTTTTCAGGTTCAAGAGCATGTTCTGCCCCAAGCAGAGTGCTGTTTCTTCATATTGCCAGGCAGGGGCAAGGCTCAGGTGCTCAGGACACTGTACAAGCAGACTGAGGCTAAAAGAACAGAGAAGACATGCAGTGGTTTGAATAGGAATGGCCCCAATATAATCCCAGCACTTGGGAGGCAGAGGCAGGGGGATTTCTGAGTTCGAGGCCAGCCTGGTCTACAGAGTGAGTTCCAGGACAGCCAGGGCTATACAGAGAAACCCTGTCTCAAAAAACAAACAAACAAACAAAACAAAACAAACAAACAAAAAAAGGAATGGCCCCAATAGACTCATATGTTTGAATGCTTGGCCACAGGGAGTAGTGCTATTAGGAGGTGTGGTCTTGTTGGAATAGGCATGGCATGGTTGGAGGAAGTGTGTTACTGGGGGTGGGCTTTGAAGCTCAAGCAAGGACTAGTGTCTCAAGTTTCCTTCTGCTGCCGGTGGATCAAGATGTAGAACTCTCAGCTCCTTCTCCAGCACCATGTCTGCCTGCACACTGCCATGCTTCCTGCCATAATGATAATGGACTAAACCTCTAAAACTCTAAGTCAGCTCCAATTAAATGTTTTAAGATTGCCTTGGTCATACTGTCTCTTCACAGCAATAAAACCCTAACACAGAACTTGGTACCAGGGACTCAGGTATTGCTGTGATAGGCCTGACTATGCTTCTGTTTCGAGAAATGTGGATTATAGGGTATTGGATTAGAAAAATGGTTGAATGCTTTAAATGGGCCTAATGGGCCATTCTGGCAGGAACATGGAAGACAGTGGTGCTGAAGTGATTTGAGCTGTAGGGATCTGGCGCAGGAGGTTTCAGAGGAGAAAGAAGCATTTTAGTTCGTGACCTAGAGACTGTTTTTGTGGTACTTTGGTGAAGAATGAGGCTGCTTTTTGCCCTTGTCCAAAAAGTCTTTTTGAAGCTAAAGTGATGAGTTTTGGATGAATTCCAATGAAGAAGAAATCTCAAAATAGCCCAGTATAGACTCTGTCATGTGGTTATCAGTGGTCACTCTTACCCAGATCTATAATGAAAAGGAACAAACTGAGCAAGGAAAAATACAAAAAGTACAATTTGAGGAGAAGAGGGGGACCGGGAAGAGGAATGGAGCCAAGTCCTACGTTCAAGAAGATAAACAGATTAAAGAAAAGCTAGATGTTAAATGGATTAAAGAAAGTGGTGACCTCAGGGCAAGACCCCACCTAGCTGTGTTTCCACCTTATAAAAGGAATTAAAGAAAAGCTTAGGGCCAGGTGTGGTGGTGCTCCCCTTAATCCCAGCATTCATAAGGTAACATCAAAACCAGAAAGGAGGTGAGGATGTTCCAGCCCCAGCAAGCAGCAGACCTAGGCAGCTCCGGCCACATGGCTCTGGGTTTAAAGTCAAAGATAGAAGAGGTTAAGGAATCTCCCTCTTGGACTAAGGAAAAGTTGCTGAGGCCAAGTGTATAGCAGCGGCATTCCTGCATGGAAGCCCAGAGACGCCATTGTGCAGAGCTGTGAAGGTGAAGTCTGGATTGCCTTGGAAACTCCAAGATGTTGGAGATGCCAGAGCCATGGGATACCTGCCAAGGAGATTCTAACAGGGTGGGACCAGCCCAGAAGAAAAATGTATTTGTTGCAGTCAACAGAGCTGAAAAGAATTGAAGATCTGAGCCGGGCAGTGGTTGTGCACGCCTTTAATCCCAGCAGAGGCAGAGGCAGGTGGATTTCTGAGTTCGAAGCCAGCCTGGTCTACAGAGTGAGTTCCAGAACAGCCCAGGCTACACAGAGAAACCCTGTCTTGAAAAAACAAAAAACCAACCAACCAAAAAAAAAAAAAAAGAATTGGCGATCTGAAGAACATTTTGACATCAGACACAGAGATGTGGATTTTAGTTTTCTGTATTGCTTTGGTCCTCACTGTGGTTGCTTCCCTATGTTTTGGGAACAGTAATGTATATCCTTTGCCATTATATGTTAGAAGTATGTGATATGCTTCTTTTATTTTGAGTTTACAGGGGATTACAGTTACAAGGTGGCAAGATCTCAGAAGAGACTTTGAACTTTTAAACAGGACTGAGGCTGTGATAGGCTCTGGGGACTTCTGAAATGGGACTGAGTGCAGCTTTGCATTATTTTATGACTACAAGGCTATGGGGGTCAGAGAGATGGAGAACTCTCTGCTCCTTCTCCAGCACCATGTCAGCCTGCATGCTGCCCTGACTCCGGCCATAATGATGACTAAACCTCTGAATGAAACCAGCCCCAACTAAATGTTTTCCTTTATAAGAGTTGCCATGGTCATGCTGTCTCTTTTTTTTTTTTTTTTTTTTGGTTTTTCAAGACAGGGTTTCTCTGTGCTGTCTCTTCACAGCAACAGAAGACCACTAAGACAAAAGGGGAGGAAGAGGACAAAGGAAAGAAGAAAGAAGGGTCAGAAGGAAGGACAGACCGAAGAAATTATAAAACATTGAAATCAAAATTTCAGTTATAAAATTAAATTTAAAGTTACATTAAAATTAATCATCCTCTTCTGTCTGCTTTCCCATGAAATTACAGTCTCTAATATTGTTGGACTCTAAGATCCAAATCAGGGGACACGCTCCTGCAGAAACACTCATGGACAGCAGATTTGATGCAATAACAAGAGGTTTATTGATAACCAGTGCACTGGGGTTCTCTTGCACGCAGGCAAGAGGAATCTCGAGCCAAAGCTAAGAGGAGTTTTTATACCATTTCATTTTAACAGAGTTCACGAGGGCAGTTTTACAATCACCTCTTAAACAATAATCACAAAGGCTGACCTCAACAGCCGTTCCCAGGCCCGGTCTCTAGGTAACTCAGATTTGCATAGTATCTTTATGACAATGAGTGTTAGCTAAGTGGCTTCTGTTTGCCCAGGTTTATGACATTAAGGGCCCAGCTTCCAGATTACCTTGTATCTTGGTCCCTTCCCTGGAATGTGTGTGTAAGTCTTTGGAATGTGCTTCTCCTGGGATGTGTCCCTGGGGCAGTTAATTTTTAAGTTTAACCTGAGATTCTTTCTATTTTGAGTTTCAACTGAGACCTGAAAAAAAAATTATTATTATTATTATTTTTTGTTTGTTTGTTTGTTTGTTTATTGAGACAGGGTTTCTCTGTGTAACCCTGGCTGTCCTGGAACTCACTCTGTAGACCAGGCTGGCCTCGAACTCAGAAATCCACCTGCCTCTGCCTCCCAAGTGCTGGGATTAAAGGCGTGCGCCACCACTGCCCATCGAGACCTGAAATTCTTTCATTACCTGAAATTCCTTCAGTATCGGTAGCTTATAGAGAGAAGCTCTCCCTTTAAGTCCCCTACACAAAATAGAACATAACTTGTTTGTTTGGGCTTTTGGTTGGTTTTGTTTTGTTTGTTACCGGGTCTCAAGTAGCTCACCCTAGCCTAGAACTCACAATATAGCAGACAGTGACCTTGAACACTTGATCCCCCACATCTCATGAGTACAGGGTGATGTCTGTAAGACATCAACACCATGCCCAGCTCCATTTCAGGGTATTCTTTCCACATTCTGAGATTTCTGGTGCAGCAAGGCACCTGCTGCTTTCTCTGCAGCCTTTGGGGAAGGCTTGGCCTCTCTGAAGGCTTGGAGGACTCCACTTCCCTGGGGAAACAGAGAGGAAGCAGAGTGCTCTCTGTGCCCATTTTAATGTGGTTGTGTGTTACAGAGCTGCAGCCTCACTGTCCAGCCTTGACAACATGAACTGCTGTGAGTAGTGAGAACCGGTTAACACTTACATTACTGCAGCTCTTTTTGTCCAGTGGAAGAAGAGAACAGAAGGTACCAGGGCCTCCCACTGGGATGGCAAAAGTCCCTGTCTGCTTAAGACCAGCTACAAGTGACACTTATTTCTAATATTAATATTCTTAATCATGTTCTGCTGATGGTTTTATTTTTCAGTGACTGATACCCTTAAAGAAAAGAATTCTACTCCAAAAGCATCATTTCCCTGTGCAAAAATACAGGGCTGTGCACATACTGTAAGCAAAACATAGGAACTTCCAAATGTAAACAAATGAGGCATCATCCCTGCCTTGAGCATGTTTATAGATGACTAGTTCCTGAGAAAATAAATTGAAAGCATATATACTATTATGGAGACATATATAAGCCCATAAATGAATGCATATAAATGTTTTTATACATTCATACACACAGAAATGGTGCAAATTATTCTTGCTGATGATGAAGAGGCATGAACTGTTTAAAATGCTCACTGTTCCTCACCGTGGTCAGCAGGGGACACCTCTGTTGCAGAGGGAGGTGGGAAGCCTTTCCAGGGACCACACTGGAGCTGGATCCAGACAGGTGAAGAGTCCAGAGTGAGGGGAATGAACTGCACACAGATAACCATGCCTTGAGTTTGGGGGGATGGGGCAGGAGCTAGCACAGTTTGACGCAGGGCAGGCCCTTCTTTGACAGGAAGATGAAAGATGAGATAAACAGAGAGGTTGGGTTGGATGCTGGAGGGCTCCTCAGCAGAGGTCAGACTGGAGGGAGGAGAGTTACAGCACCATCACCCTGGCAGTTAAAGGGCCTCTGGAGATGACTGCTTTGTGAAACTCTGGAGTAGCCAGGGCTCCCTGTGGTGGCACTTGCTTGTAATCCTAGCGGAGGCAGGAGGTTTAGAAGTTCAAGGTCACCCTCAGCTATTCAGTTGGCCTGGGCTACAAGAGACAGTGTGTAAACAGGCAAACCGCTAATAAGTAAATAACTTTAAAAACAACTCTGGGGCTGGAGAGATGGCTCAGTGGTTAAGAGCACTGACTGCTCTTCCAGAGGTTCTGAGTTCAGTTCCCAGCAACCACATGATGACTCACAACCATCTGTAATGGGATCTGACGCCCTCTTCTGGTGTGTCTGGAAACAGCTACAGTGTACTTATACGCATAAAATAAATAAAAAAACAAAAAACTCTGAAGCAATCTGGTGATAGCTAAGGATTGGACCCTGACATAGAAAAATGAGTAAGGATTAGAGCCATGTAAGATGTGAGAGGAAATAGAGGGCCTCTCAGAAGGGCCTTGAGCACTGGGGGTGGGGAGGGGTGCTCCTCAGATCCTGAAAGGAAGGCCCCTAGGCACAGGGCACACCCTGTTTGGTGACAGAATTCCTTAATCTTGCCAAGCTTCTGGAGGCATCCTGGTTTTGTGGGACCAGAAGCTTCATCAAGTCCAAGAACCATTTTAGGAGAAAATGTTAAAATAGGTTGAAAGGAAAGAGCATCTTTAGAGGAAAAAAAATACAGCAAATTACATGTAACAAAGGGCTGAAAAGCAGCAACGATAGAAACGACATAACTTTCTTATAATCATCAGTTAGCATGTAACATTGTTTACCTCCATTTTTCTCCATATATTTTCTAATTTTTTTTAAAAAATGAATGTTACAGGATATAACGTTTACCATTTCAAAGTGTTTAGTCCAGTGTTTTTTGCTGTCACTTCAAAAGGAAACCCCACTTCCGTTTTCCTCACAAGCACCTGCTCACTGCCCGTCCACTTGCTGTTGGTGTGGGAGGGCTTAGCTTTCCCTCCTCTGGGGTGTGTGTGCAGTGGTCCTTGTGAGTTTTCACATCATTGTCTCTCCTTCTTGCGATGGGCTATGGCGCACTTCCAGTGAGCTGTGAATTCCAGTTATTGTACATCTCAATTCCAAAATGGCTACTGGACCTACCTAAAAACAAAAACCAAGAAAGCACTCTCTGTCTCGTTATCAATACTCTGAACTTGGAAAGTCTGATGCTTTTCAGCTTTTGAATGAAGAAACTGAATATTTTATTAGTTATTTTCCTGTAAAACTGTTACTTAACCAGTAAAACAGAGCCAGCAGATATAGCACACTGCACAATTAAGATAACATTGTTCACATGTCCCTATTCAACCAAAACACTTCCCTCCACACCCTTCGGTTCCAGCAGGATGGTCATTAAATATCTCGACCTAGATCCAGAGATAAAAGTAAACAAGTTACAGTATTATGTAAAGCTTCTAACAACGTTCTCTGTGAAATTTGTCTCTTATAAACAGTTTTATCACAAATAATCCCATGAATTCTGAATACAGGAGCCTAGAGCCAAGACTAAAAATAAAAAAGAGGAGACTAGGCTGGAGAAATGACTCAGTTAACCTCTGACTTGCAGTGCTTTGAGTAAGCAATTGCCCACATTGGCTCAGGTACTTGAACACTTGTTCCCTAGTTGGTGCTGCTGTTAGGGGAGGTGGTACAGCCTTGCTGGGAGAAATATGCCCCTAGGGTACGCTCTGAAGGTCTCATAAGCTTGTCCACTTCCTTTTCTCTCTGCTTGCTGTTTGTGGTTGAAGATACAGTCACTCAGCTGCCTGCTCCAACTGCCATGTCTTCCCTTTACTGTGGACTCTCCCTCTGGAACCATAAACTCCTCCTTTTGCTGTCTTCATTATCACTGCAAAGGAAAGTAACTAAGGCTCTGCTTTTACCGAGGACATAAGTTCATCTTCCAGCACCACGCTGCTATATTCGCAACTGCCTGGAACTCCAGTTCCAAGGAATCCTGGAAGACTCTTGTGAGCCTTAGCTTTCCGGGGACCCCCTGAGTGAACCACTTGGAGTCATGAATCAATGCAAAAAGTGAGAAACGAAAATTATGAAAATCATAATTCTTATACATATATAGATTCCTTTTTAGGCTTTAGGTTCTTTCCTAGGTTTTTTTTTCTTTAAAAGGACATAAAGACTCCTCTGAAAGCAGGCCAAGAATGTGGACTGGCCGGTTACAGGACCCAGGAACTGGCTCACCACATTAGGGAGGGGTGTGAGTCAGCGAGAAGAATTCAGGACCTGGTCACAATGACAGGGCAGGACCACCACGTCCTTGAAAAGAATGTGCACAGGATGTTTCCATACCTCGCCCTGGTTTATGACCAACTAAAATAATGAGTCAGGGTTTTCCACTATTTTTATGATATGGGTTGGGACTTTTCCGATGTTTCTCGGTTTCCCCCTTTTTACTCCCCTGGTTTGTGGTTTTCCCCTTTATATTTTCCCTTCAAACCGGCAGTCAGGGTCAACTCTACTCCTGCGTGAGCTAAAGAGTTGACCACAGCCGGCTGTCTCCACCCTAATAAACCTCTGCTTGGTTGCATCCAGTTCCAGAGTCTTGTGAGAGCTACTGGGTGGTCGTGTTACCCCGAGACTTGAGTGGGGGTCTCCTCTGAATGGGAGTCTTCAAAAGCAAGAGGAATTTTAGTGATCCAATGCATTGGGGTCGTCTTACACTGAAGGTAGAGTGGCTGGTGACCCTGGGCAGCCCTTTTGGGCAGTTTTTATACAGTTTAAAGGGTAGACTAGAGAAACAGTGTCTAGGCACAATATGTGACAGTGTGACTTTTTAAACTGATTGGTCTTTAGGGAATGAGGTGGTAGGGACTTCCCTTTTCTGCAGGTGGCAAGGGTTGGTCCGTCCTGCGCAATGTGTCTATGTGCTCTGGGCCTTCACCACCCGCAGGTGGGTTCCCTCCCCTGTGGCCTGAGGAATGTTAATCAACCTCTCCCATCCAGTAAGTGTCCCATGACCTTTCCGAAGTTTCGGAGTTAACCTGAAGTGTTAATTAGCCTCTCCCTTCTGTGGGGGGACAAGTGTTCCAAAGTTCCTGAGCTAACCTCCTCTTCAATCCCACACCCTCTCCTGCCTTCCTTGGGCAGCTCCCCAGGTGTGACTGGCACGTGCAAAACACACAGAGATAAATCTAAACAAACGAACAAACCTTTAAATCAGGAATGTTTTCCCTCATAGCAGTGTGGAGTAAGTTCCTTTCCATATGTACTGCAGAATGTTCTTATTTTCTTGCTTCCACCCCCACTAGCTTGAGACAGCTCAGCTGGAGTGGCTCACATCTCCTTGTCTATTTAAGGTGCTGCTTTCAGTCCAAAGTAGGTTGTCCATATTTCTCACGCACTTTTCCACTCCTTAGCCATCCACTTCTGAAGGGTTATACAGGTTCGTCTTCATCAGCAAGCCCCTCCAAACAAGCTCTGCTGCCAAGCCCTGGGTGTTTGGCATGTGTCTTACACATGTCTACTTCTCCAGAAAGAGAGCAGAGCTCAGTGGTAGCTTCCACTTCCCAAAGTCCCAAGTCCATCTCGCTTTTCCAGGTTCTGAGCCAACTTCAAACAGACCACAGTCCTCATCTCTTAAAGTCTACCATGCAAAATGGATCATTCACACTTTTTTGTTATTGTTTTTCCAGACAGGGTTTCTCTGTGTAGCCCTGGCTGTCCTTGACTCACTTTGTAGACCAGGCTGGCCTCAAACTCACAGAAACACAGCTCCCCCTTCTTCCCTGATACTGGGAGTAAAGGTGTGAGCCACCACCACCTGGCTCATTCCCAGATTTTAGTATCATTTCCTATGCAGATGAATCAAGGCACTTCCCCATACGTGCATGTGGTGGTTTGAATATGCTTGGCCCAGGGAGTGACACCATTAGGAGATGTGGCCTTGTTGGAGTATGTCTGGCCTTGTTAAAGGAAGTGTGTCACTATGGATGTGGGCTTTGAGACCCTCCTCCTAGCTGCTTGCAAGTCAGTCTCTTCTTGGATGGCTTTGAATCAAGATGTAGAACCCTCAGCTCCTTCAGCACTGTGTCTGCCTGGACACTGCCATGCCATGATGATTATGGACTGAACCTCTGAACTTATAAGCTAGCCCCAAGTAAATGTCCCTTATAAGAGTTGCCTTGGTCATAGTGTCTCTTCTCAGCAATGGAAATCCTAACTAAGTCAGTGCACTAACAAATGGTCAGCATCCTCAAGGCCAACCTTCCCTACAGTATAATTTACATTATGCTTTTGACCAACCACCTTGTGGGCTTTTCTAGTCAATCATGGGAGATGGGAAGAAATACACTAAAGAAGAGATCCATTCCACAAAGATTGGGGAGGTAAAATGTAGCAGAATTTCCCCCCAATTAATTTAAATATTAATTACAAGAAGAAGCCTGTGATTGGATAGGGAAAAGGGAGGCAGAGCTAACAGTTTCAGGGAGAGGGACAGGACGAGAGGAGAGAAGGAAGGAAGATGGAGGAAGAGAAAGATGATCCAGATTCCATAGCCACAGGTAGTTATGAATATCATTTAAGGGATTGATAATTACAGGACAATTTGTCTTATCTAGGTAGGCAATTTATATCATTATCAATTGGCTCTGAAATTATTTTGTGGGCATCTTCTGAATTGAGAATTTATTGATACACAAAACTGACTAATAATTATATGCTTCTAGAGTTTTGATTTACTAGGTTGAAGCCAGTTGCAGGGGGCTTTGAGGCAGGGGAACCTGAGCTGGGAAGACTGCCGCTTGGGGCTAGCCATGGATGCAACGAGACGGAGACCACCAGGGCAGAGAGTAGCTGAGTATAGCACCGGACAGTGCATTTTTAATACTTCCTGAAACATAATAAATAAATAAATATCACCTTACTTCATGAATATGTATGCAATATAGCTCATACATATTCATGAAAATGGCTTTAAAATCCTCAACAGAGACCCTGCTGTACTAGTCCTCTCTTTGGGTGCAGCCTACTCCAATCTCTGGAGTACTTATTTACTTGGCTAAATAAACTGCTTAAACTATCTCTTGATTGATATATTCTTCAAGAATACACAGATCCCTGCAATAATCCACTCATGTTTCTCTCTGAATTTACATACTCCAAACCCCACAATGTGGGTTCCTACAGTAGTCCCACTTAAATATCCCACCTCAACAATCTACACTGAAAGGGCAGGCCTTTCTAGGGACTTAGCTTGTCTGTAGATTGCATTCCAAGCCTTGCCTGTTCCTCCCACTCTCTGTCATGAGCACAGGAACCTAGAAGGTGGCCTGGCTCACTGTTTATTTTCTTGGGTCTGCTTTCCTTCAATTTTTTTTTTTTTTTTTAAATCTCAAGTGTTTATTTAAGATCTTCTCTAAGTGTCCAATCACTCCTCAAGAACACTCTGGTAATCTCCTCATCCCCTTGAATTAGACACATCTACCTTCTTTGCCTGTCTCATAAAAAAAAAAAAGAAGAAAGAAAAAAGAGGCCCATGTGGGGGCACATGACTTTAATCCCAGTACTTGTGGGAGGCAGATCTCTGAGGCCAGCATGGTCTTCAGAGTGAATTCAAGAACAGCCAGGGCTACACAGAGAAACCTTCTGGAACAAACACACACACACACACACACAGAGAGAGAAAGAAAAAATTCATTCACAAAAATGGTTAAATAACCCAGAAAGAAAAGAAAAGAAAAGAAAGAAAGACAGGAAAGGAAGGAAGGAAGGAAGGAGGAAGGAAGGAAGGAAGGAAGGGAAGGAAGGAAGGAAATTCATTAGCAAAAGTGTTAGTATTCTGTCTAAACTCCACCTCCACACGTATCTGGCAACAACCAGGTATGCTCCTCCGCACAGTTCCCTGGCAACAGCCAGGTAGGCCTGCCCACTATAAAAGACGCAGCTTGGCCCCTTCTCTCTTGCTGTCTTGCTCTCTTGCCTATAGCTTCTCTCTGCCCCCTCCCCGCTTCCCTTCCCCCTCTCGCCACATGGTCATGGCCGGCCTCTACTCCTCTACCTCTCTTCCCTCTACCTCTCTGCTCTCTAGCTCTTTCTCTCTCTCTCTCTCTCTCTCTCTCTCTCTCTCTCTCTCTCTCTCTCTCTCTCTCTCTGCCTCTACTACCCTCCCGGCTCCCTCTCCATGCCCTGAATAAACTCTATTCTATGCTATACCATCTTGTGGCTGGTCCTTCAGGGGGAAGAGATGCCTCGGGATGGGCCCTCTGAGACATCCCCTTCCACCATTGGTTTCCATCCTTTCAAAAAGTTGTTAAATAAACAACATCTAAAATCAGCGGCAACAACAAACCCTGGGAGAAGAAAAAGCTGAATTCCAGAGCTACCACCTTAGGATATTCAAGATGTTTTCATAGAGTGGGTTGGTGGGGAGGTGGCTCAGCAGGGAAGACACTTCAGAGTTTAGAGGCTGCGCCTCCTGCTGGGGTTAAGTCAAGTGTCACCACTGCCAGGCTGCCAGTCTATCCCCATTGTCTGCGCTCTTTGTCACTGTGGCTACTGGGTGAGGAGAGGACTCAACAAGATTTCCTTAGGTGCCTGGAACCAAAACTAGTACCAGATTTTCACCAGGAAGCCCCCGTGTGCTGAGGCCTGGCTGACCATCACCAGGCAATGCACACTTCTGCCCTGAATCAGGCCATTCCTACAGCTTTCAGATTCCCAGGAAGTACATGTGAACTTTTCATAATTTTTTTGTAGACCTCTTGTTTCTCAACCTTTTCTCCCTAACTTTCAGGTTTGTGCCAACTGTTTCCTGTCACCTCAGGCTGTAGCCAACAACACATTTGCCTGTGAAAGTTCTTGACTAAGGCCTTCCCTCCTTCTGGTAGCTTTTGCTCTGGGCCACTTCCAAATCAAGAAAAGTAAAGATAAGCCTTTTAAGCTGCCTTTCCACAGAGTCTCCAAGTCCTTTTTTTTTTTTTTTTAAAGGAACTAGATTTTAATCTTTTAAAATGAGGTGTATTCTGTCCCTGTGGTACATGAAATTCAGGCTGTTCTCTACAATGCTACCTGGAGCTGGGATGGAGGTTACGATAAAAACCAGCAAACCTTTCACAACTGATCACAATCGCCAGAGATTTCTGGAAGATTTTGGCGTGCAGTTGGGAACAGATCACAGCAGACCAGACGGTTCCACGAGGAGGGGTTTATTTGGGTGGAGGACAAAGGTGGGGAGAGAAAGCAGGACAAGATGGCGGGGAGAAGAGAGCACAGGGTCGGGGTTCTGCCTATTTATACAGGCGGTGACATATCTCTTTTTCCCAGGTAAAGGTGAGATAGCCAGGTGGATTCTGGGAATGTATATTGGTTGCTTTGGCAACGATGTAGAAGTCGCCTGTCGCCTGGATGTGACGTCACTGAGTTCGGGCTTGGTGCCAACAATTTCCTTGAATAGACACTTTCTAGATGATGGCACCCATCTTTAATCACAGCACACTGCAGGCAGAGGCAGGTGGATCTGTGAGTTCAAGGACAGCCTGGTCTACAGAGTGAGTTTCAGGGTAGCGAGGGCTACACAGAGAAACGCTGTTGAGGGGTTGGGATGGGGGCAGAAAACAAGCAAGCAAGCCAACAACCAAAACAAACAAGGACCCACTTCCTTGTGACTGTGAGCCTCTTGTTAACTTTGTTTTAAATTTTCTGTGTATGTTGCCTGCAAGTATTTCTGTGCATTCAGAGCATAGCTGGGCCTTCTAAGGGCAGAAGGGGACTTCAGATCCCCTAGTTCTAGCGTTATCCCTAGAACTGAAGTTACAGATGGTTATGAGCCCACAATCAATACTAGGATTGAACTCAGGTCCTCTAGAAGAGCAGTCATATTAACCATTAAGCCATCCCTCCAGCCCTAGATTCTAGAGATCTAAAAAGCCAATTATGAAAGCTTCAGCCTCTGTGCTTGCTTTATGGAGCAGAGCACTGGAGTCCACAGACCATCATCTTCTTAGACTTCACTTCTCTCGGTATTCTTTTTGATTATTTATTGATATGCCAACACGTTTATAAAAATAATATCCTATTAAAGAAATAGAAACACTGCTGAGCCAGACTTACCCACGGCAGAGATTGTGTGACATAGTTACAGCCCCTGGGACAGAGCCAGCAGGGTGTGGGCCTCTATGAGTGTTGAGGCTCCGTGGGAGTAAGACTTGTTTGTATAAAAATATATATATTTTTTACTTCATGTTCCTCCTTCTGGAAATATTCTCCCTGTCAAGGTTATCAGGAATGTTCTCCCTGCTAAGGTTAATGATGCCATGATAATTAGAAGTAGCTTGAGCCCAGGAGACAGGGGTGTGTCTATGTCTCAGCAAAATGGTAAACAATGGGATCTTCAGGAGAGCCCTTAAGGCTGTGGAAAAGAACTCTAAAAACATGAGTTCGATAATGTATAATTTCTCAACTATGCAAAATATAAGGATCTAAAAGAACAGAGGCAGCTGCACTAGAGCCAGCTTATAAGAAAGATGCTAAAGAAGAAGATAAAGTGATTTGGAGAGTGGTGATCACAGGGCAAGACCCCACCCAGCCAAGTTTTTTTGTTTCTGCTTACAAAGGCAGGCAGATTCCTGAGTTCAAGGTCAGCTTGGGATAGAACAAAGTTAGGCCGACGAGAGAAGATAACACTTTAAATTCAGACTCTATTTTAGAGAACCTGACGTAAGTTTGAATTCAGGTAAACCAACCTAACTTTAGTTCCTAAGTTGCCCCCAACAAAACCTGAGCCTAGCTCCAGTCTCTAGGCTAACCCCCAACAAGACCAACATTTCCAGGTTACACCCTCAGCAAGACCAGTATCTCCAGGTTATTCCCCCAACAAACCTGCACCCCAAGTTACAAGCCCACCCCTTGCCTAACAACCACCAATGCAGAGGAGAACAAAAATTAAGTTTATGATATGACTCCCAGTACCAGCCAATTAGGTTAAAGGTCACAGGAGCAGCCGGGCGGTGGTGGCGCACGCCTTTAATCCCAGCACTTGGGAGGCAGAGGCAGGCAGATTTCTGAGTTCGAGGCCAGCCTGGTCTACCGAGCAAGTTCCAGGACAGCCGGACTACACAGAGAAACCCTGTCTCAAAAAAAAAAAAAAAAAAAAAAAGGTCACAGGAGCTTTCCAATTAGACGCTTGCACATGTACTCCCTGCTTGCTGCCCCATAGATATTCAGGGCTCCTCCACCACCAAAACCATCCTGCGTGATGGTAGTGTGTTAAGGGGGCCCAGAGCTAGCTCGAATAGAATAAAGACCCTGCTGTGAGTTGCATCAGATTGGCTCCTGTGTGTTTTTTTGGAGATCACTAACTTTTCCCTGATACAACATAGGCATGGTAAGAATGATAATTTCAGGGCAGGGTCTCACCCAGCTAGCTTATTGTCTGTGCTTAACAAAGGCAGGCAGATCTCTGAATTCTTTTGCAATGTTAAAAAAAAAAAAAAAATGTATGTGCTGTCCTTTTCCTAAGAGTCAAGGGGCTAAGGTCCTGTATTGCTGAATTGTGCGATGGTCAAGAGGGAACCTGGAGTAAATTACTGAATTGATGTGTAAATAAAAGACTTACCCGGGCAGTGGTGGTGCAAGCCTTTAATCCCAGCACTTGGGAGGCAGAGGCAGGTGGATTTCTGAGTTAGAGGCCAGCCTGGTCTATAGAGTGACAGCCAGGGCTACACAGAGAAACCCTGTCTCAAAAAACTGAAAGAAGAGAAGAGGGGAGGAGGGGAGGGGAGGGGAGGGAGGGGAGGGGAGGGGAGGGGAGGGGAGAAGAGGGAGGGGAGGGGAGGGGAGGGGAGGGGAGGGGGGAGGGGAGGGGAGAGGAGGGGAGGGGAGGAGGGGAGGGGGAGGGGGAGGGGAGGGGGAGGGAGGGGAGGGAGGGGAGGGGAGGGGAGGGGAGGGGAGGGGAGGGGAGGAGAGGGAGGGGAGAAGAGAAAAGAGAAAAGAAAAGAAAGTTCTTCTAGCAAGAGAGATCTGTCTGGAGCAGACTACAGAGCCCAGAGCTGTCTACAGAGCCCAGAGCTGTCTACAGAGCCCAGAGCTATCTACAGAGAGCTGTCTACAGAGCCCAGAGCTGTCTAAGAACCAGAGCTGTCTACAGAGAGCTGTCTGAGGGGCCGTCTCCAGCACACTACAAGGCCATCATCAGCTTGGACCCAGGATTTAACTTTGAGTCGTTTTGTTCTGCCACTTCCAAACACCCCTTCTCTCAGAACTCCTGTCTAAGCTGAGACTGGTCCTTAACAAAAGACTGTCCAGTTTCACTTTTAGAATGTTTGGACAAGTTTTAAAAGAATTCTGATAGGGGCCTGTGAAATGGAAAGACACTTGCCATCAGCCTTGATAACAGGAGTTCAAACCCTGGTACCACATTGTAGATGGAGTAAGCTAGCTCCTGAAAGTCCTCTTCTGACCCCTACACTCATGCCATGCCTCACTCAGCATACACAAACTAACTAACTAACTAATTAACTAACTAAATCAATAAATAAATAAATAATTTAAAATTACAAATTAAAATTTTTATTTTATTTTATTTATTTTATTTTGACACAAGGTTTCTTGTAGCCCAGGCTAGCTTCAACTTGCTATGTGGCCAAAATTAACCCTTGCCAACCTTTTTTTCCCCAATATAATAATTTTATTTGGGAATTTCATACAATGCACTCTGATCATACTCAGGTCCCATTCCTCCCAGGTCTACCCTCCCACCTTTGTGCCCCTCCCCAAATACACCAAGTTCAGTTTGTTTTGTTCATATACTCAATGGAGCATGGTCAAACTCCTAGTGGCCAGTCACTTAAAGAAAAACTGAGTCCTTCCCCTCCCCCAACTCCCCCACCAGAGGCCATCAACTGGGAAGAGCTACACTTCAGCATCTTTATCACATTTTTAAAGGACTCTCCTCAATGACTTGCTGTCTGGATTGTTTCTCTGTTTCGGGAGGGGAACAGAGGCATCACAGAACCTTCAGTGTCTCTCATTCTCAGTTGAGTCTGCAGTCGTTGATACCACTGCAAAGACACTTCCTTGCCAATAGCAGCCAGCGGCAGCAGGGACCATGGACATCCACCCAGCCTCTAGTGTTAGAACGATCACAGACACCAACATTCACTCTCAATCCTCTGGGCTCTACTTCCCAAATGTGCTAGGATTACAGGCTTGTGCCAGTATGCTACCACACTCACAAAATATCTACTCTCCCCAGGTAGGGCACACACAACAGACCAAAAAGTTAATTAGGGATACCTGCAAGAGTATGGTGGTTACTTACAGGATCATGGGCAACTTACGAGTGGCTACACCACCTAAGAAGTCGCTTTCACAGGAACCTTGCAGTTTATATATCTTGGGGGCAGGACTAGGGGTTGGAGGAACAGGGCCTCGTGCAAGTAATTGGCCCAACCTGTGCATATTCCCGCAGTGATTAGAGTTGTTGCAGTTTAAAGGAGAGTTCATTGTTAAAATACAAAGACATACTGAAAACAGTCAGTCCCTTCTGTCGCCAACATTCGCCACCATCTTCACAGTGTTTCCGGATCCTGGGCGGGTGTTCATCAACACCCCATTAGGTGGAGCATTACGCACAGTGGTCTTAGTGCCTTACATTATAGGTCTCAAGTCCGTGCAAAGAGTTCTCATGAACCAGGATAGCAAACAGCAGCAACAGCTTCCAGCCACCAAGCTCACTTACATTAGCTGTAGCTGAACTGGCTTACAATACAATTTTATCCTCTGCTGAGAAGTAGGTCTTGAATTTCATTAGGAAGTACCTTGTACCAGCATGCATATTGCCTGCTGAGTTTATAGTGTAGCACATAGCATATGGTAGCTTGAATAAAAATGCCTCCCATAGGCTCATATATTTGAATACTTACTCCCCAATTGGTGGAAATGTTTTGTAAGGATTAGGAGGTGTGGCCTTGTTGAAAGAGGTGTGTCACTAGGGATGGGCTCTGAGGTTTCAAAAGTCATTCCCAGTTAGTTCTCTTTTCTCTGCCTCTTGCTTACGAGATCAATCGCTGAGCTACTGCTTCAGTCTCATACCTGCTGGCCTGCTTTGATGCACCCCACCATGGACTCACCCTCTGAAACTGTAACTTCCAATGAACTCTGTCTTCTGTATGTTGCCTTGGTCATGTCTCTTCATAGCAACCAAAAGGTAACTAAGATGCAGGGTCTGTAGCCAAATAATATTATTGGCCACAATTTTCTTTAGTCCCCTGTGTGCACTTTCCAGCACTATACAAGCTAACTAACAGAGAAGAATCTTCCAGCTCAGTCCCGGTTTGATTTCTTCATGTCAAGGTAAATGCTGTCTTGAGCAATAGGGTCTAACCATCCAGTTTTGCTGGGTAACCGGTAGCATGCAGTAGCCTGTGTTGTTAGGAGCCTCAGGGCCTCCTTGTCCAACAGCTAGTAGGGATCTGCCATCAGAATTTTCATTTAATAGTCTTCTGGTTTCTGGAACATCTTTTTCAGTATTTAATAAAGTTTTTTTTTTTTTTTCAAATATGTGGCTTATTGAGCCTGTTTGTACAGTCACCAGTGGCTGGGGCATCTCCATTCTGTGAATTCTGGTATAAGACACACATCTTTTTTCACCCATGCAAGGTACTTTTATTGAAAAGTTTAAGCATGGTATTAACATTTCCAGACACAGACTATTTTAGATTTTTACTCTCCTCTTGGGTAGCATTTATATTTTGCCAGACCATAACATTCCCAGGAATTTTACAGCCGTGCTTGCCTCTTGCACCTTTTGTAGAATGTCTGTCCACCCTTTTGCCTCTAAATGGCCTTTCACATCTTTCAGATACTATTCTATATCTGTGAAGCACTCAGTTTAGCATGTGGTATCTGTGACAAAACCCTTTCACAATGGGTGAAAAAGTCTCTGAAAGCCTACCCATCATTCCAAGCAAGGCCAGTTGATTGCAGTACTCAGCACCTAAGTGATACTACAGAAAAGTGTTAATAAGGCAGGAAAAAAATCCACCCCTTGCACCAACTGCCTCCTCAAAAAAATCCACGTTTGGAGGCTAGAGAGATGGCTCAGCAGTTAAGAACACTTGCTGCTCTTGCAGAGGATATAGATGCAACTTCTGGTATCCACACTGGGCAGGTCAGGTTACAGTTACAATCATCTGTAACTCAAGTTAGGATCTAATGCCCTCTTCTGGCCTTGTGGGCACCTGCATGCACATTAGTGTGTGTGTGTGTGTGTGTGTGTGTGTTCAAGGACACATTAAAGAGAGACATGCATATAAAATAAAAATAAATCTTAAACAACAGGGTTGGACCCAGTGGCATGAAGGAGAGGCACTGCCATGAAGCCATCATACACTTCCCCACCTCCAAAAGCTGCCAGCTCATACTGCTCTGCCTGGGCCAGAGCCAAGGGGGAGCAGGACCATGGTTCTGCATGCCAAAGTTACTATGCTTGGTAGTTGAATTGGTTCCCCAAGTTTGTCAGGCTCTGGGCTATGGAGTATTCATAGAGGGTTATTTACTGGAGTGTAGGTACTTATATACAGCTACAAGCAGAACTCCTCCCAAACAACAATTAAAACCCACCATCACCACCACCACCATCACCACCATCATCATCACCATCACCACCACCACCACCATCACCACCATCATCACCACCACCACCACCACCACCACCATCACCACCACCACCATCACCACCATCACCACCATCACCACCATCACCACCATCACCACCATCACCACATCACCACCATCACCACCACCACCACCACCACCACCACCACCACCATCACCACCATCACCACCATCACCACCACCATCACCATCACCACCATCACCACCATCCACCACCACCACCACCATCACCACCACCATCACCACCACCAGTTTTTCTCTGGGGAGAAGCTCATGAACTTCTTCTCTCAGCTACCATTTGTAAATATTATTTTTAATATAAATAAATGTAGTAAATTAATATGATGCTTGTATTTCTCTATCCTAGCTAGTTCCCAATAACAACACAGAGAAACCAAGATTTATTTTCAAACTTCAATTTCTGGGCAGTCTATCTTAATGCCCTAATCTGGCTACCTCCTAGCCACCATGGTCCCAGTAATACTTGCTTTATGGCTTTCCATTCTGCTGAACTCTATGACTGCTTTACTTCCTCTTCTTCATGATAGATCTTAATCTTCCTTCCCCTCCCCCCCTTCTTTTCCTACCTAGTGAAAGTTCTACTCTATTCTTTCTTCTGCCCAGCCATTGGGTAATCAGCATTTATTCACAAGGCAAAGAATAAATGGTAAGAATTGTCTACACAAACTTGAGACAGGAGATTCTAGACATAAGTATTACAGTGCTGTCTCTAATTTGAAATAAGGTATGAGGACAGAGAAATCAGCATTTGAATAACACAAGGATAACATTTACACAGTACATGAAAAACCATTATGCATACAACCATTAACTGTTTACATATCCTTGGGAGGATGTGTACATACCCATGAGCCTCTGCTGTCCCTATGACAGAGCACTAATGGGCCCAATCTTGTGTGGGTCTCTTGCAGATAATTATAGCTGCAGAGAGCTTAAGGGGCAATGCCTGTGTCATTCCTTGAGAATAGTATTGCGCAACACACAGCCAGCAAACATTTTCTGACAGACAATGCCATTGCCACATTCACAAGCTCCGAAGGTTTCTTGCACAGGCAAAGTCTTTTGCTAGACAAGCAGCCTGGCATCTGCCATTGGCACCATGAGCAACTCATCTTTCTGGGTTCTCAAACTCTCTTCTTCCTTGTATTTCTGTCCTCCTTGGCTGGTCCTGAGGTCACAGGGCAACACGCCAACAGTTTACAGGATCTCAGTTCCAAATTCTTCTCCAAGGATCAAAGACAAGGCTCAAATACTTCTTGATAACTGCCAAAGGTGAGTGGGTGGGTGGGGGCAAGATGAGTCAGGAACCGATAAGGCTGGAAACCTGACAGCCCCACCTGTAACTCTGGGATGGGCAGCAGCACATTTGTAAAAAAATATTGATCTGAAAATGACAGGAGTGACCTTGACCACAAAATGAGTTCTGAGGCAGACTGCAACATGGAAACTTGACTCTGTCTCAGTTCTTCCACGGCTCCCAGATGCCACTGGGAGCCCAAAGACAAAGACCATCAGTCTCCGGGTTAGCTGCTTCGGCCCAGAGACCCTCAAACCAGGAGCTCTGACCCATGGGACTTCAGGAGTAGACCTTCCATGCCCGGGCAGAGCTCGGCGGCTTCTCATAGCCCAGCGTCGCCCAGCGCAGCATAGAGGAAACTCAATCTATTAAGGTTTCATGAGAAAGAATTGGTCCCCAAATCCTATGGGCTTCGTGACTCTCTGAAGGTGTAGAGTGGGCGAGTCTATAAGAGGAACTGGGTCGTTGAGGTCTAGGTTTCTGAGAGGATGGAGATGAGGGAAACCTGGCACAAGGGCTTGGGGGTTGGATTTGAACATGTGCTATGACTGTGATGTCATGACTCTGTGAATACAAACAACTGAATTCTGGAGTTCTTGTGGGTGCATTTTGTCACTTGTAGCATGTTGCAATGGAGTGTGTATTAGGAACAGAGAGAGGCAGGGTACACCGGGTCAAACGAACTGTCCTCTCCTTACTGGGTGAGACTAAGCTCACAGGTTAAGCTGAGGGGAGCAGAATAGAAGCTGTCTAAGGAAAAGAAGCAGGGGTAATATCTACAAAACACACAGTCACATCAGCTGCTCTACTTAAACACCTCATCCTGTCAATTGACACCCCCCACCCTTTCCTGTCTCTGTAGATTCTGAGAGTGGTGGAGGGACCCAGCCACCAGAAAAGAGTTGGTCTCAGACTCTGTACACCTGACAGGCCTCTTTGGAACTCTACCACAGGGACATCTCAGCACATGGAACTATACTGGAGCTCAGAAGTCCCCTCTAAATGCGCAGGTGTTTCCTGGCTATCATTCCCAAGACTGTACAATAACTCTTTGAATATGTTTTCTTTGATTAACTTCCTTTTGAATTATAGAAACACACTGTGCGGGGCTGTAGCTCGCACGCGGCTGTGGGTCCTATTGGGCTGTGTTGTGGTTGTTGTGTTGTGGTCTGCCACCCCAGGCAGCTGGAACCACAGCTCTGGGGAGCAGAAGTGCGGAAATCTGATTGAGTTTCCTCTATGCTGCGCTGGGCAGACGCTGGGCTATGAGAAGCCCCGACCTCTGCCCGGGCATGGAAAGGTCTCCTCCTGAAGTCCCATGGGGTCAGAGCTCCTGGTTTGGGGGTCTCTGGGCCGAAGCAGCTAACCCGGAGACTGATGGTCTTTGTCTTTGGGCTCCCAGTGGCATCTGGGAGCCGTGGAAGAACTGAGACAGAGTGGGCATATGGGCTGGACAGGCCCACAGCAAAGATGGACGAGAGGGAGAAGCTCCAGCGGCACCCCGCACTCACTTGGCTGGGTTGGCTAGCTTGCTTGAGTTGGCAGGTTCCCTGGCTGGAACGTAGAGAAGTCTTCTAGCAGGAGATTAAACAGCGGCTCTGTAGTCAAAGGTCTTCTCCACGGTTCTCCATGGCAGAGCCCTAAAGACACGAGGAAGTCCATGATTTTAAAAGGTTTATTGTCATGGCAGAAAGTGGATGTGGCTGTGGTCCTCAGGGCGGGTCTGAGTTAAATAGGGAGGGAGGAGGGTCTGGGAAGGAAAGCTTCATTGGCTATGCCCTCTGGCCTTTAGGTATCTCATTAATATGGAGATCTCTTGAGGCCTGAGTCCTGCAGTCATGCCCTCTACCTGTGCTAGGTGACACAAACCTCTCTTTGGGAGGGGCTGTAGGGGCACTGCCCTATGTGATTGAAAGGCACGAATCAATGGAGGTCTTCCGCCTCGTGTCACGAGCCTGGAGTCAGGGAACAAGAGCGAACACCTACCATCCCATTAGGGTCCGGGGTTCGAGGCCTGTGCTCGACCAGGAACCAAGCTATCCTTTCATGGTCCCACAACACAGGACAAGAAAATTCTGATGACTTTAGTGAGCTCCCGCTACAAAGCACAGTTTGTCAGTCCCCTCTGTCACCAGCATCACTAACACATGAGTCTCATCTTTGAGATCTTGGGATTGTCCAGGCATAAGCAGGCTTCTCTGAGTTAAGAAACCATGAAAAGGATGATGTGTTGGGACCAAACCTCCTTTTGACTCTCAGGCTGCTTCACCTTCCCCTTCCTCCATGTCTGCAGATGTTTCCAGAATGATTGACAGGTAGAAGAAACGATTACACCGAGGCTAGAGAACAGGGAGAGAAGTGAATGAATCATCTCCAGGTGCAGCCTGGACCTGCTCCGTCTTTCTTCTTTCCAGGCATAGCAAAAGCAATTCCGAGGACAATGCAAGCAAAGCAGCCACACACAAGTGACGTCAGAGACATCATTACCACAGGACAATGTCCACAATATTCCTACAAGGGGGTACTTCATTGCATTTGATCTCAATATTTGTAGCTTTGCCTGTAGAGGACTAGTACATTTTTCACTGGTATCACAAAATAGCTAATGCAAGATTGAAATAGCACATCTAGCTATAGCTACAGCCTATAAATAGCAAGTATGTTTCAGAAAAATATCACCTTGAAACACAGAAAGCTAGAGAGCCTTGGCCCAGGAAATCTCTCCTAAGGGAGCATCTCCAAAGACCCAAGGATCACCTGTTGGCCAGGGGCGAGGTTTGGTTCCCAGCACCCAAACAGTAGCTACCAACTGTCTGTGATTCCAGTTCTAGGCAGATCTGAAAGAGTATTCTTATTGCCTCTAGCACTAGTCATGCATGTGGTACACATACATACACACATACATACGTACATGTGGGCAAAACATACATATACCTGCACACAAAAAATATATCTTGTTTGTTTGTATGTTTGTTTAAGACCGAGTTTCTCTGTGTAGTCCTGACTGTCCCGGAACTCACTTTGTAGACCAGGTTGGCCTCAAACTCGGAGATCTGCCTGCCTCTGCCCCAGTGCTGGTCAAGCTGAGCAGCACTACTGCTATCTTTTTTATTTTTAATCAGTTCCTTGTCATACTGGCATATTTAATTCAGTATGTCTAGTACCCCATTTCTGAAAACATCTCAGAAAGGAGTAATAGCTCAGAAAGAATCTCACACTGTTTTCAAACTATCTTTTCAGTCTCCTTATTCTTCAACAGTGTTTTCACTCTAGCAAGACTACAAGAGTGAAATTCTGATTGGAGAGATGATACAGCCATTAACTGCACAGACTGCTCTTGAGGAGGACAGGGCTTTGGTTCCCACCACCCACCTTAGATACTTCAAAATTCTGTCTAACTCCAGTTCTCAGGGAATCTAATACTCATGCCTCAGCCACTCACGTGTCTATTCACACATAGACACAGACATAGACTTACATATATACAATTAAATTAAAATGGGGCTGGAGCCTTGACTCGGTGTAGGGGACCTGGGTTCAATCTCAGCACCCAAATGTGACTCTCAAACATCTTACTAAAATCCCAGGAAATTGTGTGCCCTCTTCTGACGTCTGATGGAATCAGGCAGGCTTGTGGCTCATGCACAGAAAACACACAAGAAGAGAGAGAGAGAGAGAGAGAGAGAGAGAGAGAGAGAGAGAGAGAGAGAGAAACACATAAAACATAAAACATTCACTTAATCACACTTGACGAGCAGATTTCTGATTCAGGCCAGCCTGGTCTAGAGAGTAGAAGACTGAGACCCTGTCGAAAACGAAACAATAAAATAATAAAATAAATTAAAATTTTAATAACTTAAATTTTAACTTGAGACTTGAGACATTTCTGCTGCTGTTACTTCAGGCTCCTAAAGTCCTTTCTGAAGGGATGAGACTGACTCGTTGTCTAACCCACCTGGCTTTGGAATTTAACTATTACTTTTCTCAAAGTGGCATGTACTGGATGAAATGGTTCCACAACCTGGCATTGGAAAATTAAATAGGGTCTGTGAGGTGGCTCGGCAGCGCAAGCACTTGCTACCAAGATCACGGGAAAGCAGAGGACAGCTCTGGCAGGTGCTTTGCACGTGCACACCACATAGATAAAAGTTCTTTTCTCTAAACAAACAAACAAGACAAGACAAACATCACAAAAAAACTAAGCCACAGCAATAATAATTAGGTCTGCAAAGCTGGTGAACTGTTACACTACACAATGCCAGAATTCCCTCTTGCAATACAGGAATCCAAGTTCTAACTCGTGCAGGTGAAAGGTGGCCTTTCAGTCATGGATGGGAACAAGTTTTCCAACAGGAGTGACAAGTGTCATAAACGCCCGAGTTGTCAGCAGCAGCGTGCTTTCCAGGTGCACTAATGCTGTCCTGAGCATCTGTTGCACTCAGCGCTCCTTCTGGCCAGCGCTGGTGCGACTGGGGAGTGCATCCTTGGCAGCATCTTTGCTGTGCGGTGGCTAGGAGCGGCTGGCGCTAAAGGCATCGGAGACAGACACTTGCCGAGGCTCCTTTCTGCCTGCCTGGGCGGGCGGGCGCGGGAGCAGAGCCAGTCAAACCTTGTTTTTGCTGTGAACAAAAGCCGCACTTCCAGTTGTGGCGCCAAATTCTAGTTCGCCCTACAGAATATCTGGCAGCTCTTGGCTGGGCTGGGAAGCCAGGCGGGCTGGCTGCGCCGCGCTTGTTTACAGGCCGCTCCGTTACCGGCAGACCCGAGGTGCCCCCAAAACCCGGACACGGAGCAGCTGCCGGGAAGAGCAGCAGAAAAGAGAAAGCAGAAAGAATCCGCAATACCGCCGGGCGTGGTGGCGCACGCCTTTAATCCCAGCAATTGGGAGCAGAGCAGGCGGATTCTGAGTTCGGCCTGCCTGGTTACAGGTGAGTTCCGACAGCAGGTACAGAGAAACCTGTCTCGAAAAAAAAGCTTTGATTACAGACTGTGTTCCCTTATCTCCAGGCACTGCCAGAGATGACCATTAAAGTCCTCAATACCCTACAGGTGCTCAGAGGTACACAAATCACACAAAGGTGAAAGAAACGGGCTGATCTAATGCTTTGCCTCATTGTGTCAGAAGTGCGGTATTTCCTGCCGATTCTCAGAGCCAAAATGCTATTATCGAGGGCTTTTAAAACATAGAATTGCCCTTGCAGTCTCCAGTACCTCAGCATAGCAAGGACAGCCCCCAAGATGCTCTCTGTAGTGAAAGAGCAAGATGGAACTTGTGCACATCAGTCTACCAGATGGCTGCCTGGTGGATGCAGGAGCATTTAGCCCGGAGAGAAAAATCCAGTGACTTTGAGGCTGCCATTTTTCTGAGCAGGAAGCAAAAGAGGTCAGAACTCGTAGGGCTCACCTGAACACTGTCACTGTTTCTGCACATGTGGTTGTGTGACACCTCTCCGAAGTGCTCAGAAATACAATCCACCCAGAATCCCTGTGAAGGGTTAGTGTGAAAACCCACGCAAGGTGCCTGACATTTAGTGAACACACAATAAACAAATACAGTATGTCAAAATATGGGCAAGAATCTTCTAAAGATATAATATGGTCAGGAGAAGCTCAGGCTGGGGAGATAACTTGTCTATCAAGTATGGTGCTTGTCTTACAACATAATGATGTGAGTTTGATTCCCAGAACTCATCTTGCAGTACCAGGGTTTGGAGGAAGAGACAGGTAGAACTGTGGGAGTCACCGGCCAACCTAACTCACTAGATGAGACTCTCCAGTAAGAAGCCCTCCCTATCCCACAGACACACAGAGAGGCTCCAGGGCATTTTGCCTTGCACAGGATGAATCTTGGCACTGATTTTGCTCCTGAGCATATCAAATACCGTCTCTGGAGATTCCTAGTGTGTTCTTAGATCTCTTCGTGTAAAATGAGCGTCATAACAGCACCCGTCCAAAGGACCATCAAGAGAATCGGCTGTGACAACTCATGCAAAGAGACTGGCACATGGCAGCATTTAATAAATGTCAACAACTGTTATTATTGCTTTCAGCATCTGGTCGACGATCCTTCAAGCATTTATTTCTTGGTAAAAGAAGATGTTCTTCTAACAGGATCATTTTGGGCCAGGAGGAAAATGACTTTCACACAGCACTTCCCTGTCTTCTGTTCTTTTGAGAGAAAGGTAGGTCCTCTAAACTTGTGATGTCCTTTCACATTCTTCCAGAACTCTCCAGTCTGGTGGAAACTGGATCCAGCCTCTCTGCAGCACTTCCTTTCAGACGTATAAGTTCACTGGAGACCCTTAGGCACTTGTGAGAACACAGAGAGATCCTATATACTCTTTAGCTTCCAAAGTGCCGTCCTGCATAACTCTGGGACAGTATTGCAAACGGGACTTTGGCATTCATACAGATTACTTTATTAAGACTTCTTCAGCTTAACCTCAGAGAGGGACATAACTCTGCGGACATATTGCAACGGGACTTTGGCATTCATACAGTCTCACATTGTATTAAGACTTCTTCAGCGTTAACCTGCAGAGAGGATGCGTAATAATTCCATAGTGGTTCTCCTGCAAGAGCTGCCATGTCACCAACACGTCAAAAATACAAGCCAGCGATGGTCCACGGCTTTTTGCTGGCATTCTTCTGAACCCATGGGTCTTACTGACTTACAGCCCATTCCTGTAAATCATTTTTTCTCCTTGGGTTATAAAAACTTGCTAAGAACTTAACTTCTGTCCACTTCAAATAAATTCCAGTGAGTAGGTAACTTGTAGAAAGGTCCAATACTCTACCCAGACATTTGCATTCCGAGGAGCAGTATGTTTCCACTTTGGGCAAATAACAGAACATGGTGAGTAAACTTGGCCTAGAATCGCCACTCCTTCAAGTGGGTGTAGCTGCGAAGTTGATGGCACAGGAATTTAATCCAGCACTGGAGACAGAGACAAGCAGGTCTCTGTGGAGACCAGCCTGGTCAACAGAGGGAATTCCAGGACAACCAGGGCAACTCAGAGAAATCCTGTCTCAGAACACAAACAAACAAAACAAAACTTTGTATAGAAAGAAGTCCTAAAGTAAGTGGAATTCTCTGATGAAATTTGATACACACAGAGGCGCACATGTGCGCACACACCTTGGAACTGAGAAACCTTTCAGAACTGTCCACTCTTCACTCAGCCACGATCCACTGCAGTAAATAAGAAGCCTCCTTTCTGCCACTGGAGCCAGGATCTTATTTCTTCTCCTCTAAATAGCCCAGGGCAGAATTCAACTTCTGTCAATGCCAGGCTCGAAGGGGGAGAGCGTAGCCTTCCAGTGAGGATGGTCTGCACATACTTTCTAAGCTGCAGAGGGCATGCGCTGGGAGCCTGGTGGAATATGGGGCTGAGACGCAGTTTCTTACAAACCTTGGCATTATCAAACTGTGTGATATTCCAAACACTTCCTCAGTAACACAGTTTTTGGGAGGCCAGTAACTATGGAGTATTGCAAGTACAGGTGGCTGGAAGGTAGAAGGAACTTTGACGCTGGATGGCTTTGTAATCGTTTCTCCTTGTGGTAAGGAACAGAACTAAAACTCAGGTCACTGGTTTCCTCTGACCCACTGGGAAGTAGGTAATGGCGAGTCATGGTGAAGAGAAAGGCACAAAGAATAGAAGGTGCACTTGACTCTATGTTCTTGAATGTTAAAAGTGGGGTTTCTGACCCCGGGAATGCCAGCTGCTCATACAACTTGTTAGAGAGGAGATTTTGCAATTCTACCCCACATCTCAGATCAAAACCTTAATGTTTATACCATTAACTTTGTTTTCTCAGACTCCCCAAATGGTTCTGATGCACAGTAGAGTCTAAGAACCACTGGCGCTCCCAATCAAGACTGCTATTGTGCTGGGAGAATTAACCATCCTTACTGAAACAGAGGTGGTCATCAAATACTAGTTAATCTCAGTAACTTCTTGAGCACCAATAGATAGAAGACATTATTCCAGGAGCTGAAGAACAAAGGACCCGGACTGTACCTCAGCAGCCAGAACCTAATGAAATGCTCTAACTTTGGGGTGGGGTTGGAGCATCAGGTTTGGAGTGCATTTTACAAAGGTGGTGAGGAAAGATCTCTCTCAGGATGCCATAGTTGATCAGATGCTCAGGGGAAATTCAGGTGTAGTTAGGATTTAACCTCAAATCGGGGTTTCCACCCTGCCCTTGATACACAACTTTTTTTTTTTTTTTTTTTTTTTTTTTTTTTATGATAAGCCTTAATCAGCACTAGAGCTGGGTAGATATCTACCCTCTCTGCTCTTGGAATCTATTTCGCCATCAATAACCCCAAATTATAACTTGCTATGCTCTACCTGGGCTGCTCTTAACTCCTATTGGCCAGTCCTCACAGACATGTTTTCACAACCCGCCTACCGAATGGCAACTTCCTCCTCTCTCCTTTCTTTCCCCCTCATGGTCTCTCAGATCCCAAACCAGGAACCCAAGACCCCACCCTATCTCTCTTCTGCCCAGATATTGGTTGTGGACATCTTTAGCATTTTCAGCAATCAGAGATAACTTTGGGAGGGGGGAGCAAAGGTTACATAGCCTCACTTGGGTATGTCACTTGGGTACTTGCAGACTCATCCCTGGGGGCAACCAGGCCTTAGGGGCCAATATTTAGCATTACAATATAAGGAAAAGACCTTCCCAGCACTTGGGGAGCAGAGGCAGGCAGATTTCTGAGTTCGAGGCCAGCCTGGTCTACAGAGTGAGTTCCAGGACAGCCAGGGCTACACAGAGAAACCCTGTCTCGAAAAACCAAATATATATATATGGAAAAGGAAACCCTCAACACTGAGGGTGCTAGTAAGACACATCAGATCCAGGGGGCAGGCGTTTAGGTGGAGGGTACTGGACGGTGACAGATCAAGTTGATGTAGGACACAGGTTGGCATGATCCTGGGAGATTAGGGTGTGTACGTACAGGAGAGACAGGCAGCCAGAAGGGAGACATGGAGCAACTCCTGGGCCTCTAAGCTGAGAAGTTTTTATTTTCCATGTGTGATAGTAAGCTACTGGGGGCTCCTGGCGCACTTCGTTCCAGGTATGTGACACAGTGAGGCTGCTGTGTAGCCATTTTCCTGTTAAGGCAAAAGTTCTAGCAAGGAGACGAGTGAGAGGCTTGCCTGCCATCCTGGTGCCCATAGAGAGGGTACAGAAAGTGGGAGCTGAATTAGACTTCCATGGCCTTTGAGCAGGCTGGGGATGTAGCTCATTTGGTAGAATGCTCACCAAGACAGCATGAAAGTCCCAGTTCCATCTCCAGCACCACAGAAAGAAGGCATGGTGGTATACATCTGTAATCCTAGCACTTGGGAAGTGGAAGCAAGAGCATCCGAGAAGCTGAAGGTCATTTTGCTCCATGGTGAGTTCCAGGCCAGTGTGTGACACAAGAAACACAATCTCAAAGTAAAAGAATAAAAAGTTTTTTAAAAAAGTAAATCCAAGCTAGAAGGTGGTGGCGCACGCCTTTAATCCCAGCACATGGGAGGCAGAGGCAGGGGGATTTCTGAGTTCAAGGCCAGCTGGGTCTACAGAGTGAGTTCCAGGACAGCCAGGGCTATACAGAGAAACCCTGTCTCGAAAAACCAAAA
This sequence comes from Mastomys natalensis, assembly GCA_021653895.1. Lineage (NCBI taxonomy): Eukaryota > Metazoa > Chordata > Mammalia > Rodentia > Muridae > Mastomys > Mastomys natalensis. The sequence continues at coordinate 207,678 of JAJTUV010001258.1, forward strand.
AAAAAAGAAAAAAAAAAAAAAAACAACAAAAACAACAACAAAACAAAACAAAAATGAATAAACAAAAAAAGTAAATCCAGGGTGTGGGAGAAAAATAGGAGGTAGAAGTAGTCACTAAGTTTCTATCCTGAGCTATGAGTTGTGTTGTCATATGTCAAAAGCCACTAAAACTGGGGAACACGTTTGAAGAAGAAACCAATGTTTTGATGGTATTAAGTTCGAGGTGCCCGTCGACTATGCAGGCGAGTCCACAGCAGACTGAACTGACCTGTATTACCTTACAGAATGTTTAACAAGTGATCAACTATTCATTAAAGAAGCTGTAGACAAGTATTTAGGAATAGTCATTTATGAGACCATTTACACTTGCTGCTTCTCTCCTCTGGCATGCTGCCTGAGTCCGTGGAGCTCCTCTTTGCATAGGGCCTCTTAGAGGAGGTCTCTTCCATCATTAGAATTCCTTCTCCAGTCTTCCAAGAGTCAGTACAATGCTCCTGTATGTAGCCCTTCTTAGATCTCTGTGTGTAGCCTCTGGATACTTTATCTCAGTCACAGGATATCCGTTTTTGCATGTGAAGTCTGCCTAAATTCTTTACCATTTTGTTCTTTGTGATGGATATTATTTTATTTTTTGGGTTTTTTTTTTTTTTTTTTTTTTTTTTTTTGAGACAGGGTTTCTCTGTGTAGCTCGGGCTGTCCTGGAACTCACTCTGTAGACCAGGCTGGCCTCGAACTCGAAATCGCCTGCCTCTGCCTCCCATAAATGCTGGGATTAAAGGCGTGCACCACCACCGCGGCTTGGATATTATTTTCTAAATCAGGTGTATGTGTGTCAGTAAGTGGGTATGTACTCACAAGAAATGGTGCCTTTGGAGGCCAGAGAGGGCATCAGATCCCCTGGAGCTGGAGTTACAGACTGTTAATGAACTGTTTGATGTGGATATCTGAACCCAGGTCCTCTGGAAGAGCAGGATACTTTCTTAACCACTGAGCTGCCTCTCCAGGTCTGCATGCTGTTTTGAAAGGCTACATACATAGTCTTATTTCCAGAAATATCCAGCCCTGGATTCTGAATTGAGAGGAGACAGTGACAAATGGGCTGGTGTCTTGAGGAGCACTGCTCTGTGCTTGATTTCCTCTCCCAGGAGTGATTCCCTGTGATGTGCAGTGATGTCATCACCCCTGCCACTGCTGTGACAGCAGCTGAGCTTCGGTCCCACACAACACAATGATAACCACAAGGAGGGCCTTAGTTACTGCTCTATTCCTGTGAAGAGATACCATGACCAAGGCCATGCATAAAAGAAAGCATTTAATCGAGGGCTTCCTTACAGCTTCACAGGGTCAGTCCATGGTCTTCCCGGAAGGAAGAAAGGCAGCTGACAGACATGGGACTGGAGCTTACATCCTGACCCACAGGCAGGAGGCGTGGAGGCTGAGCCTGGCTCGGGCCTTTGCAATCCAGAGCCCCACCTCCAGTGACACACCTTCTCCAACAAGGCCACTCCTTCCTAAACAGTCCACCAACTTGGAACCAAACCTTCAAATACATGAACCTATGAAGCCACCCACGGCCTCAAATCAACTGGGTTCACCTGAAAGGGGACTGGGAACGAAAGGGGGATGGAGGGCGAGAAGAGATGAAGCCAAGACAAAGTTCTCTGATAAAGGCTCCATGCTTTAATGGTTAGCTCTCAATTTAAAGGGAAAAGCCCGCCAAAAAACCCTTTCTGGTTTCAGAGATGGGTGGGATAATCTGTTCTTGGTCACAGGTCACGACCGGAGATGTCTCAAAGCAACCCTGGGGCAGTTTCTTTTTAGTTCCGTGCAGCCAAGGTGGGTAACTCCACCTAGATCCTTATCCCTGGTCTGTTGTGGTAAGCAAGGTCTCAGGACTGCTCAAGGCCGGGGAAGGGCACAAACCTATTGGGCCATCTTCATTCCAGCAACCACACTGAAAGTTAGGCTAATCTTCTTCAGTTAGGGCTAATCTTCAGATTGGAAACACCAGAAAGAACTGGCATTTTAACTAGCTAGTTCCTGTTTCCACCACATGGGGCAGAGTTCCCAAGCTCTCCCTGGCATCCCACACCTTTGCTCTCAAGGCTACCTCCCCCTGCCACGCACTTTCTTTTTTTCTTTTTTGGTTTTTCGAGACAGGCTTTCTCTGGATAGCCCTGGCTGTCCTGGAACTCACTCTGTAGACCAGGCTGGCCTCGAACTCAGAAATCCGCCTGCCTCTGCCTCCCAAGTGCTGGGATTAAAGGCATGTGCCACCACCGCCCGGCTGCCACGCACTTTCTTATATCTCATTTTCTGCTACATCTCCAGGGCCCCATCAGACAAGCATTCCTTGACTCCCTTTGGCTGTTGACATTCCACTTCTGTGATAAATGTCTTGGGAAAAGAGGAAGGGACTGGAGAGATGCTTCTGCTGGTACAGTGCACTCTGCGCAAGTGTGGGAACTTGTGTTGGAGCTGTAGTACCCTCATAGACTCTGGGCATAGTTGCATGCATCTATCACCCCAGTGCTAGAGGGGCCAGAGGAGACAGGTGGATCCCCGGAGCTTAGTGGCAACCAACATAGCCAATCACTGAGCACCTGGTTCGGTGAAAGACCTTGTCCTAAAAACTGAGATGGAAAGTGATCAAGAAGACAGGCAATGACATCCACCCGCCAAACACGAATGAGCACATATGTGTATGTACACTTCAAGGACATGTACACCAACCCATATAAACAGCTCCATAAACCACATGGACATACACATGCACAAAATAAGAAAATCAAATCTTACCTGTCAGTTTTGAAGCTTGCAGTCTACAGTGGGCTGGCTGCACTGCAACAGACTGTGGTGAAGCAGAACACCGTGGGACAGGGGTGTGGTAGAGAAGAGTTGCTTACTTCCAGGCAGCCATTAAGGAGGAGAGGCACTGGAGAGGAAGAGGGTGAGGGAAAGGGGGAAGAAGGAAGAGGGAGGTGGGGATACAGTGGGAAGACTATGTGCCCTTTAAAGTTAGGCTTATGCCCATGAATCCATCATTGGATTAATCACCCCAAAGTCTTACTCATAAATAGCATTTTGGAGACTGTGATGATAATATGGATTGCCAATTTGACGATCTGGAGTCACCTAAGAGAGATATCTCTAGACATGTCTCTGAGAGATGTCAGAAGACCCACTTTAAATGTGGGTGGCACCATTTCATGAGATGGGGTCTGGACTTAATAAAAAGGAGACCTGAGTCCCAGTATTCCTGTCTGTCTGTCTCTCTGTCTCTGTATGTGTCTGTCCCTGATTCTCTGTCTCTTTCTGTCTCTGTATATGTCTTTCTATCTCTGACTCTGTCTCTCTCTGTTTCTGTCTCTGTGTGTGTCTCTCTGTTTCTCTCTCCTTTCTTCCTAACTTTGGACACAAAGTGACCAGCAGCTGCCTTGAGTTCCTGGGGTCATGATACTTTCTCGCCATGGTACACTGAACTGTCAAATCACCGAACTGTGATAAACCCTCCCTTCATTAAGTTGCCCTTTGTCAGGGGTTTTGGTAACGGCAACAGAAACAAAGTATCTAAACCAGGAACTGGACCTGCAACTTGAACCTTCTGGGGAAACATTTTATATCTAAACCACAATATTTGCCAGATGGCTCCTTTTATCCCCCTTGACCGTTGCCTTGCAGATCAAGGTCATGTCTGTCGGTGTCTTGTGTAATGTGTTTATCATCTGTGTCTTCTGTTGGACTGGGAGAGTCGAGCATACTTCAGGCATCATCAGTAGGCATTCTGTGTTAAAAGCACAGTGTGTGCAGAGCCAACTCTGCAGGGAAGGTATGAGATGCGTATCAGAGTCCTCTTAAGACACAGTGGACACTCAATCTCTGCTAAAGTACATACACATCCAAGTCTGTATTTTGTGCATTTTAAAACATATTTTTACATTTATATGCAGCCAATCCATTGGTCCTCATATGAAATTTAGGTTTAAATAAAGGGTAAGAGGTTTACATAATTAAGCAGTCTCAGCGGATGCATGGTCCCATCATTATTAACACACGGCTGCCTGGGCTCCATAGGGTTGTCTGAGAAGTTGTCAGGAGAATGAAAGCATCAGAAGGTGGCTGATATAAATGACCTATAAAGGGTCCTGATGCTCAGTCTGCAGTTTCAGCCTCTACCCCTGTCAGCTCTTCAGCCTCCTCTCATTGTCCACAGTATCTGTCCATCTTCAACAAACTGCTTCCATTTCTACTACAGTGCATATGTCCTGGATCAATTCTGTGCTCTGGGACACAAGAATCTGGAAATCTCAGTGGGTGCCCACCAGACACTGACCCATATCTGTAACTCTTGGAGATGAGCTCCCCTTGGGCTGATCCAGCTCCCAGCCCTTTTCTTCTCCCAGCATGAGAGTCCTGGGGAAATTCTAACCCCTTGAGAATCCACTATCTCAAAAGTGCGATAGCCAAACCCTGATAACACAAGTATCTTTAGAACATCTTTATTCGATGCCTGGCCCTCTGCACAAGCTGGAAGCTCTTTCCCTCAAGGAGACAAACAGTATGTTTCTATATGGGCTCTGGACCACCTACTCCTCTCTGAAGCCCGTCCCTTCACTTAGTATTAATTCCTGTTCTATCTTTTAATGATACCCAGTCTGCACTTCTTTAAAACTTTCTTTTGTCCTTCTCCTTTGTTCCTTTCTTTAACACCGCACTTCTGGAGAATAAAAGCAAGAGCCTGGAATGTGTGTCACGCTTCTTGGTCTGTCATTGTCATGGTCCACTGTCACTGGTTCCGGTGCGCACCTATCCCCTTCGTGTTCTCACTGCCGCTCGTCAACTTCACCAGCAAGCTGTGGCTCTCGACTGTAAGCTCTTTTTTTTTTTTTTTCTATTTTATGATAGGGCAAATTTAAATAATAGATAAATATTGAAAGGGGTTGTGACAAAATGGAGTCTCGACAGGGTATGGTGATGTTGAATAAGGCACGATGAGTCGCGATAGGGTCCCAGAGGAGTCTCTGCATCGATCAGGATCAGCGTCTGTTTGGAGAGGCTCTGGCTGAGATGCAGGGGAGAGCTTGAAGGGGGCTGAGCTCACAGGCTGCGGTCCTGAGCGGGCGAAGTCCTCCTCTGGGCGCGGTTGCTCCGATGCTCTGGGAGCCTCGACTTGTAAGCTCTTTAAAGTTTATTTACAGTTTCTTTTTGTTGTGTGTGCACCTGTGCCTATGTCCACCTGCTGTGGCATGTGGGTGGAGGTCAGAGGAGAACCTGTGGAAGCTGGCTCTCTCCTCCCAGCTTGTAGGTCCCAGGGATCGAACTCTGGTTGTCCAGTTTGGTGGCATGTGCCTCTCCCTGATGAACCATCTAAGTCCCTTACAATCTTAACTATACCAACCGTCATTGCATGTTCATGATTTCTATGTCAGGCAATATGCTCATAAAACAAACCATGTTTAAGGATATAAGGAATTTTATCTCCATGGGGAGTAGAAGAGCAGAGAAAAGATCAGCTCAGAAATTAGCAAGGACAGGAAGTTGCTTGTCTCCTAGGAAGGATAAAGGAAGAGGTGGGGCTGCCAAAGCCAATGGCTCTCCAACTTTGGAAGTGAGGTCCTGGTCTGGGTGGGACTGAAGTCTGGGAGGAGATAAGGATGTGGGTGGGTACCCTAAAGCACAAAGACAGAAACCTTCCCTGCTATCTGCATCCTCCCATCCTTGCAGCCTCCCACGGAGGAGCCAGGGAGAAGCAGCCTTCTTAGCTTAATGACCTACAGGAGGCAGGGCCCATGCAGTGAGTCAGGGATCACCCTGGCCTCTGGGATTCAGTCAGGGCTCTTCTGCATGCTAGGCAAGTACTCTGCCACCCAGCTGCCCCCCCCGGGGGGGGGGATTTCTCTTTTAAACGCTGAACCACCACAGGCCTCAGCCTGGATACTTACAGGGATCTCAAGCTAACTTGCCACATCCCACCGAACCTGCTGCTCTACTTTAATGACTGCTTAACAGTCTGATGAGCGCAACTCAGACAACTGTCCATGGCTCACTGTTTCTTGGTTGATGATAAGGTTTATTGCTCAAGAGTGCAATCAAGAGTCTCTGGACTCTAGGACAGCTTTGGGTCAAGCTCTCCCAATTCTCACCTAGGGGAAGGCTACTCTCCCAATTCTATGGCCATTTTCTTCTTGTCTGACCTGCACACAGCTGTCAGAAGGAGCCATCTGACTCGCTTGTTGAACCTCGGACGTTACCTGCTCAAAATTCTAGAGTTCCTTCAACAAAATTCCAATGCCTAAGATGAGTGGCTTCTGAATCCCCATGCCTGCTGTGTGACAAAAAGCAAAGGAACAGGTAGCTGGCAGCAACAACTGCCACTAGGGAGTAGTTGGAGCTGGCTACTGAAGCTATGGGAATAGTGGCGCTCATATGCAGAAGCTGGGGGACCAGCACCTCCACCATGGATCCCAGATGGAGAAGAATCATTTGTAAGTAACGTTTGCACCCACAGTGAACCATGGACATCACCAAGGCTTCTCTTCCACCCTTGCATATGAGGCCAGGAAAACATCCATCTAAGTTGATGTAAGGATGAATCTATACTGTACTGTAGGAAGGACTGTGAGCAGTGAGAAGTTCTTACACTCCTTACAAGGTTCCCGTCTTCATATATACAGGTTTAACAACAAAAGAAAATGTACAGCTTTTACGAAACCCTGAGAGCATTTGTATCTGCATACGCATACACCTCATTCCATGGCTTGGTGTTCAAGGCTCTCATAGGTTACTAGAATTAATTTAAGATATCACCCCATTCCCACCCCAGCTTTGAGAGTAAAGCAACAGAGGAACCAAGATGGTGTAGAAAAACAGTACCATGGAGGGCATAAAGCATAGAGGAGAGTTTCTGATAACATAGCCATCCTCAGACTGGAAAATAGCCTAACTGGGGGCTGGTGCAGGATAAATGGGAAGTGTTATCAGTAGGCCAAACCTTAAACCCAAAACAAAACCCCAAAAGACAATAAACCCCCCAAACAAACAACAACGACAAAAAACTCTCAAAAAACAAAAAACAACCAACCAACCAATGTCCTTTCAAAAGTGGGTAGGTATGAAAACTCAGAGATGGATGTTCAGACCAAGAGTTGCAGTAAAATATCCCAGGGGTCATTTCTCTCCTTAATTAGCTCAGTTGGATTTATCTACAAATGGATCAGGAGAGTAAAAAGACCCTTGGAAAGTCTGTGCTTGCACGAAGGCCCTTCACCCCATCTAGCTCTTGGGCTTAATGAAAATGAAATAAAATGTAAATTCAGTTGATTATTCATACTGGCCACAGTTCAAGTGCTCTGTAACACCATGTGGCTGATGGCTGGCCACTGGACTCATGGTTGGCGCTGATACGGTCTAATTCCATCACTGTGAAAAGAGCTAGCAGGTGAGCCATCTCCCTAATGTTCTTAAATATACCAAAGGAGCTATGTTGGAAAGCATTGCTTACTAGAGATATGATGATGATGATGATGATGATGATGATGATGACGATGATATGTGTATGCATACCTTGTTTGTACATATGTCTGGGTACCTTGTACATGCTAACGCAAAGACATGGATCCCTTTGAACTAGAGCTACAGACAGTTCATGTGGGTTGTGGAGATCACGTCTGGGTCTTCTGGAAGAACAGCCAGTGCTCTTAGTCACTGTCTGCCTCTCCAGCCCTATGTATGTTGTTACACAAGTATAAAAATACTTTATTATGATGGAGGGTTATTTGCTAAAACAAGCATGCAACCAATAGCTAAGTAAATATGAACACATCTGGAAAGTGTAATCTGAGCATGTGTCCTGAGTGCCAGGTACACTGGGGCACACCTGTGATGACAGTGATTGGGGGTCAAGGCTGGCTCATGGTGGCTACAAGGCCAGCCAGGACCACATGGTACGACCCTGCTACCCTTAAGTAACTGCTCTCTGGGATATCTTGTTACTTTCTCATCACTGTGACAAAATGCCGGACAAACACAGCTTTAGGGCAAGGGTTTGCTTTGGCTCAGTTTGTCTCTTTGTCTGAATTATTTATACTATTTTCATTTTATTTTTGAAAATGTAACTACATCATTTCTCCTTCCCTTTCTTCCATATATCCCTCCCTGCTCTCTTTCAAATTCATGGGCTCTTTTTCCATTAATTATGTCAGTATTTGTTACATGGATGTCCTAACTGTAACTTGATCAGCCTGTATAATGGTACTTGGATGTATGGATGCAGGGCTGACGTGTGGTACTGGAGTAACCATGGTTAACTGGTATGCTCTTCCCTGGGACAGACTATGTCTTCCATTGTTGGACATTTCCTACATAGCACCTTCTTGCTAATCCTTAGGGAGGTGGCTTTCAGGTCAGTTCCTGAGGCTGGAAGGAGACAAGAGTCAGAGGTGTCTTTAGCAATAGTGGTCTACCTTACACCTCTGGGGGTGGGGGAGGGTTGGAAGAGGAACCACTGAGGACAATAGCAATAGCCTGCATATTGTGGGAGTCTCTGTACAACCTTGACCAATGAGTCAGAGTCTCATGCCTAGTATTGTTGAAGTACTTGTTGGTTGTTCTTGAGTTCTTGGACTGAGCATTGTCAGTCCAGATTGGCTCAGGTTTTGAGGGTGTAGTCCATCATGATGGAGAAATCAAGGCAGCAAGAGCATGAGGCAGGTGTCACATTGTATCCAGTGAGAGCAGGAAGGCTGAAGGCTACTCACATTGTAACCAGTGAGAAACCGGAAGACTGCTGCCCAGTTCCCATTGCTGCCCAGTTCCCATCCTTTACATGCAGTCTGAGAGCCACTCCAACCCACAGCATGGTGCATAGCTTGGTGCTGCCCACCTTCAGGGAGGGGCTTCCCTTCTCACTTAAACTTTTCTTGAAAAGTTCTCCTAGACACACCCACAGGTGTTTCCATGGTGACTATAAATCTATCAAGCTGATGAGATTCACCCATCATACGAATAGCACATCCGTGTATAAGGAACTTATAATGTTAGATCAGCATGATTGAAACCTAAACCTTACCAGATGGAAAGAAAGAAAGAAAGAAAGAAAGGAAGGAAGGAAGGAAGAAAGAAAGAAAGAGAGTTAGAAGAAAAGGACAAAGGATAAGCTTGTACATCTCTACAAACAACGGGGATAAGGGCAAGGATTTGTAGGGACAACCAGCAAAGCAGGGGAAGGTAGGCTGGAAGGTAAACCAAGGCTGTGGGGAAACCATGACGACTTTTAAAGACAGCAGCAAAGCTAAGGAAGCACACAGAAAAAAAAAGTGTGAGCACGGAGCCAAGCATTTAGTGTAGAATAAGCATGCGTGTGTGTTGGGGGATATTTAATTTGGCGGCATTCAATGTGGCTTTTCTTAATCAGCTGCCATGTTCCCGACTAGCCTAGGCCTGTAAGCCGCTGCTCAGCTTAGGCTGTCTGCTCAGGCGGCCAGAAACACCAGCCCTGCCACCCACGAGATGCCAGCGTGGGAGATGGCTCTGCCAATCTTCCATGCTGTCCACAAAGCTGGGCTGTGCCCAGACCATCCCGCCATCCATGCGGGCCTGGTAGGAAATGAGACTATAATACTTAAATATTAATCAAAGGCTTTATATATTTGGTAATGCTCAATAAAATCTGCCCATAATTATAGATGTTTCCCAATTAGCTAACCTAGATAAGTTGTTACCAGGACTGCTGGGTACATGCACGGTCATCCGTGGCACTACATCTCTCCTCCCGCCTCTTCTTCTTCTTCTCCCTCTCCTCACTCCTCTCACCTTAGTTCCTCCTACTCGTGTGCCTGTGGAGAAAAACCTTCACTCTGAGCCCATATGGACAGAGGTCAGATGGATCTGCAGACCAAGAAGTAAAAGCTGAACACGAAAGGGAAATTCTCCAGGGATCCAACTGACTCAAGATGGGTTTGATGGGACGCTGACCATAGTAGACAGCAGGGAAAGGTACTGTCAAAGACAGGGGAGTGTGTGGGCTAGCGTGAACGCGTGTGTGACACCCACACCCACATCTAGTATCAGGCCGTGAGTGCAGGCAGCTCTGTCAGGAATCCGTATTGGACAATACACTGAGCCAGTGTGCACATTCTACCAACAGTCATTCCACTGTGGCCCTGACCACAAGGGCGAATCCCGAAGCTGTGTCCTCGACGGAGGCTGGCAGGGCTGTGTTTCAACCACAAGGCAGGGTGGGGTCACATGCAGTCCAACAGTGTGCCCTGTGGTAAAAACTCCACCATAAGGATCTTTACTCCTAAGAAAAATGTATTTAATGGGCATGGGTCTTTTGCCTGCATGTATGCAGTGTTCATGGAGGGGCTGGAGTTACAGTCGGTGAGCCGACATGCTGGTTGTAGAACCCAGGTCCTCTGGAAGAGAAGCCAATGCTCCAACTGCAGAGCCTTCTTGCCAGGCCCTTCTGTTACAACACTTGACTGGTGTCATCTGGGATAAGGCTTAAAGTTTTTTTGTGTGTGTGTATTTAAGCCTTTTGCTCTGGCTTCCTGTCAGATTTTAAATGGTCATTTCTCAGAGTTTATGAAAATATATGTGTACTCTTTCTGACAATATTTTCATAACTTCTTTGTCATGGTATCTTTAGAATTCATCTGTGAGAATAAAGCTCTACATTTTATAAAGTTAGGGGGAGTAAAAAGATAGTGAATGGAAATGAAAGCCAACCTGGCAAAACAGTTGTGCTACTGTTGGCTTTGGGAGGGGTGTGACCTTTGTCCTAATTGTATGTTTCACATTATAGACAGAACTATATGCTCAGAAGAGTTAGTGGCTTAACCTGCTCTTCGTAGTTTGTAGTCAGTACTCTCCTATTGACCTGGTTTGGTGAAGGGCACCTCCTACCACATTCTACATGTGGCCACAAGTGAGGCCTAGAACCCATTCAGAGCAGCGAGCAGCGGGACTTCAAATGTCTAAAACTTCCCACCCCCTCATCACAAGACTAAGGGTGTGGTCCCAGTGGTCTGTGGACCCCGCTCCAGTGGAGCAGACAACAAGTCCTGTGCAATCTGAGAGAGGCAACCACAGCGTCTTATTTTGTGGATTTGATTCAAGAAAGAATTATCAGGGAAGAGGGAAGGAAACTCCTCTATCTGACAGCCTGTAAACAAGTCCTTAGGGTGTTTTCTTGATAAGCACTTGATTAGGGAGGGTCCAGCCCACTATGGGTGGTACCGCCCCTGGGGAGGTGGTTCTAGATTATACAAGAAAGCAGACTGACCAAGCCATAAGAAGCAAGCCACTAAGTAGTGCTTCTCCTTGGTCCTTGCTTGAGTTCCTGCCCTGACTCCCCTTCATGATGGACTAAAACTTACGTGAACTAAATGAGTTCCTTTCCAAGTCGCTTGTGGTCCTTGTGTTTATCACAGCAATAGAAAGCAAAGTGACCAGACAGAAATGCAGAAGGCCACATACCAGCTCCCCTCCATGTCACATTCTCTGAGGCTCAGCTGACCTGTGACTGAGTTCTCTGAACTGGTCGTCTGTCTTCCCCTCTCTGGCTTCCCTATGCCAGGAGTAGCATTCCAGCCACTGCACTGGAAAAGCTGATAAAAACACTGACAGAAGAGGAAGCCAGGAAGCTTCAGGTCTATAGAAGTCACAGTGAGAAAGATCTGCCTGTCTGAGACTAACCACTCTGCACTTTGCAGAAAAGAAAGTAATAGAAACATATGATAAAACGTACCAAGGACTCTGTGCAAATCCACCGGGCATCCCAACACTGAACAAACGGTGAAATAAGATGATAGCAACCAAACCATAATTTCCTAAATTCTGTGTTCCTAACCAAACAGCTTCCATGAAATGGAAAGTCCTGTTCCTAGACAAAGAGTAAGCGGTTGGTGTTAGAGATCACATAACCTCGAGCAAAGTTATGAATGTACACTGTGGGCACATGTTGGGTTTTATCTGAGAGGGCTAATAGTGTGCAACTGCTTCATCTGAACACGTGCCATGCCGATACCATCCACTGTGAAAGTGGGGAGCATATCTCAGCCACACTAAGTTGTGAGCTCCTCAGAGAAGAGGGCCTCAATGAATGTCACATGCAGAATCCTAGCCGGGTGTTCATTGTACTGCCATCCAAATGACAAACAAAGCTGCAAATCACACACACACACACACACACACACACACACACAGAGAGAGAGAGAGAGAGAGAGAGGCACAAATGTGGAGGGATGGAGAAAGGGAGAGTAATATACCTAGAACTCCAGGAAAGCACAGTGTTGTTGCAGAATTGAACTGTTCACAGGAGAAGTTGTCGGCGAAACTGTGAGTCAGCCTGGCTTTCTGGAAGGCTGTAAGAACATGATCTTACCCTGCATCTGTCTCCATACAGGCTGTGACAGTCCCCACCTGAGCTCATTTGTGAGTTTCCCAGAAGTGTAGAAAGATGAAGCTACTCTTACTTTCATAACCTTTGTAAAGGCACAAACCATTATTTTTCATTTAAAAATAGTTTTTCGAAGGAGCTACCACAATCAACAGATCTAACTACTTAAGGTTGATAAAGACCTATCAAAGTGCCATCAGTGGTGGGTGAGTCTGTTGTGTTTCTGCATAGGTTATGGTTAGATTTCATAATTTGGGGACCATGATTTCTATTTTTCTGAATCTTAAAAATATTGAACAAAATGTCAAGTTGAGCCTTGTTTTCTTCAATCATTTTTAAACACATCGTTTTGCATCTTTGGTTCCCAAATGTCAAAGGTTTAAGAATCACTTTGGATCACAAGAAAGCAGACAGGAGATGGCAAGCCAGAGTTGTCCCCGTGAGCACTGAACCCCTCCGCAGAGCAGAGCAGAGCAGAGCAGAGCAGAGCAGAGCAGGCTGGAGCAGTCTGCAGGGCTGAGACCTGGGTCATGGCATGTTCTGATTTGAGTCTCACGCTGTGTTCCATCCCTTTCTTAAGTTTGTTTTCATATAAACACAAATACACTTCTTGCTTTCTTTTGTTATGTTCACAGCTGTGATGTGTAGACACATTCTCCCTTTGTAGGCTAGCAGGCTGGCTTTGAACTTGTGATGCTCTGATCTACTGTAGCCTTCATGGACCACCAGGCTGGGACCCACATCTCTGTATGTTAAAGCACCTCCACTCTACTCCCTTCTGCCTTTGCTCTAGTACTCACTACACCTCTTAGCCATGTTCACTTGTCTTTCCTGATTGTCCTCTCCAACAGGGGCTCAGTAGCTCACTGTGCACTCCAATCTAAGAGCCTCCCTGGGGCTCCGAGGAAAAGCGAAGGAGGAGCGTTTGATTGCTGTAACCCTGAGGGAAGGTGGGTGTGGACACAGGGTATTAGGTAAAGGTGCTAGCTGAGCAAGCCTGAGCCTCCACGTTCCATCCCAGCAACCCAAGGAATGCACCAAAAAAGCAGGATGTGGTTTTCTTCTAAACTGATCCTATATGTTAACTCATTAGCCTACAAGACAAGAGTTCTTTGAGACTTTCATGCAAAGTATTTTGATAATGCTCACCCCCAACTCTTCCCCTGGACTCCTTTCAGATCTGTCCCCCAACTTTGTGACCTGTTATCTCTCTAAATTTAATAAGCCATCAGTTTTACTTTTTACTGTTCATATACTTACTCCTGGGTGTGGGGCTATCCATTGGAGTGTAGCTGACCTCTCTGGAGTCACACCATTAAAGACGACTGCCTTTGCCTCCTTTGGAAGCTGTTATCTGTCCATAGCTTCTCATAGGAACTCAGGACTCAGTTGAGCCAGTCGCTCCTGCTCCTGAAAGTAACCCCACTAACACTGATTCACCAAGTTCACCGAGACAGACTGATGGTATCCGAACTGTCTGTCACGGGCTCCGGGCTCCGTATCTGGGGCTAAGTTGATAAGTGTGTTTTGTCTCCCCAGGACAAGTTTTGTCACATGGCATAGATGAACCAAAGCACAGTTGCACTAAAGCCCCCTTCGGGAACCAGTGACTTTATTGGGCTCACTTACAAACATGAGGGAGGAGTTACTTACAGGAACATGAGGCCAAAGCAGTTGTTCCACTGGAAAATTTTACCTCAGCATGAATGATGATTTACCCAGAGCTACATAGATGGGGTCTCCCCTTCAGCTAACCTTCTACACACTAATCTAGCATCTCCACTGGGACAGAGCCAAGTGCAATTCCGGCAAAATTCCATACAAGTGGCTGGGGAACAGCCCGAGTCTCCTGTGAGAGGCTTTGTACCCACTCTGCCCAAGGACAGTCAACCAGCCTGATGTCATGCAAGGGTCACAGCTATTCGGATTCCTGACAGCTGTTATGTTAGTATGTTATGTTAGTCTATAAGATCTCTTCTGCACCTTACCACAGATCCTTGAGCCACCTGCCCACCCTTGCCAGAGACCCATATACTTGTCTCTCTCCAAATCATCTACGATCAATCAAGCTACTGTCTTAAATCTGGAGGAGAGCAGCTTCGCTCCTTGCCTGTGGCTACTCTGTAGCATTCACTGAAACAATTCATTGCACTTGCTGCTGGGAGGGACTAGCTACATCCAAGACACACCCATAAATTACAATACTCCAATTACAATGGTTGCTCATTCTAAATTCCTGAACAGGATATTCACAGATGAAAAGTTCACTAGAAACTGTGTGATCTGAATGCTGTTTGAGGGAGATAAATCCTGGTCTGAAGTGGGACAGGGGAGAGTGCGAGGGTGCACACCTCCTCTTCATAACTAGGCACTTCCGCTTTCCCTGTGGTGAGGTGTTATCAGAGCTTTGGGAAGTGAAAGGAAGGGCTGCCTGGAAAGGCATTTCAGAAAGAACAATGGACAGGACCTGTGGACCAGTGCCTCAAAGGAAGTGAGAATAGGGAGGCTTTAAAACACACCAATATTTTGGGGTGTGATTACTTAAAACACGAATTTTCTGGATGGTAATCAGTTTCTGGGAGGACAAAGTTCATTTTTTGAATTTATTTTTTTTCAATGCAAAAGCAAGAGGTTTCTTTTCAGTCATAGAGATCAAGCTTCAATTAGTCCCTAAGGCAAGTGACTAGAAGGCGACCCAAGTTCATTTTAAAATCCTTGTCCTCATCCCTATTTAGCGGTTGGAAGGCACCCCAAATAAACATTTAATGAGCCCTATCATGTGTCTAGCAAGCCACTTGATGTTCAGTCTCCAACAACAATGGGCGGAACATGTGGATACCTTTTTACTCAACAGCTGATGAATAAGGCCTTCCCAGCCCTAGTCAAACCTGTAGAATTTAGGGGCATGGTTTGGATGCAAAATGTCTGGTTTACTATCTCCGAAAGTGGCAGTCATTCAAAACATGGCAATACTCTTTTTTTGTTTTTTGGGTTTTTTTTTTGGTTTTTCGAGACAGGGTTTCTCTGTATAGCCCTGGCTGTCGTGGAACTCACTCTATAGACCAGGCTGGCCTCGAACTCAGAAATCTGCCTGCCTCTGCCTCCCAAGTGCTGGAATTAAAGGCGTGCGCCACCACCTCCCGGCGCAAACTGGACTTCTGCTAGCTCTTACTTCATAGAAAAAGCTGAAATAACAATCTTGACCACTTGGTATGTTGCTTCTTCTAGACTGGGACAATGCCAGTAGTCCAAACCAAGGACAGAAGGCTTTTGGAATTCGGCCGATATTACCAGGTGAGGTGGAAACTGGAAGAAAAACAGACAGCAGAACTTGCCCAGAGCAGACAACATGAGGCAAGGCCTATGACAACCTGGTGCTCAAAGGAGCCTGGTAGAGAGTCATGAAAATGTTGCAGGAATCTCTGTGACTGAGGACTCACATCGGGAACTGACCCCAAAGCTCGGATTGGCACACCTGGTAGGACTCCATTTGAGCACCAGTGGTCGTGATCCGAGAACCATTCCGAGCAAATCTCTTAAGCAAACGCCTTCCTGCTAGCTAAACCTACGCTCTTCACACCAGCGGGAGACTTGGGCCCAGGGGCAATGGTGGCCTCAGTGTCCCGGCCAACTGCTAGGAAGCCGGCAGATTTTCAGAGAGCACGGGTCTGGGAAATAAATCCAGTCCGGGTTTTGTGTGAACGGGAGACCGGGAAGGCTGCGAGGACTGGGGAAGAGGGGGGAGGCGGTGAAGACACGACACAAACAGCTCGCGCCCAGGACACCGTGGTAGGCCCTGAGCGCGCGGGCGCAGGGCCCGGAGAGGCGCGCGCCGGCCCGGCCGCCGGCCGCATGGAGCGCAGCGCAGCCCGCGGCTCCCGGGCGGCGCAGGCGGAGGTAGCGGCAGCCGCAGCGGCGCGCTCGCTCACACCCACCCCCGCCCGCGGCCGGCGCGCCGCCCCGCCGTAGCCGCCGGCGTCCCCGCGGGCCGGACCAGCGAAGGCGGCGTCCGAGCGTCTGCCAGCCAGCGGCCGCGGCCAGCCCCGGAGGCGGTCCCGCAGCCGCGCGTCCCCGGGCCCAGCCGCAGCCCGTGAGGAGCCCGGCGCCCCGGCCCGCAAGCCCGGCGCAGGCATGCAGGCCAGGCGCCTGGCCAAGCGCCCCAGCCTGGGCAGCCGCCGCGGAGGCGCTGCGCCCGCTCCCGCCCCCGAGGCCGCCGCTCTAGGGCTCCCGCCCCCCGGCCCCAGCCCGGCCGCTGCACCGGAAGCTGGAGGCCGCCGCTGCCGCCGCCGCGCGGGACCGGCCCCTCGCGCGCTGCCGCCGCCTCGTCGCCGGTCCTGCTGCTGCTGGGCGAGGAGGACGAGGACGAAGAGGGCGCGGGCCGGAGGCGCAGGACGCGCGGGCGGGTAGCGGAGAAGCCCCCAGGGGTCGCGGAGGAGGACGACGACGAGGAAGAGGACGAAGAGGTGGTCGTCGAGGTGGTGGACGGCGACGAGGATGACGAGGACGCCGAGGAGCGCTTCGTGCCCCTCGGACCCGGCCGTGCGCTTCCCAAGGGCCCGGCCCGGGGCGCGGTGAAGGTGCGTGCGAGGTGCGGGGGTTCGGTGGGGGGCCCAGCGGGCTCGGCGGGGCGCCCGGACACCGGGGAGGCCGAGCGGAGCGGCGCCGGCCGGGAGGGGTGTGTCAGGCGGCCGTGGGCAGCGCGCGGAACTGCGGCTCAGCTGCGCCCGGCGGCCTGTGGTTGCTCAGAGGCCGGGCGGATCGTGGTCCCGCGTGCCGGTAGGGAAGGAAGGAACGCTTCTCCCGGGCAGGGTGAGGAACTTGGGAACTGGATGAGGAAGGAGCCCCGGTCGGCAAGGCATTGACATTTTATTCTGCTCTGGGGACGCAGGAGTCTTCCTTCCCTTGTTCAAGCTTCTGGAAAGTAGCCAGCAACCTGCAACACCTCCCTTCACCTGAGAACAGTTGTTGGTCGGGTTCCATCACAGGCACTTGTGAAAGCCGTGAGCCCGTACAGCAACAACCAAGACCTTGGTTTCCGCGTGCTTTTTGCTGTCTCCCCCCAACCCCCCGCGCTTTTCCTCGCCCTCCTTAAACTAGACATCCTAAGCACTTTGTCCACCCCCCCCCCGCCCCTTATGATTACAAATGAATACAAATGAGGAAAGAGGAAAACGGAAAAGGTGTCTGTGTTGGGGAGAGGGAGAGGAGTGGCGTTTAAAAAGAATGTGACTTTCAGCTGAGAATTCTCACCAAGGCCCCATCCGCGCTAAGACAACAAGCGATCTTTCCATTTTTGTATCTTCAGGAGATAAAGGGTTTATTATTACACAACTGACTGGCCGAGCTTCCAATCACGCTATTGGACAAAGCAAACAGCGTTGAGGTTCTTGCACCCTGTATGTTGCTAAGAAGTTTTGAGGGCAGCAAGTGGCCAGCGATGGAGAGTGATTTCTCTCCAGTGTTTCTTTTTTTTTTTTTGGTTTTTCGAGACAGGGTTTCTCTGTGTAGCTCGGGCTGTCCTGGAACTCACTCTGTAGACCAGGCTGGCCTCGAACTCAGAAATCCACCTGCCTCTGCCTCCCAAGTGCTGGGATTAAAGGCGTGCGCCACCACCACCCGGCGTCTCCAGTGTTTCTTAAGACAGCAGATAGCCAAAAATTCTTGGAGAGTTCAGAAGGAAATACATATAAACAAGTGAACTTGATAGAGATGGTAATAATGGTGGTTGTTTAATCTCTCCGTGCCTGCTCTCAAAAGTGTCTGGAAGCTTGAAATTATATTTACAAAGAAAAGTTAAACAACAGTTAGCATAGCCCCGCAATAGATGTGGGAACATGCTTCTTTACTAGACCACCCTGAAGTACGACTGGTTGCTGGTGTGAGAAGACTTGAGCAAATGGTCATTTGGGTGATTGTTTTTGACAGCTGCTTGTTGGAATCCGGACTGTGCCCACACTCATTACTGCTGCCTGCTGAAAAGCCTGCTTTGTGTGGCAACAGGATATAGCCGGATTTGAATTAAGTTCCATAGCATCAGTGACACTGAATAAGACAGAGTGCCTCCTGAGCAGTGCTGTTCAGACACACTCAAAATGTGTCTGGGTGTTTGAATGGCGATTATACAAGTTGAGATAGAAAAATTAATATGTTATGCCCTGTGATCCAAGCAGGCCCAGTATAGGAAAGAAACCTGTTCTTTAAACTCAGTATGTCTAGGTTGTGATTGTTAGCATGTGCAGAAAAGATTCTTCACATCTCCAAGTAAATTCAAATTTTTTCAAATTTCTAACACATTGCTTTGCTCACAACTTTTATAGCACATTGCTTACAACTTTTTAGAAGTTACATGCTGAATATACTGTGGTATAATTTATTTTCTTTTTTCATCACTTTAGAGATATCCTGATACTGCATTGGAGGAGATTTTTTTAATGGAGCATAACAAATAAATTTACATTTCTATATGTTCATGTTTTTGACAGGTACTTCTTGAGCACCTACTTTGTGCCAGATGCTAATCTAGAACACAGTAGGTAATGACTTTAGAATTCTTGCACATAATGCACTGGACCGTGATTTGTGCAGTTGCTGTGCAGAGCTCACCAACCTTCCTGAGTAAATCCAGTGGCCACACCAGAGTTGGTTAAAGCACAGAGAGTGAAGGGCAGGCATCAGTGGCTGGGTCAGCAGGTCTCCCTCCTTTGTCCCCTTTTAGCAAGTGACAGAACTGAGGCTCTTCTGTCTCAGGATGGGAAGACTCCAGTAGATTATCAGTGAGCAGATACTTATAACCCTTTTTAAAAAAAATATCAAAATCAGCGTGTGAGCGTGGGGTGTGAGTGTGCTTGCGGGAGCTGTGTGCAGGAGCCGTGGAGCACTTAGGGAAGTTGGAGAACTTTGGATAGGGTCTGTTCTTTACATCCACCTTTTAGTTTTCCAGAGTTCAAACTCAGGTTGTCATACTTGCATCACAAGCGTCGCCACCTTCTGGAACATCTCAGCTGGTCCTATTTATGGACTGCAGGAAAGTACCTCCAAGAATTCTGTTTCTTCTTTACCGGTGTTTGTCTGATCTAGGGGCTGTCACAGAAATTGTCATGGAGCTGGTGGGTGGGAAATGCGCTATGGCTGTATTGCTGTGAGAGTGTCTGAGTGTGGAGGGTAGCCAGGGGTAGAGGTGACAGCCAAGTCATTTGGAATCAGCCTGCTTCTTCTGCCCACAGCATCTGTCTTACAGATGTGAATCAAGTGTACTTGGTACCTGAACTGATGATCGCCCTGGGGTGCTTGGACCAGGACTAAGTAAGGGAGGGGGATGGGAAAAAGAAAAGACAGGATTGCCTGGCAGGCCTGGGGTAACAGCAGGAGGGAAACAGTGCTGCTTTAGATGCTAGAACAAAAGAGAAGGCTTCTGGGGGCACCCTTCTGGGGAGGGGACTTTGCACAGGATCTTTCCAAGGGAGTAGCAGCTGTAAGTCTTGTATGAGAAGCAGCACATGGCAGAGGCTTGATAGGAAGGAGTGGCTCAGAGGCAGGCCTAGGCCAGGAAAGGAAACACAGTGGGCGCTGAGAAAGCAGTGGAGTACGATATGCGAGCTCTTGGCATCAGCAGCTAACAGAGGGCTTAGGACAGAGTGGACCACCTCGGGAGGTGGAGCAAGGAAGTGAAGGAAGAGAGGGATTCAGAGATCCTGGCACAGAGGGTGGCCTGATGTGCCATTTGCTGAGATTGGGGAAATGGCCCGCTGAGTGCTCTGTTTGAACACACTAGAATGAGGTGATGGGAACTTTTACATGGAGGTTGCCAGCAGGCTGGTGCTTCGGGTATGCATCAGAAAGGGGGAACTTGAAGATCACCAGCATGTCGCTGTCAGAGGTCATACTGTAACAGCACCTTGGGCCAGGCTCTGAGGCACAGCACCAGTTCACTGGGTCCTAGGAGAAGCTGGTGGAGAGAGTTGAAGCAGCGTCAAATATGTACAAAATGTAGAGTTCAGAAACCCAGAGAAGAAATAGCTCCAGCAACTGAGGAATGATAAGCAGGGACCAGTACTCGGATGTTCAGTCAGTAGAGACATTCATGTGTGCTACATAATAGGGGACTGACTGCTGTTCTTCTTCCCATTTTAAGAGAATGGGTGCTTTGCTTGCATGCATATATGTGCACCATGTGTGCAGGGCCATGGAGGCCAGAGGTGTCCGCCCCTGGATGACTGGTGTTACAGGTAGTTGTGAGCCATCCTGTGACTTGTGGGAATTGAACCCAGGATTTTTGAAAGAGCAGCCAGTACCTTAACCACTGAGACATCTCTCCACCCACCCCACCCTACTAGTATTCTTTTTTTTTTTTTTTTTTGTTTTGTTTTCGAGACAGGTTCTCGTGTAGCCCTGCTGTCTGGAACTCACTCTGTAGACCAGGCTGCCTCGAACTCAGAAATCCACCTGCCTCTGCCCCAAGTGCTGGGATTAAAGGCTGCACCACCACCGCCCGGCCCCTACTAGTATTCTTGATAGAAGTTTCTATAGTTAGTCAAGAGGACTGAACTGTGAAGCTCAGTGAAGTTGTTAGGATTTGCCAGTAGAACTCTTTTTGCTAAGTTTTGTTCAAGGAACAAGAGGAAAGTCTATTTTATTTTTTCCAGGTGAGATGAAGTGAGCTTTGGAATAGTGACCAGGATATGAGGCCTTTTCCAAAAGAGGTCACACATGTTAGTTTTCTGCTACTTTGTAATAGATTGTCAATCATTCCCTCCTCAGAGACAGCAGAGTCTGCTATGAGCTAGGAGTCAGGTTCTCGCCTGAGCTTTGTCTGAGTCTCACAAAGCCAGGGTTACATGGATCGGTTTCTTATCTGGAGTTTGGCCAAGAAAGAAGTCTCTTCTGGGTTCAGAATGAATGGGTAGAGTTTGTTTCCCTAAAACAGAAAGACGGAGGACCCCAGCTTCTTGCTGACTGCATCTTATGAGCGCTCCATCACTCCTGGAGTTCATTTCTGCAGGTCCACTTCCTCCAGTTGTTCTTCATGTGGGCCTCCTCAGCATGGCCTCTTGCTTTATCAACAAGTAAGGAGAGTCTTGGGGCCACCAGCTGCATAGGGCTATCTTCCACCAGCAGAGATGAGCGCCATTGCCTTTGCCATACTGTCTTGGTCAGAAAAAAGATTACATGTTCCACCCAGTCAGAAAGGCAGCGGTGGTACAAGGGCTGCCGGCATGCATGAGGGTATGAGGATCACTGGGCGTCTCTGGGTACCCTGGGAAGTGGAGAGGAGCAGAGAGAAGAGGGGGTCGCTGCATAGGGAAGGTCCCATAGCTCCTGGAACCCAGGAGGAAGAGGGCTGCCCTTTGAACTCTTTTTCTAGTGAATTGGAAAAGGTAGAAAGGTGGAGAAAGGGAGTCCAGCTGAGGTCCGTTTTCTGTACATGTGATGTCAGTTGACCTCGTGCATGCCTAAGAGCCTCCATTCTCCCATGCAGCCGAAGAGCAGGAGTGGATGAGGGTGATTCGTGAGCAAGTTGAAGATCTGTTCGCAGGTGTGAAGTGATGTATGAGAGAGCAGGAAAGCCAGTGTGCTAGGGAGAGAAAGTGGAGTTGCCAGACCATAGAGAGAGCCCACCTGGGGTTTGTGGTTCTGTGTTTATAGAGCAAGAAGCCTTCTTGGGTGTGTGGTTTCCCGGCATCATGCTCTTGCCTCCTGCATGAAGTGATAATCATAAAAGGAGTCCTAGCTACACACATGGAGTGATTCACACGGCCAGTGCAGTTGCAAGGTGCAGACTGGTTTTAACCTTTACATGGCCCCCATAGCTATCTGTGACTTGTATACGTCAGATGTTACTGTTAGTTTTATAGAAGGGACAAACAGCTAAGATGCACTGCTGTTCAGTCCAGACCAGGGACTAGAGTCCTGGCCAGTGTTCCTGCTGAGCTGCCTGTAGAGAAGGAAAAAGCAGGATTAAGCAGGGTTGGGTTTCTGTGTAATGGAAAGGAGAGGAGGCACTGGTTCTTGCTGGTGCTGTCTGGGCTCTGACTGTCAGGAGGGACCAAGAGAACCAGAATAATAAGGGCAGGAGAGGGTGGGGCAGGAGTAGTGAAAAAGTTGTGGAGGAAACAGAGGTTAAATCAATAAACCCATGACAATTGGGTTCCAACATTAAGAGTTCACTGCATCCATTTGAGACAGAAGTTCTAAATATTTCATCTGAAGGAGGACTTTCTGAGAATTAAGACTTGAGTTAGTGAGGCCCCCAGTCTCCAGCTGAGGATACCAACTTAGGCACTATCCTGTTTCAAGATAGATACTTGCAAATACAGGCATGGCTCTGCACCCATAGCCCAGGCTTCTAATCACAGCTGTTCCCTGTGGTCTGCCTGGACCCGGTGTTTTAGTTGTTAGCATCATATTCAAATAAGTGAAAAAAAATACACATAAATAGTAAAGTAGCAAGAGGTCTTATTTAATTTATTTAAAAAGTAGTATGGTGTGTAGTGGTGTGGGTGTGTATGTGTGGCACACACACATACACACCCACACAGGCAGAGGTCCACATGCTGCTGCTCATACTTGTGGGACTCTGAGGACAACTCTGGGGAATTGGTCCTCTCCACTTTGTTGTGGTAGGTTTCTTGTCTGTGTCCTGCTGTGTACTCTGGGCTGGCTGGCCTGTTGGCTTAGAGAGGATTCTCTTGTCTTTGTCTTTTGTTGTGTAATAAGCATGTTACATCCACCTTATTTACTTCTTTAAACCTTGATTTGAGTATCAGACTCTGACCTTTAGGCTTCTGCCCAAGTGCTTGGACCCACTGAACCTTCTCACCGTCCCAGTGTGCTTTCCTAAGAGAATGTACAGACACACTACAAGGAATCACGGGCTCTTCCAGCTGGAGTGGCCAGAGGAGCAGTGATTGTCCGGAGCTTCCTTTTATGGGCTCTAGGTTGCTAAGGGGAGTAGTGTAGTGATTTTCTGTTTTGATTGACAGGCTTGAGATACTAAGTCTTTCTTTAGTGTGTATATCCTTTCCCACAATACATCTGCTTTTAATCATCATAAGTAGGAAAAATAGGGACTTACCCTGTAAAAGGTAACTTGGAGGATACAGTTTGCCTTGCTGTACATGTAGTCTGAACTGGTTCGAACTGGACTGGACTCCTGCCCAGAATTTCCATAGATATACTAGGATATTTTTGAATGGAGATTAAGCCCAAAAGGGGAATTACCAAAGACTTGCTAAAGAGAGACCTATTCCATTTATTCCAATCAGAAATCAGGGTGTATGTGCAGCTCAGTGCAGGAAGGGTCCCTGTTGCTGACTGCATTGCTAGTAAAGGTGTGTGGCTATCATTCCAGCCTAGGGGTTCCAGGGTCCTGTGCTTTTCATTCACTTGGCTGTTCCAGTCTGAAACTTCTTATGTGCATCTGGGAACTACATGGCCATTCTGTGCTAGATAGTTGAGAATGCAGAGAAATTGATGCTACTTAAGTATCTGTATAGTCCTCTAGTACTATAGTGCCCTCTCCCATAGTCCTTAATTGAAACAAGAAGAGAAACGTTTGCATTCCTGGAACCTAACAGTGCTCCTGAGAGAGTCTGTAAAAATACTAAGTGACACAGTGAACAGTTCTTCAACAGTAACAGGGCAGTGTCAAACACAGAAGGATTTAATAATATTTTGATATTTGGCAAAGACAGAACAGCTGGGAGCTTAGATAACAAGGCCCAGGATGGTACTTTTGAAGGCTGTGTAGAAGTTTAACCAAGCAGAACCCAGCAACCTAGAAAGATTAGTAATTCACTGATCTAATACATTCAAGAGGATCCTGGACACAAAAGATTGCTGCAAGTCCACCAAGATTTCCTGTATTGAAAAACTGGGAGAGAACACTTTCAAATGAGGTAACTGGATTAGCATCTCACTGGCCGTGGTATCTGGCCAGTGTGACTGGCTGTGGTATCTGGCTGTGCGCCAACTCTCCAGGGGTGGTTAACACATCTTACAGCTTCTCTCTTGGCCATCAGATGACACAAAGGGCCTTTGGCAGGGATCCTGTGTCCCACCCTACCTTCTAATTTTCTAACAAGTGCATGCTTTGTAAATTGTGTTGGCTCTTGCAGAAAGTGTGTACTAAAGCACACTACACAAAGTTGTCATTCACAGACCTGTAGACTGCTAGAGTTGGAAGGAACATGAAGATTATCTAGTAATCTAACTCTCCCTGCCTTGTCTGTGGAGGGTACAAACCTTGCAAGAAGAAATACTTCTCCAACTCTGGCTTCTGATGCAGTGCCTCATGCTGCCTACCCCTAGCCTCTTCTGGGATTGTTCCTTGTGCCCAGAGATGATCTTCACACCACTCTGATGGAGTTGTGGATAGAAATGTTGCTTGTCAGCATCAAACTTTGAAAAGCTCCTTCTCCTGTGGTACTGCAGGCGGGGCCTGCCTGATTTGCCATTGGTATGAAAGGCGGAGCTCTTTCTCTGTGAATCCTGCCCAGGCCTGTCCTTGTCCCCTTAGGAGAATGGTGACAAACAGAAACTGAACTGTGAGCCGATGGCTGTGACCTTGTGCAGTGTATGCATGGGTGCATAGGTGTGGTGTGTTCCCAGTAAGCTTGCTCACAAAAGTAGTTACTAGCCATGACCTCAGGTCTCCTCTCCTTTGCTAACACTTAACTGTGGTTGCCTAGAATGGCCCAGGCCTCAAGCATTAACACGGAAGGGGAAGAAACACTAACCCAGGCTCTCCTGATGGGGAGCCAGAGGGAGCCACAGCCCTGCAAGTGCTTGAACTTTGAAAACTGGGGACAGGATTCAGAAGCAGCCCATCTCAGTTAGAGGATCATGCCCTGGGCTTTGGAGGTCACGAGGGAGGAGGAATGCCCGCCCTCCCTGTCCTGCTGCTCTTGTAACATGAACTTCAGATCGTATACACAGTCTTGACCCCGTGACACTGTGTTGTCTGTGTATCTCCAGCTGCCTCCTACAGTCTCATCTTGAGGTGAATACATGGTTTCTCTCTGGCTCTCTGAAGAATTTCACAGTACTTGAAAACTCACAGCCAGCCTTGTGACTTAGCCAAATCTCTGTTTGTAGATAAGGATGACTGCTGTGTATCTGTTGTTCATGGTTGTGCTCCTTCTTTGTTGGAGTACTTGGTGTCTATGTGAATAGCAGGGCGAGAGGCTCCTCTGCTCCAGGGAGCTGCAGTGCAAATATCGCCTACCTAGACGTGTGCAGGAAGGTAGGAGCCTCTGTTCTCTTCCTTTTTAATGAGATATGATCTAGCTCCTGCTTCCAAGCCACTTATGAGTCACAGCATTGGCAATGAATTTTGATCATATCTCTAAAACAATGGCAACCAAACAATTATGTAAAGAAAACTTATAGGTCATGGCCAGTAGTAATTCTGTACTGAATTGGCCCAAGTAACCTCTATGTTGCTCTTTAATGGGTTAAGGAGAGGAACAGAATATAACTCTGAGTACGGGGTAGTATAATTAGAGTGATTCACTTTTTCCACTTCGCTGAAGGTACTGTTTTGGAAAACCTTGTTAGAATTTGTAGGAAAGATTTGATCGTAGAAGATATGTTTATGTGTATGTGTATATTCATGTATATACACATGCATGTATGTGTTCTGTATGTGGAGGCTATGTCAGGTTAGGTGTATTAGTCACCATTAATTTCATTAACTTTAAAAGTGAATATGTTTATTGTGGGTTTTTATTTATTGTGTATTTTTTGAGTAGTACATGTATGTCTGTATACCACATGCAGGGGTCTTAGATCCCCTCTAGGACTGGAGTGACAGACCATTGTGAGCTGCCATCTGGGTGCTGGGAAACAAACCCAGGTTCTCTGCAAGAGCAGCAGCCAGTGCAAACAGCAGCCAGTGCAAACAGCAGCCAGTGCAAACAGCAGCCGTGCAAACAGCAGCCAGTGCTAACAGCAGCCAGTGCTAACAGCAGCCAGTGCAAACAGCAGCCAGTGCAAACAGCAGCCAGTGCTAACAGCAGCCAGTGCAAACAGCAGCCAGTGCAAACAGCAGCTTAGCCAGTGCTAACAGCAGCTTAGCCAGTGCTAACAGCAGCCAGTGCAAACAGCAGCCAGTGCTAACCGCTGAGGCGTAGCTCGAATCCAGCACTTTATTTATTTTTTTTGGTTTTTTGAGACAGGGTTTCTCTGTGTAGCCCTGGCTGTCCTGGAACTCACTCTGTAGACCAGGCTGTCCTCGAACTCAGAAATCCGCCTGCCTCTGCCTCCCAAGTGCTGGGATTAAAGGCGTGCGCCACCACCTCCCGGCCAGCACTTTATTTTTTGAAACAAGGTATCTTACTGAATGTGGACTCATTGAGTCAGCTAAACTGACTTGCTAGGGAGCCCTAGAAATCCACTGTCTCTGCCTCCTCAGCCTTGAGGTTACAGGTGTGTACCACCATGTCTGCCTTCCATGTATGTTCAAGGGTTCTGACATCACCATAGGTTCATGAATGTGAAGAAGTGGCCTTCTGTGCTTGCTTTACCAGGAGACTCTCGGGGACATTATTGCTTCCCCTATGTGCAAGGACAGTACTGATTCTTTTTTTTTTGGAGACTGAGTAGCCAACCAAAGTGAGTAAATATGACAACATTTTAAACTTAATCATCCTCTCTTTCTCCTCTCCTTCCCTTCCTCCCTCTTTTCTTTCTTTCTACAGAGTGTATATCATACCATTTTATCTGCTGAATCTTGCAGTCAGGATCACTGTCCGTCAGTGGGACCTTCATTGTCCTTAATAAGACCCACAGGAGCAGACTTGAGTCTAAGCAGAGGACCCTGCAGTACCCCCACCTCACCCTGTTCTTTCTCTGTGAATCAGGACACAGTGCAGAATAGGCTCTGGCTTCAAGTCTTGCCTTTGCTACATGCTGGGGTGTGACCTTTCCCAGTGACATTACTGCTCTGTGCTTCAGGGTTATGGTTGAACATTTGGGGCAACATTAGTCCACCATTAAAAGTTGGCTCATGAGACCTCCCCAAAGTCGGTGTGAATGGAAGTGTTATTTCTTTTATGATTTTGTGAAGAGTCAGTTTGTAAGTTGTTTAGAATCCAAGTCCTGCTCCTCTGTGTACTGTGCTCTCAGGTGGTCAAGCTATTCACCCATCTGAGCGTCTGGTGTGGCAGTGAGCTTGGATTTTCTCTCCCTCCGAGCCCTTAAAGCTGCCATTTATCTGTGTAAGGGCTGTCTCTCGTCTGTCTAACGTCTAGCTCTTGTACTGCAGATACCCAGTAGCCCAGCAGGGTGGGGATCCCCTCTCCCACTGTGTGTTGTTGCAGTCTGCTGTAGACGTCTAGTGATGTCACTTCCTCGTTAATTGTCATGGCTGAGAGTCTCTAGACTGTGGGCTTGCCCTTCCTAGGTGTTGGTGTCTTGTACTTGATAAAGGAATTATTCTTTGTTCATGGAGAAGACAGGGATAATTAGCCTAAAGTTTACTGATCCTGTCTCTTTTTTCTCCTGTGTGGGAGCTGCCCAGGAGGGGAGAAAGGACTCTGAGTGAATCATTTTTAGAAAACCTAGTAAAAAACACATAATAGGTTTTTTCCTGTTACAAAGTACTTCAAAAATCATAGTGACTTGGAGGGGTAATAGAATACTGATAGAGAACACCGGTGTTACTATGACGGAGAGACTGAGCATGTACAAGGCAGTGTTCAGTTCCTACGATAAATATGGGGTGTCTCATTTGTATATTTTACATTTTCTTTAGACTGCCTGCTCCTTTTCCATTTCCAGAGCACTTGTCCTTTGGATGGGTTTTGGGAAATACTGATTTATAATTCCCCTTTTCAATTGGAAAGTAAGTGCCTATTGGCTTGAGATAAAGAGCTGAAAAACTGGGCCAGGGAGATGGTTCAGCAGGTAAAAATGGATGCTTGTGTTAGATATGATGATCTGAGTTCAACTCTCAGAACCCACATTAAAAAAAAAAAAGAGTCAAGTGTGTTGGTGCAGCTTTGTAATCCAGCACTGTATGACAAGGTAAGAGGTAGACAGAAACATCGCTCGGAAGCTTGTGGAGCAGGCAACCCGGAGTACACACAGTGCAGTGACAGATGCAAGAGAGACCCTGACGCAAAACAAAGTGGAAGGGGAGAATAACTTCCAAAACTTGTGGTCTGACCTCCACACATTTGCTATGGCATATGCTGCCCCACCTCCCGCATCCATACTTCATAATACACTCTCAACTTAATTTAAAGATTGATTGTTGTTGCTGCTGAGACAGAGTCTTATATATAGACCTAGCTAGCTAGACACTGAGATCCACTGCCTGTGTCTCCTGAATGGTGGGATTTAAGATGTACTTCCAAACCCTGCTAAAACTGTATTATTAAGAATGTAACTTGTTATCAGGCATGTAGCACACACCTGTAGACCTACCTACTCAGGAAAGCTGAAGGGGGAGGCTCACTTGAGCCCAGGAGTTGGAGACCAGCCTTGGCTAATATAGTAGGATCCCCCTCAGACATACACATACTTTACAAGCACAGAGGAATCATGTGTTCTTAGTGGACCAGGCAGACAGCTGATTCAGTAGTGAGTTTCTGAGGGAACTGTTTCACCTGGTTCTTTTTGACTTTTGTAACTGTAACCTCCATCCTCATGTGCAATGCAGAGAACACTAACTTTCTTGGCTGGATGGGCTGGAAGTGGATCTGGGATTTGAGACAGGGAGGTTTTGAGAAGTATGGTTGTAATAGGATTTAAAATACCGAGAGAGCAAAACCACAAGACATTTACACCTAGGAAGGTATAATTATTAATTTATGTTCATGTCCCTAAAGAAAATGACTGAAATTCCAGGGCAGCATAAATGAAAGGACTTCTTCCTCTCACTGAGACATCGACTGACACCGGTCTGTCAGCACCGAACACTGGGCACCGTGGGTCCAGACTTGTGATGCCGTTTCTGTTCTCTGACGTCTTGTGGCTAGCCTCATTTGACCATCTTGATACGTGTAGAGCTTGATAACATTTTTCCTGTTTTATGGATGTGGAAAACAAGCCTCAGAGAAATGGCAGCTTCTGTGGAAAGAAATACATATGAGGTAATTTCATATCAAACGACACAGATATTTGTCAAACATTTCAGAAAACAGTTGGGACCAACAGATTTAAAAAAATAATTGGAATCGGTACCTAAGCAACAATGGAAATTTAAGGAGAGAGGAGACTGTTTTGGATCGACTCACAGATTAAAACAATGCGAATTGTCGTGTTCATAAGTTGTCAAGCCTCATGTGGCGGGTGCTGTACAAGTCAGCCGTGAGTTGCTCACTCAACACTGAGTTGCATGTTTTCTATTAATTTGGGTCGAGATCCAAAGTTTAATTAAGAACATGTTCTTCAAATGCATGTTTTGGACAGTGTTTTCAATTAGTAGATTCATGTTCTTCCAACTCAGAATGAATCTAACAAAATATTAGAAAACTAATAAAAAATTGAATGACAGTCATAAAACTTAAAAAAAACATGTGACTTGTGTCTATTTGAAAGAAAAGTAGTCTTGTTTTCATATGTTGCTTGTAATAAAAAGTTCTCAGGGACACAGGGATAACTTGATAAAGTGCATGCCATGCAGGCATGATGACTGAGCCATCGGCAGAACCCGGGCGAAGAAGCTGGCGTGGTGATGTGTACCTACAGATGGGTGCTGGGAGTCAGAGACAGGTGGATATCTGAGGCTGGGGGGCAGCCAGCTTGGCCTGATTGGTGAGTACCAGGTCCTAGTAAGAGACTGTCCTGTGCTAAAGTGAAAGGTGGAGAGATGAGATGGCTCACTGAATGAGCATTTGCAGCTCTGCCAGAGGACCCAAGTTCAACCCAGTCTTCCACGTTGTTTTTCAACAGGAATTCTTTCTATTACTATTTTAAAACTGTGTGTGCAGGTTCCTGAGGAGGCCTGAAGAGGGTGTCAGATTCACCTGGTGTTGGAGTTTCAGGTGCTCGTGATCTGGCCAGTGTAGGTGCTGGCAACTGAATTTGAGTCCTTTGCAATAGAAGCAAGTCTTCTTAACTTCTGAGCCATCTCCAGCACAGATTACGTGTATAGGCGTGTGGACATGCTACTCACGTTTGTGTGCTGCCTAGGAAGGGAATAGCGGCTCCCCTGGAGCATAAGTCATGTAAAGCATCAGTAGCACTTGCTTGTTGTTGTTTTGAGACAGAGACAGGATCTCACTATATAACTCATCTGTCCTGGAACTCACTTTGTAGACAAGGCTGTCCTTGAACTCACAGAGATCCACCTGTCTCTGCTTCCCATGTGCTGGTATTAAGGCATTGGGTCACCCTGCCTGGCCTAGCAGTAAGCACTTGCACTGCTGAGCTGTTCCTCCAGCCCTCACATTTTTTGAGATAAAGACTCACTGGGACCTGGGACCTGCTGGTTAGGTTATAGGCAGCTGGCCAGCGAGTCCTAGGATCCTCCTGTCTGCTCAGCATTGGGATTGCATGCATACCACCTTGACTCAATGCTTACATGGGGAATAGGGATCAAACTCAGATTCTTAAACTCAACAGTAAGACCTGGACCAAGTGAGCCCCCAGTTCTCATAAGGAAACTATCCTGGCCTCTGAATCAGAATTGCAGCTATTGTCAGTCTGCACTGAAGCCTGTCACTGCACAGAAACCAGCGCCCATCGGACGCACACTCAGTGTTACTTGTAGCCACCACTAGTGATTCCTTTTGTTTTCAGTGCCATTAAGTCTTTATTTGTTCATTGTAATTTCTTAGGGAGAAGGATGGAGTGAGGAGAGCCAGTATGTTAGAAAGCTTTAGGGACTGAGGGAAAAGAAGGCTGGTAGCAAAGTAAGATTCAGTAAGTGTACCTAAGCATCAGGTTCACCATGACTCAAGGGGGTGTTAGTGTTGAGGACCTGACAGATGGGTCCCCATTTTTCTTCTTGACTCTTCCTTGTACATTCCAGATAAAGTTTTGGTGTTGAGCAGTAACTGTAGAGTTGACTTACATCCAGCCTGCATCCTACATTGCTTTTTGATGCTTACTATATAGCTTTAGGCTGGCCTCAAACCCTCACTGTCCCACCTTAGTCACCAGAGTCCTGGGATGGCTGGTAAGCACCATGATGCCTTCCTGGCTTGTTGAATAATCTTGTGGCCATGGGGACATGAGGCTTTTCTGGTTGAGTCTGGCAGACACTGGTCTTCCCTCTTCAGGTTTCTCTGTGGATGACTGATGCCTTGGCTCTTCATTCTCCATCCTGGAGGATTTGGGATAACCCGACAGATCAGGTCTGTGTAGCTCTAACAGTACTAATGTTTACCATGGAGACAGTAAAGAATTGACTTTCCCCAGAGGGAGATGGGTTGGGAACAAGGGTAGAGAATTCTGACTTCCTATAGGGTTTTACAGAAAAATTTTGGGCTCTAGTCACCCCAGGAGTTAAATATATACGCGTGCTTTGTTTTGGCTAAGAGTAAGGCAGGAGCTTCGTGAGGGGGTGAGAAAAGTCCTTCACTGGTGAAGAACACCCCAGCTTGCATTTCAGATGCTTTGCCATACATAGGATTTCCTGACAAAATGTTTTTTTTTTCTTGGAAAAATGGCTTGGTGGTTGAGGAAGCACTGTCTGCTCGTGCAGAGGAAGGCCCAACTCCACACAGTGACCCCCAGTGTCTGCAGCTCTGGTTCCAGGGGATCTAGTACCTTTTTCTGACTTTGCACACACTGTGGTGTAATTACATGCAGTCAAAACATTCCTGTACACAAAATAAAAATAAACAAATGTTTTAAAATGCTTCTTTTTTTCAGTACAAGAAGAGGTTTGTAAAAACAAAACAATTGCCCTAAAACATGAAGAACACTATGTCACTATGCTACACTGACACCAGGTGTATAGTGGTGGACTGTATAGTGGCCACCACGTTCATTTGTGATGTAAAAGGCTTATGTAAGGCAAGTTACAAAACTGCAGGACAAGAGGCAAGGTTTGGGGAAGACTGAGCGGGATCACATAGACAACCAGTACACTTGGTTATATCTGTCCCATTTCAGCATTTGGGCATGGCCAACAAGACGTGTGCACTGATTGAACACACTGGCCATAAAACCCTCTTTACTAGCCACCCAGAGAGGGACCCTGATATCCCAAGAGAGTTGTCATTTACACTTTAGGCCACTCGAAGCTTAGAATTAGGTTTTGCTTGGAAAAAGAAAAAAGTCCTAAGCATGGGAATAAGAAAATTTCATTCTTAAGATGCTTGCTTTACCCATGGTTCCTTGAGATTTCTATATGAACAAGTATGTATGCACATATGTGTGTATGCTAGACTTAATGTGCCAGTACCCCACAATTGAATTGTTTAGTAAGGAATCCTTAGCATCATCTTTTAAAAACATTGGTTGATTGGTGGCTGTGGGGTACTGAATACCAAGGCTTGCAAGTGAAGGTCAGAGGACAGCCTGCAGGAGCCACTTCTCTCTTCCATCATTTGGATTCTGGGGATTGACCTTGAGCTGTTATGAGTGGTTACAAGCACTGTTAGCCTTTGAGTCACCCCACTGACTGCTTGTCACCGCTTTAACCTGTTTGTCACTTTCCTTTTCAAGCTGCTTTTCATTCATCTAGCCAAAAGAGGTGAAGTCACAGTCACTATGGTAAATATGTTCCTGTTTTATAGACATGGAGTGGCTGATGATTCATTTCTTAGATTGCTTATATAGCTAAGAGCATAATACAGCGTTCATTTCAGATTAATGTACCAGAAAATATAAAGTAAAAATATGCCAAGAAAAATACACAACAAACAGCATTTTTATGTACCTGCTGCTGTTGGTGTAATATAGGAAACACGGTGCAGGTCTTGTGGGCCAGGATGGCATGGGAATGAACCGTCCAGGCAGCGGCTCTGCAGCTGTAAGCCCAACACCTATCTTGCTGCTGCCAGGAGAATTCTGGGTAGAGGCAAAACGGATTCCCCTCTGCACAGTGTTTGGAGTCTATCAGTTTGTTTTCAAGATTTGTCTTTTTATATTACCATAGGAAACAAAGCTGTTTCTAAAAAGAAAAGGAAAAAGCCCAGGGTGGTGGCTAGTACCCAAGGGGACAGGGATTGCCTGCCTGCACACAGGGATTGAGACCAGTAGCACGACCCATCACTTAAAAACAAAACACCAACAGCTTCCTTATGAAGAAGGCCACTTTCTTTCCAAGAATTGTAAACCTGTGAGCAGAGATTTAAGAAAACTGGGGTGGGGACGGGGGGAGCAATGCTAAGAGTTCTTTAGACCAGGCATGGTAGTGGCGCACTCTTGGAAGAACAGGCAGGTAGTTCTCTGGAGAGTTCAAGACCAGCCTAGTCTACACAGCGATTTCCAGGGCTACACAGAGAAAGTCTGTTGTTTCAAAAACACCAAAAAAGAAAGCAAGAGAAAGAGTCAGTTTAGAGGACAGCGAACTGGTCAGTGGGTAATGGTTCCTGCTAATTGCCAGTTTCATCCCTCAGTAACCCCCGGAGAAGGAGAGAACTCCTCCCATAGGGTGCACTCTGACCTTCACCTGGGCACACGAGTGCACACACAAAATGAAAAAGCACATAATTTTCCTAAACAAACATCCTAAATATTTGCTCACTTCACTATATGAAACGAGAGCCAAAAAGAGAAATAGACAAATGAAGTTATTGTTGAATATCTTAATTACTGATAGACTTGGTAGCCAAAAAATTAAGAAAATAGAGAATATTCGAAAAGCACTATTTATGAAATTAATCTAATGTTCATGAAATGTTTTGTTATACAAAATAAAATTGAATGGCTTAAAAATAAACCTATTTATTATATTCATATTTATAAATTGACCTGTTTTTGCTTGCATTTGAAATGCTCCATGTATTACAGGGTTGGTTGTCAGCCAAGAGGGTAATGATTGGACAGATACCTGATCTGATCAATGGGTTAATCTACTGATAAGTTTTAAATTTGAGGGTCTGGGTACAATGGGCTAGTTCTTTGAGAAACATAAAATTAACAGAATACACCGTATGAAGTAACAAGATATTTAAATAATTAACCATAGCTTAGAGAAACAGAATTTATAGTTGAGATTTTTTTTCACATGGCTTGATGTCTTCACCAGTGAACTTTATCAATAATCACACATCATGTGGTGGTTTGAATAGGTTTGGCCCCCATAGATTCATGTGTTTGAATGTTTGGCCAAAGGGAGTGGCACTATTAGGAGGTGTGTCACTGTGTAGGTGGGCTTTGAGGCCTCCAATGCTCAGGCTCCATCCAGTTCAGAAGAGACCCTCCTGGCTGCATGCAGGAAACAGTCTCATCTTGGCTGCCTGGATGGAGAACTCTCAGCTCCTCCAGCACCATGTCTGTCTGCATGCTGCCATGCTTCCTGCCATGATAATGGACTGAACCTCTGAAACTGTAAGCCACCCTGAATTAAATGTTTTTCATTGTAAGAGTTGCCTTGGTCATGGTGTCTCCTCACATCAGTAAAACTCTGACTAAGACACACCAACCACATCAGGATGTTTCAGGCAACACAGACCACATATCCAGTGGTGGATCTAAACCTAGGTTATGGAGCCTGGCTGTCTTTGTTTGTATACACACAACCTAGGATGTTTGTAAAGCTATAAAACCACTGGAAAATGCATTTTTCAGACTGTAACACATAAGAGTATATGAAAGAAATAATACCATCTTACAAAAATCTTTCTCAAAAAGAGTAAGATGATTTCCTTCCTAAAAATATGAGTCTTCCACTAGAATTCTACAGTGTTATTACAAATGAGGAATATTATAGACTTTCATATCCACAGATAAAATGACTACAGATAGAAGTGAATAAAATCTAGTCATCCGGAACTTCATGCTGTTTTATGACTGGCTTCTTATTTCTCCTTTAGGAGTGTAAGGTTGCTTAAATATTTAAAAATCAGTGCAATTTACAGTATTGGCAGATTGAAAGGGAGTATTAAGCATTCATTTATGATATACAAAATACTTGGCAAGTGATAGAAGTTCTCTAAGCTGTTATATTATGTATTAGAAACCTGTAGCTACCATATTACATGTGATGAAACACCATTCAGTAAATGTCAGGAATAACTTAAAGATGTCTTATCTAACTCATTCAGTTAACATTCTCATGGAGGTTTGAGCCATTGTGATTGATAAAAAGCAAGACAAGAAAAAGCATAAATATTGGAGAAGAAAACTGTGTTTGCTTATGGTATATACACAAAAGATCCCAAGAATGAGATTTTTAAAAAACATACATTGACAATTGACACTAACAGCTTCTTTAAAAAAAAAAAAAAAAAGAAAGAAAGAGAGAGAAACTTTATGGAAACCTGTTGGGTTGTAGTTTGTGTGGGTCTTGGGTTGATGTGTGGGTCCTGCCTCTGTCTCGCCACGTGCCCTCTTGTGGGGACAGAGACATGGGAATTTGAGTGTGTTCACTCCACGATGGCTCCAGGCAGACATAGGGCTATGTGAAGCCACGGACTCCACTCTGGGGGTGGGTAGCATAGTCTGAGGTCCCGTGAGGGAGCCAGAGCTCTTGGCTTGAGGGTCCCAGGGCCAAAAGGTGACTGGGAACTGGCCAATTCTCAGGCCCATGGGCTCTCAGGTGCGCTGGGAGGTTACTGAAGGGCTGAGACTGAAGTTGGGGTGTATGGGCTAGATTTGCCCGCAGCTAAGAGCTGGGAGGAGGAGCCGCTCTGGTTGTGTCCTGCGGGGATGAGAGTTCTTGGTCTTGGCAACTCATTTGGCTGGGTCATGTCTGGCTTAGTTTCTTGCTTGCGTTGGTGGTCTCTGTGACTGGAAACGCAGAGAGTTCTGCAGAAAATTAGACAGTGGCTCTGTAGACGAAGGCCTGCTCTGCTGTTCCCAACTGCGGATTTCAAAGAAGAGAAGTTGTCCATAGTCTTAAGATATTTATTGTCATGGCGGAAAATAGATGAAAACTATACCCCGGTATTTTCAGGGCGGGCCTGAGGTTAAATACCTTTTGCAAGGAGGAGGGTCTGAGAAGGAATGTTTAATTGACTATGCCCCTCTGACCTTCAGGTATCTCATTAATATGGAGATCTGTCTTGAGGTTCCAAGACCTGTAGTCACACCCTCTACCTGTGGAGGGGCTAGTGGGTATTGTCCTATGTGTCTGAAAGGCTCGGATAGATGGAAGTCTGTAGCCTTGTGTCAGGAGCCTGGAGTCTGGGATCGTGGAGAAATGCATGCCATCCCTTAGGATCACCTGGGGTCTCCAGCGATTTTTAGCCGGTGCTCGACCAGAAACCATGGTGTTCTTTCATGGTCCTACAGAAACCTCCTACTGTAGAAGCTTCTTAAAAGATGCACGTATATAAAGTCTAAGTCGAGTTATCATACCCCTAAGTGCCAGGAATGGGTTCCCTCTTTTTGAATTACTGGCCACTGGGTTTTAATAGATCAGCCCCTGCCTCCTGCCAATGTTACAGGCTATTACCATGGTTCTTGGCTACTCTCCAGAATTGACAGTAAACATCTCTTGGTGAAGACAGAACATACTTAGTCATAAATATGGAGAAATCAAGCAGGTACTGACTGGGAAAGTTCTTCCCTACTGCCTAGCTTTCATTGTGTTTGATGTGTTGTGCATATTACCCTGGAGGAAAGAAGTTATCAGTCTCCGTCTCGCCCAACTGTGAACCCTAAAAACTACAGTGGTGACTGACCTGGCAAGATACACCCACTGATGCAGCGTGGCATGACCAGTTCAGGAGTAAGCAACCACTTTATTACTGGAGTTATGGCCAACACCACAAGATGGAACCTATGAGCAGGGCTAGACAGAGCGCAGGCCCTGAGGGACAATGTAGTAGTATTTCCCTAAGTGTACAAAGCATTAAAATAACTCCGGGTGACTTACTGCCATACCCAAAGATCAGTACAGCATTTCAGTGCTCATCAGAGAAGCTTTCTCTTGCAGCAGATGGCAGTTAACACAGAGGCCTCGCACTGGTCAATATGCAGAGAGTGAAAGACTGGAGAGCTCAGCTCTCAATGAAATGTCAGCATCACACCCCTCTCCTCGAGGCTTAGGGGTCTTCAGAGAGGGAAGGAAGGAGACTGTAAGAGCAGCAGTACTGGGTGACATACCAGGAAACCCTGCTCTGGATAGAACAGAGCAGATGCATGTACAAACCCACAGTGATTGGTGCAGCATACACACAACCTGGGTCAGCTCAAGCCACACAAAACTCCAACAAACAGGAACTGGGCCTGAAGTCCTACCCCTAGCTGAGGAGCTATTGGCATTTAATTGCTATGGGGAGAGGGAGAATCTTTCTTAATGGTGTGTCAACCACATTTAAACACTCCAGGTCCTGCTCTTAAAGAGTAATTGGACAATACAAACTAGGGCTGACCTGGGCTGGGGAAGGAAAGAGTAAACGTGGAGTAGGGTGGGGAAGGATGGGGTCAGGAGTTCAGGGTGATTATGATAAAAATATGTTGTCTGATATCCACAAAAAACTAATAAAACATTTAGGAAATATACACTTGTGAATTTAATAAATTCCTTTAAAATGTTTTGTATTGCGGAACTGTCTCTACCCACCAGCTGCCTAAGTAATGACACGGAGACATTTTATTAATTATGAAAGCTTGGTCTTAGCTGGCTCGTTCCTAACTAGCTCGTATAACCTAAATTAACCCGACATGCTAATTTGCATTCAGTCACGTGGGTGTTACCCTTCCTCAGGGCTAACACCTGTTTCTTCATCCTTGTCTGGCTGGCAAACCCCATACCTGATTCTTTCCCAGAGTTCCTATCTCTGCCTGGAAGTCCCGCCCATCCTCTCCTGTTTTGTTATTGGTTGTTCAGCTCTTTATTAAACCAATCAGAAATGAGATGGGTGATGCTTCATAAAAATAACTCTCTGCCAGTACAGAAGTCAGCATTTGAATAATACAAAGAGAACCGTTACACAGAGCACAAGAGATTACCCCAACAGCTTTAATGACGCCACGGAAAACTAAATAGATGTTGGTAAAATGAATGAAAACTTCAGTTTCTGTGAATTCTCTGAGACATTGAGGAACGTACTTAAAGGAGACTCCCATGAATACTCTGTCCAGTCAGAGACCCTGTGAGCTTACGCTAACAGTTCTCCACAAGTTTTATAGACTCCACAGTACCCATCAAAACCTCAGCAGTTAGCATTATTGTTTCCGTTTTCGTTTTTGTTTTGCTTTGCTTTGTGTTTTTTGATAGAGTCTCACTTTATAGCTGACTGACCTGGAACTTGCTCTGTAGACCAGGTTGTCCCCAAACTCATCAAGATCTGTCTGCTTCTGCTTCCTGAGTGCTAGGATTGAAGGTGCACACTATGCTTTGCATAGCAGAATTTTAAAAATAGAGATGGACAAGCTAGTTAAAGTATATACAGCACTTGAAATAGTTTTGAAAAATAAAAATTGAGTTATCTAGATAAAGTCAACAAAGAAATCAGTGAACCCTGTATAAATGTATATATAGTTACATGTAATATATCTAATATTATAAGCATGTATTATATAAAATTACATATATATGATATATACAGTTATATATAAAATATATAAAAAGATTAGTATATATAAAACTATGTAATTCCAGCTAGCACACTTGGAAAGCCTGTCCACATGAAGGGTGGACAAGAGTCTGACCTGCCTATGCCTGGATGATATGGATGCCACTCTATAAGGAAGTAAAGGACGCTATCTTGACAACCAAGAGTATATTTTAGAGAAGACCCAGACATCAAGACAATACTAATTATAAAGCAGTTATTAAATGTTACCAAAATAAAAAACTTTTGCTCAAGAAATGCAATTAAGAAAACATTAAATAAATTAGATTAAAGTAAATTAATAGATTAAACAAATTTCTTTGTCACTTTTATTGGGGTATACAAAACAAGACATTCATGTACTACTTTCTGCTTAGCCACTTTGAAAAGGCTCTAGGGATTAAGAAACAAGCAGCTGAGCTTTGAGATGGACACGTGCAAGGACAGGGAGCGTGGGGCATGGGGCACAGGACAGGGTCATTTAGTGACATTTCTGATTTCAGCTCTCAGTAAAGGGAAATGGAACAGTAGGTATCTCAAGAAATTCTACTTTACCGTTGTTGATTTACAAGCCTAGTTAGAAAGTGAGAGAGAGGTGGGGCGGAGGGAGAGAACTTCAGTCAGTAGTGTTGACAGGAAGGCACTAGGGAGCAGAGGCAGAGGGAACTCTCTTGTGAGTAAGGTGCAGGAGGGAATGAGCACTTGTGGTTGGTTTACCTGTGGATTCCTGAAGAAACCACAGAGTATTTCTTGAATTTCCCAGTGCTCTGCACATTAGCATCCTTTCTCAGTGCAGTGTCACGGCTTCAAATCCTACAGCCATTGCTTTATGTTAATCATGAGGTATGTGGCCCTAGTGTGAGAGTGACTTATTTAAGAAGCCAGTGAATGGCATTTAAATGGATCCTCTCTAATTTGTGTCCCCTTTCTATGTCTCATGCCATGCCTTTATAGATGTTACCGTTGACATCTTTCAGGATAACATTCTTCCTTCGTTATCTGCGCACACATGTCTGATACTGGTGACTCCCAGGCCATCCCCCCATCCCACTAGTCCATGCACGGCAGATGCATGGAGGGGACCCTGACAGTATAGGAGCAGAGATGGGAGGAGCAGAGTGTCACTGCACGCTGACTGCCTCCGTGTCCTCCTTGATCTCCTCTATTACCAAGTCCTGCTTTCCTCCAGTGCTTTCCTTTCTCAGCATTTACTCTTGACTCCAGCGGTTTCCTCCTCGCCTCCCTCCCCCACAATCCCCTCCTTATTTAAGACTGTTCTACAGCACTGCTAAAATCATCTGGGCTTTATGTAACTTTTCTTATTATAGAAGCTGTATTTGTAGAACATTCCAAGGTCCTGGTAAGAATAAAGGAGCTAATAATAATATGGGATTTCACTTGTCTTCAGTCTTGCTCGGTCTATCCTGGACTTTCAGAGCAGTGTCACAGGGAGATGGCTTATTTGCTAACCTCTACTCTGTAATCCATCTTATAGCTGAGAAAGCAAGTTAACAGTAAGTGCTTGAGCAACCAAACAGATGTCAGAATCTAGCACATGTAACTGCTTAATTCTGTAAGGGTGCTTTTGTTTGTTGCTACATTATGCAGAATTATAAAAGACGATTAAAAAAGTACACATTACACACTAGCCCATTCTACAGATGAGTATTTCTGGGCTTGTAGGAGTTTGTATTAATTTTTGTTGCTGTGATAAAGTGATCTGACAAAGAACATAAGGAACTTCCGGAATGGAGTTCATCCTGGTTGGGAAGACACATCGACAGAGCAGGAAGAAATAGGGTCAGGAGTTGATCACACTGCATCTGCATTCCTCAAGTACAGAGAACAGCAGTCAGGCCTGACTGTCAGACATT
The DNA here is from genome assembly GCA_021653895.1 of Mastomys natalensis. Lineage (NCBI taxonomy): Eukaryota > Metazoa > Chordata > Mammalia > Rodentia > Muridae > Mastomys > Mastomys natalensis. Next base: position 248,576 of record JAJTUV010001258.1, read on the forward strand.
TCCAGCTAAGAAAGTAGATTTCTCTACTTAGTATCAACACTGTAAGAGTAACAAGAGTGAAATTGGTGTTGATGGAAAACACACACACACACACACACACCTATTTAGGTCCATTTTATGTAGCATGCAACTTTGAGGCTTGGGGTGAGACAGGTCTCATGTAGCCATTCTGGCCCTAAACTGGCTGTATGGTGGAAGACTGACTTGAACCTCATCCTTTGTCTCCCAAGTGCTGGGTTGAGAGGAATATATATGCTATGCTACCGTATGTGGCCGTGGCATTATTTAAAGAATTGTTTCCATTTTTACTTACTTGTATATGAGCATCTTTGACATGGCCTTCTAACAGCAGCCTTAAATGTACACCAGTCAGATAATCTAGAGCTCTCTTGTCAGGGGATAGATGCTGCTGGAGATGGGCCCTGCTTTCCTTTCTCATCGTTGCTGTTTCTGTAAGATCACTGGAAAATTAAGTCTCACTGCTGTGTGGCTGCTGACACACGAGATCCTGAATGAGCTCAGCTGTCATTGGACCTTTCTCCTGAAAGGGAAGAGATGTCTGTTTTAGGTGACATGGGGGAGCTGTCCTAGCCTTTGATGTTGTCCTACAGCTTTTCTCTAGACCATGGGAAAAGATTGAGCTCCTGAAAACAAAATAGCCCCTTGCAGCAGGAATGACAGCAGCTCAGTTGTGACCTGCTCCTGCCAAGCACTTTCCCATGGTCCCTGCCTAAGGTGTTGGGGCAAAGATGGGTGCAGATATTAGCAGCCCAGGCTTTTGAATTCTGCGATAATGAGCTCAAACTATCCTGGAGATAGACAGAAGAAAGCTGATTGTGGAAGGGAGGCCAGGAAGGCTGTGGAGTAATGATGCTAGCTAGAGCTCTGTTAAAGGCTGAACACAGGTTGTAAAATACAGAATGAGGTGAATGACTCTCTGGATGAGACACCCAGCACAACAGAAAGCATAGAGAGCAGAGAGCACAGGACAGGACAGGGCAGATGGGCAGGAACACATAGCCAGACGGAGGGATGCAGGTGTGGAGCCAGGTGTCTGTGCCACTCCTGCATCAGTGTCTTCAGTGGTGGTGTACTGTGCTTGTTTGTCCATCCTGTAAGGTGCATTTCAGTGCCGAAAGGCCGTGCTACTTGGGGGAGGCATTAAATGCTGTGCCCAAAGCAGCTACTAAAGCAGAATTAAAGGGAGATGCGTATGTGCAAACAAGGGGTTATGGGAAGAGCAAGCCCTTACATTTCTGGTGAGTTTAGTCTCACACCATTCATGTGATACAATCTCTGTGGTTGTAGAGTGAGCCAGTATGTAAACTGATCAGGAATGTATTTCCATTGAGGACAGGAGGAACAGGAAATGTAAAGAAATGCACAAGGCAGCAACAGTAAATTTGTATAAAATCCTAAAGCAGATATCATTGCCTATGAGTACAGTAAAATACTTAGCAGACATGAAGTATAATAAAACAAGTTGAATTCCAGAGCTGTACAGTAAAATCACATTTTATTGGGAGCAATGACCAAGACGACTCAAGGTATGGAAATGTAAAAATGTGTCCAAACCCAGAAAAATGACTACCTTAAAGTTTTCAATGTTCACCCTCAGACCCTAAAAATTTTCTCTCCAGGGCCTTAAAACCCCATTCTTGCCAGAGTCTTTCTACAGGAACTCGTGTCAGTGGCCCGGACGGTCTAGACAGGGCTAGACCATGGGTCTGCAGCTCTTACAGGGCTCAGCTGCAGAGTTTGTGTGTGTAAGGCTGAGTATGTCAGCCCATCTGCCACCTTTGAGCCACAGATTATAGTGGATGAATGCAGATGTCGAGCTGCAGGAAATGCATCTGGTGCACAGAGGCTATGTGTCTGTGTGATGTATTTCTAGGCAGTTTATGGGCTGTTCTGTGTTGTTGGGCACAAGAAGGGTAAGGGGGAAGTAGTTGAGCAAGTCTGCTCACTATTAGCTGTTACCAACTTTATATCACTATAACAGTAAGTACTAGGAGGTTTCAGGTCATTACAATTGAGCCTGTGGCTCAGTGACCCATTATGGAAAAAGGGCTGTGACCCCCCAAGGAATAAAAGGGAAAGAAAGGAAAGTGATGAGAGTGCTAGGCTTTTTGAGGGCAAGTCCTCAGTAATCAGAGGACCCCACATTAGGAAGAACCCCAGCATTCCCCATTTCCCAGTACAGACAAGCCGAGGACCAAGCCTTTAACACTGGGCAGTGAGGGACAGTTCAGATCCAGTTGTAATAGCATTTATGCCTTCGGGTGGTCAGCTGTCTGCAGAGGGTTAGTGGCAGTCAGATCTGGGGTGACTCTGTGCACCCCAATAAGTGACTTTCTTCGGGCTGATTCCACAGAAGTAGAATGATCACTTAGTGTCCTCAGATGGATCAGCGGAAACTTGTGAAAGCACCAGTCCCTGCCTTGCTCCTGCTGTTGTTCCCTTTGCCGGTGTTTTTGTTTTGTGGGATACCATCTTTTTCTGTGACTGATCTGGAACTCAGTCTGGTAATCCTCCTGTCTTGTCTCCTGAGTGCTAGGATTGCAAGCGTGAGTCACAGCTGCCATCTTTGTGATCTTGTGAAATCTGTGCATGTTGTGCAAGTGCTCTACCATCAGATTAGACCTCAGCTCCTTTGAACTCTGTGTTTTGAAACAGGACCTCACTAAGTTTCCTGGGTTGGAATTGAACTTGTCTTCCTTCTGCCATGGCCTCCTGAACCTTGGGGTTATAGGTGTGCACCACCATGCCTGGCCACATGTGTAACTTTCCCCCTTGTGCAGCATAGTTTCTTTGAAGACTTCTGAGGTTTATTTTATTATTACTATGATGTGGGTCTGCCGCAGCCCCACTAAAGGACTTCTGGAGTGCTTCCTGTTTGATCTTATGAAGAACTGCCCTGGGCATTCATGTTCTGTGTGAATTTAAGTTTTTTGTTTCTCTCAAGCAATATTCATGAAGGATTGTTGGGTCTTAGGGTAAGGGTAGGTGATGTGGTGGTTTGAATATAGTTGGCCTAGGGTGTGGCACTGTTAGGAGGAGTGGCCTTGTGGGAGGAAATATGTCACTGTGGAGGTGGACAGTGAGACCCTCCTTCTAACTATGGGAGCCAGTCTTCTAGCAGCCTCCAGATCTTCATCTGTAGAACTCTCAGCTCCTCCTGCACCATGCCTGCCTAGACATTGCCTTACTCTAGCCTTGATGATAATGGACTGAATCTCTGAACTGTTAAGTCAGCCCCAATTAAATGTTGTCCTTTTAAGAGTTGCTTTGGTCACGGTGTCTGCTCATAGCAGTAAAACCCTCACTAAGACAGCAGGCTTACTTTTTGTAAGAAGCTGCCACAGTTGGTAACATGGTAGCTGTGCATTTTTATCTTAGTACCAGCATTATGTCTTGGGTTAATGTTTATAAAATGTGTGAGGTTTATGTTCCTGTCTGTCGATACCTTGTAAACAGTGCTGCTTGGTGAACAGATGTCTGACCATCACTGACGCACCTTCCTACCTTGACAGAACTCAGTTGTTTATTGCTATGTTTGTCTTTTCCGAATTATCTTCCACTGACCGATAGGGCCCTGGCTTCAGTAGGCTCCCTGTGTAAGCTCGCTGTAGGGTGGAGTGACTCAGCTAGCTTTATTGTACCTCTCCATATACATTTTAAAATAAACTATTAAAGCTCTATAGAAATCCTTTTATTGCTTTGTTCTCTAAGACAGGGTTTCTCTGTGTAGCTCTAAGTGTCCTGGAACTCTCGCTGTAGACCAGGCTGGCCTCAGACTCAGATCCACCTGATATATTTTTAATCCAACTATATTTTTAATACTTGCTCAAGAACTGAATAACTGCTCCAGAAAACTGCCTGCGAGATTCAGTGCAGATCATCTGCTGAAGACAGCAGAGGGGCTGGTGATCCAGCTCAGCTAACAGAAGGCTTTCCTGGCACAAGGTCTCGGAATTGATTTCTCACACTCCCCACATCAGTTGGACATCCTGGCACTTCAGGTGGAGGCAGGGGAATTACAGGTGGTCATCCTCGACTACTTAAGACAGTTGGAGAGCAGTGACTAGCCTGTGTAGAAATTCTGTCTCAAAACAAAATAAGAACCAGAGCCATTGGAAGCATCTGGAGTGAGTCGTATTTGAGTGGTCAGTGTGGCCTGAATTACCTGGACAGAGATGCAGATATCTGCAACAGGACAAGGCTCACATGCTCAGCATGGCGGATGAGGAGCGGTCCCTGGAAAGAATCAAGGTATTGTGCTCAGGCGTGTGGCTCAGCCCTGGCTGAATGAATGAAGCCCTGGCTTTGGCACATAACATCCATAACTACGTGATCTGTCATGAAAAACAAAAGCAACCTTGAACAGCATACATGGCACCCAGCAATATCAGAACTAAAAGGTATTTTATTTACCAAGTCTTCTTAGAAACTTATAAAGTTAAATAGTTGTGATATAGCAGATGTTTGGGGCATTACTGCCTTCTTTAACCATTTTGTTGGACAATGCCACGTGCTTCCCTGACTCCTGGAGGTTGTGAGCACAGTAGCTTAGAGCATCCATTTTCAGTGTACTTTAATGACATTCTGAGCCATTCACACCTGAATAAACTCTTCCACAGAGCTGTGATTCCATTTTTCTTCTGCTTCCTGGTTTCCGCGGTTTTCCTTTTGAAGTTTTAACATTACTAGCAAGTCTGTCTTCCGGTTCTGTGGATTGCTGGCTCCTTAGCACTTTACATACACGGGGTTCCTCATGAGTTCTGCAGTGCTTCCAGAGCCTTGGTGTCTCTGTGTGTGGTATCCCTAACCTTAGAGAGGGATGTGATGTGCCTCTTCCTCGTGACCTGCTCCAAGCCAGGCGAATAGAGGGAGAAAGCTGAGGAGGGCAGATGAGAGCAGCACCCCTCAGCCAGATGCTGGGGCTTCTTTAGCTGCCAAGACTTAGCAGCATCCAAGTGTGAACACAGGAAACGGCCTGCATAGGGCTGGCATTAGCAGAGTTCCACCAATCGCCCAGTGCTTTCAGGGACCGCTGTAGAGGCAGAGTCAGTACAAAAGTGAGGAGATGTGGCTTAGGCTCGGCAGCCTTCAAGTTCCTCAGGATGTCCGTTTCTCTGTGTATGGTTAGTGATGGTTCTGTAGGAGAGGCTAAAGTTATGGGCGGGAACAGAAATAATAAAAACAGAGTAGGATATGTCCTCTATAGTATGTGCTCAGAGCTCTTCATAGTAAAAACAGCAAACCCTGAAGACTTGTGTATATAGTGTATGAGCATTTGCATGTACTCATGGCATGTACTCTACTCATGGGGCATCCTGCTAAATCACATCTTACCTTATCACAAAGTCTCACTGAATCTGGGTTGCTGACCAGTAAGCCCACATAGTCCTCCTGCTGTATGTCTCATCAGTGAGGTTACTGTTGCTGTGATGTAACACCCTGACCACTCACAATTCCACATAACCATTCATTATAAGAATAGAGAGGGAAGGAACTCAAGCAGGGCAGGAGCCTGGAGACAGGAGCTGATGCAGACAGAGCCCATGGATGGTGTTGCTTACTGGCTTGCTTCCCATGGCTTGCCCAGTCTGTTTTCTTATAGAACCCAGGACCAGCATCACCTACAATGGGCTGGGCCCTAATTAATCACTAATATAAAAAATGCCCTACAGGCTCTTTTACAGCACAGGGTTTTGGAGGCATTTTCTTAATTGAGACTCCTCTCCAAAGACTTCAGCTTCAAGTTGGCACAAAGCCATCCAGCACAGGTGCAAGCCCAGCCCGTCTGGCTTTTGTATGGGCTCTAGAGGTTTGAACCCAGTCTTTTTTGCTTGTTTATAAGGCACTGTTGCTCTCAGCTGCCATCTTAGCCCTCTTACTCGCCCAGTTTTATTCACTCAGGAACATTTTTTAAGCTAAGACGATTGTCTGCACATACACATTTGATAGCAGATTGTGTGTGTGTGTGCATATACCTGTGTACATGGGTGCATGCTTGTGTGTGGAGGCCAGAATTCAACCTCTAATGGCATTCCTGCCCATCTTGTTGTTGTTGTTTGGAGACAGGGTTTCTCTGTTTTAACCCTGGCTGTCCTGGAATTCCCTCTGTAGATCAAGCTGACCTTGAAATCAGACATCTGCCTGCTCCCGGATCCCAAATGCTGGGACTCAAGGCGTGCAGTACCACTGTCCAACTTTCACCTTGTTGTTGTTGTTTAAAAGATTTTACCTATCATCTATCTATCTGTCTGTCTATCTACTTATGTATATGTGCTTGGGTGTTTTGCCTGCATGAGCATATGTTATGCCTATTTGTGCACCACATGAGTGCAGTGTCCATGGGGGTCAGAAGAAGTCGTTGGATCCTCTGTAAACGGAAGGACAGACAGTTGTGGATCTCCATGAGAGTGCTGGGAGTCTCTTCAAGAGCAAGGAGTGCTTTTTCTGGCTGAGGTCTCTCAAGCCAATTTGCTTGCTTGCTTGCTTGCTTGCTTTACTTTATTTATTTATTATTATTTATTTATTTATTTATTATTTTCAAGGGAACAGGGCCTTAGGCTAGGCTGGCTGGCTATCCAGCGGATCCAGAAGCCCACCTGTTTCTGTTTCCCCAGACCTGGCCCTACAGACTCACACCAGCATGCCTGGCTTCTGATGCAAAGGCTTGGGATGGGGCTCAAGTCCTGTGTGGCAAGTACTTCACTGACGAAGCTGAATCCCCAGCCTCCATAGCAAACTTTTAAAACTTAAAATCTCCAAAATGAGATATAATAATTGCTAATTTTATTTTTAAGACACGTTGGCTCTTGCCTTAGGGTTTTCAATACTGGTTGGATCCTGACACAACAGTAAATTTATTGCTATTTCTATGCTGTAAAGCACTATGGGTAAATATTTATAACACTGACAAGTTCATTGTTGAAACCTAATCTCCATGGTGATAGTTATCTGTGGCGGGGGGGTTAGGACTTTTAACTAACACAGAGAATAAAGGGGGGGAGGGAGAGGGAAAGAGGGAGAAAGGGTGAGCAAAAACATTTTCTCTGAGCTGGAAGCATTCAATCCTGCAGGGGAGCTCCTTAAGCAGGAAGGTAAACAACTCCAAATAGCTTCAGGAAGTCCCTGAAACTGACCATTTTCACTAGAACTCCCTGCTAGAGCAAGTAATCAAAGCAGTGGCCTTCTCATAAAAGCCAAGCTGAACAGAAGACTCCCAGAACCCAGCTGAGCTGTGTGGAAAAGGTTTAGACCAGAGTTATTTGGAAAGGTCAGTTCAGTATGTTGAGCTGCCTGTGCAGGCTGTGTGGTGTACTCTAGGTTCCCAGCTTTTGTGAACTGGGGCGGGGGCTTTGGTGCTACATCTGTCTGTGAGTCATTTCTGTTCTTGTAAGTAACCCCTCACTCAGATTCCTGCAAGTAACCCCAAGTTCACCAAGGGCTTTGGTGATATCTGTCCTTTGGTCTGTCATAGGCTGCCTCTCTGGAGTGAGTAGATGTACGTGTTGTATCTCCTCAGGAAAAGTTTCGTTACACATTGTTACACAACAGCAACTATCTTGCTGTCAGAACCTACCTAAATACTTGTTGAATGAATAACTTTTCAAGAGAATACTTTTTTCAAAGGCCTATCAAAAAGAATCCTTATTCCTTATTATCTCTGGGAGAAGGAGCCGGGTATGTGTGTGGGGGTTGAAATAAATACTCAAGCTTTATAATTTCTACCTTCTTTGAAATCTTCTTTATAATTTCTTTGAAGAATCCATTGAAAATGATCTCTAAATGAGAAAATTGAGAGGTGTTTTCGCTGGGAATTAATGTAGTAACATAGACTGTGAAATCATGTGTTACACAACGACGCAGAAGATGTTTATATAGAGTCTATCACTCGTCTGTTGATCTCCTGGAAGAATGTACATGTTTTTGGCTGTAAATAACTTATTTGCCTTTTGAAGCCAGACAGTAAAGTATGGCTTATGCATATTTTACTTCTTCTGGTAGATTATCTTTCAGACAGCTAACACATTTGTAAAAGGCTTCAACTTGTTTTAAACAAGTTTCATGGCCTTTGACATTCATAAACACATTAATCATTTGCTCTGTGGAGTGATATGTGATCCGTGTTTGGCAGGCAGCCAGTTGCCATTGAAATGCTTGGTCTATCAAGAGTCCCATGTTTATACTTTTTAATAGAATGCTGCTGTAGAAAACCTGTATAGCTACCCAAGAAATCCCACTTCCAACAACTTCTGAGTGAAATGGAATCTCTCAATGCATTCTATGCTACTGAAAGAGACTACCACCAATGGATCTTGTATAATGAAATGAAATGAAATGAAATGAAATGAAATGAAATGTATTTCTTGCATCTCTGAAAGTTGAGAAGTACACAGCCAAGGGGACACATGTGGCAAGAGCCTACTTGCTGTGTGGGTGGCAGTGACAAAACCAGCCAGCTCCACAGAGAACGGCTTTCCTCAGCCCCAGTCACTACTCGGTACTGTCACAGGGATCATCAAGTTCAGCACATGTGTTAGAGGAACATTAAACCACAGCCTGATGTTCTGTTTTTAAAAACTTCATCTTGAGTCAGATAATAGGTCAAATATATGAGCGATATCAGTGGAAAATCAACTCTGCATTGTTGGTTGTGATGCTCAGGTGAAAGTGTATTTCTGTGGTTATGATGTCCAGTGGTCTTTGGTTCTTGAGACAGAAGCAGGACTTCGCTGGCACGAATGGAAACTGCTTTCTAGCTGGTGTTTGTCCTCTCTGGAGGGAACTGACTTGTGGGCCTACTGATTTGGTGATGGTGACAAATATACAGGGCTGGAGGAGCACATTCTGCTCACACCCTGCCTACTGTCATGCCGGTTTCCTGAGTGTAGCTAGGACTCAGGCAGGGGCAGCATGGATGGTGACCTGAGACCCCTGGTGGCCTTCGTTGCGCTTCCTCAAGGCAGAAGCGTTTCCTACAGTGAGGTGAGTTCTGGTCTCTCATCTGTGTGCGTTTTCATCATTCTTCCTTCCTCTCCTTTTCTTTCTTCCTGGTTATTCTGGTGTTTGCCTGTTTTATTTCGTTTTTCCTAGACAGGATCTCACTCTGTAGCTTTGGCTTTTATTACTGTTTCTGCTCCGTCAGGGCTTATTCCTCCGTTCTCAGAGGCTTTACCTACTTTAGCTACTACTGGAGGTGTGTACTGTGCATGTCCTCTAAGCTGAGCCCCTGCTCTGTGTGTGTGGTTCTTGTGACCTTTGAGCCTGTGTGAGATTGTACCCTCCCTTCTTCACTAGTCCTCATTGTTACAAAGTCATTCTTGGTGAATTATCGCAGGAGTGTCCTTGTTCACTGACTGCTGTTCAGTCCTTTAGCTTACTTAACCATCCCTGTGGAATAGGAGAGGACCAGACCTCGAGGTACAGAGATCATAAAACAACAAGAACAACCCCCCCAGATGGTCCAGGATTTGATTCCAGCCCTCATATGCAGCAGAAAAGCCTCTTTTCCCTGAGATACTTATTGTTTAACCAGGCGGCTGGGTTAATGATATAACCCTCCACTGAAATTTCTGGCATCATCCTAGACTGTGGGATACATAGTTCTCTAGGGCTCTTTCCAATACCTTAAATTCACATCAGGGATTTCATGGCACAACTTAAATTGTGTGTTTAAGAGTTTTAGTACTTATAACCAAGAACAATAGTTTCGAGCAACAATATTTGATTCAGTATTGAAGTTAAAAAGTTCTTTTTCTTTGAGTGTCTCAGTAGCATTTGGCTTGTTGGGACAGACGTGAACCATCATACAAAGGTTGAAAAGTGGACAGAAGAGCTGCAGAGGAAAAACAATCCAGATCATATGCCATGTGGCAAATACAGCAGCCTGGTCATTCAACACTGCTGCTGTCTCTTCTGTAGTAGATTCTCCCCTTGCTGGGACTCAATTTCCCAGCATACTGTGCAGCTAGAATTATATGGTGACTTAGGTTCTACCAAGGTGGTGTAGTCCATTAAGCCTGTGACAAGATCCACAGGTAAGGCAGTGAAGGCGTAGTGATGTGCGAAGGAATCTGCTTCAGGACCGTTTTGTTGAAGTACTAGCTTTTGGTCCCTGTTGTGGAGGGAATTGAGTGGAGGGAGGCTTAGATTTGTGGTGGGTCCAGACTTCGCTCCTGGTCTGTACAGTTCTATTGAACACTCATGACATGCCCTCTCAGTTCCCAGTAGGAGCTGCCAGGACTCTGTATGGTTAAACTGGCTAGGTGATTGTGTTGTCTGCAAACAGGAATTGGAACGGGAATTGCTGTTACAGAGCCAAGGAAATGAAGCTTCATGGAAACTAATTGTGTTTAATACTGATGAGAATGGAGACTGAAGTGTGTTTGCTATTAAACTATTCATAGTATTAAAGTATTACTCTAACTGACTCATGATTCTAGCAAAAATAAACTTAGTGGTGTTGGTATTGCTTTGGAAGAAGTAGGAATTGAACCATTCTGAAGAGGAAATAGAAGCAGTGGAGAAAAGACAGCTTGAAGAGATGACTCTGGATAGCTTGATCGTGACAGGGACTGGAGGGCCAGTACATGATCAGAATCAAGTCAGAAGACTTTGGAAAATGTGGGCACATGTTTGGTTGCCATGAGAAGAGTCCAAAAGGGAGACCTTCAAGAGAGCACAAGGTGAGGCAGGTGAGATGGCTCAGCGTTAAGAACACTGGCTGCTCTTCCAGAGGTCCTGAGTTCAATTCCCAGCAATCACGCGGTGGCTCACAACCATCTATAGGGGATCTGATGCCCTCTTTAGGCAGGAGGTGCATATGCAGCAGAGTACTCGTATATTAAATAAATAAAATTAAAAAGAAAAGAGAGAGAGAGCACAAGGTGAGACAGATCTGAAGTTGAGATTCTATCACCAGCCTGCCTTGTGCCTTGAAGGTCTCCTTAGCTGTGACATTTGGGTAGAATGTGTGTCTTAGCAATTCTGGGATTGCTGTTAAGGATCCATGTGATACAAATTTTAATGCAGTGTCTTTGACATAAAGACTTAGTGACTATAACCAGTTAACTGTCCTACCCTCTGAGTTCTTCAGGGCAGTATGGATGTGGGCTTGCAATCACTTTTGACCTGTTTTTAACAGGCCTTTCTTTTTAACCCTGTTGTTATATTACCATTATTTAATGACATTTATGAACTAGTGTGTGTTAGATAAATACATGATGAGCCTGGGATGTAGCACAGAGAAAACTTACTCTCTGTCCCCAAGTTTCCAGGACACTGAGGGAAGAAAGGGAAAATAAATATATTTTTATCCCAACTTTATATATGGTACTAGTCAGGTTATAAACAGTGGATCCGAGCTGTAGAGAGATGTGTGTGGGTTTGTATTTGTTCATTTATACCTCCATGCATACACATATGGACACACACATTTGCATATTTATTTTTTTGTTTGTTTGTTTTGTTTTGTTTGTTTTTTCAAGACAGGGTTTCTCTGTGTAGCCCTGGCTGTCCTGGAACTCATTCTGTAGACCAGGCTGGCCTCGAACCAGAAATCCACCTGCCTCTGCCCATTTGCATCTTTATTATGGTTTAGCAGCAACTCAAAATCCATAGAAGGAGGAAGGCGGAAACCCCCATTGTTCTTTTCTCTTTCCTTTGGCTGAGTTAGGGGATCATGCCTGGCTCTCCTCACGCTAAACCTCTGCTCTATCACAGAGCTCTCCCTTTGTCCTGAAGCCTTTGCCCACCCAATCAGCTCAGAGTAGGCAGCTCTGGTTTTAGGTCCTGGTCTTCATGAAGTCGGTGTTAAAGAGCTATTTCCTGCTCAGTTTCCTGTCTGCTCTGTTCTTCACAGTCAGATCTATATTGTAGAGCATTGCACTCGTGATGAGCTAATACACACATTTATTCTAGTGTGTAGTGTTTCATTTCTTGAATACTCTAGCTGCATTGATTAACAGATTTTATTTAGTCATCTGTTCAGCAAGTAAATTGCTCAACGAACTGTGAACTAAGAGCACAATCTAAGCTGAAATGTGAATTCATTAGTTTTCAATTTGTTTTAAATTTCATTTGCTGTTTACTGCCCAAAGAGATGATGAATTGTATTTAAAATGAAGTATGTATTGAAAGAGAAAACTTTAGAAACCACATTCTCTTTTACTTAATTTTGCATCGAATGTGGTCTGCAGGTTTGAAACTGTTGTGTGAGGCTGGATGGACCAGAGAGAGTCTAGTTCTCGTTCTTTGTGGGAACTAAGATTGAAGCCCGAGCATGTAGACGCCAGGGAAACACGCTCCCACTGAACTAGGTGGCCCACTCTCTTAATTTTGATTGATTGATTGGGATAGGGGCTCACTGTGTAGCCTGACAGGTCTGAATTACTCTGTGTAGATTGGACTGGGCCAAACCTGCTAGGACCAGGCAGCCTCTGCATTTTGAGTGCTGAGGTCAGAGATGTGTACTACCAACATCTAGGTGCTTAGAGGCCTCTTTGAACATAGAACAAGCAGACAAACAAAAAACTTATTTTGAAAAGTGGTCTTTTGAAGTTACTCAGGAAGGTCTTGAACATACAGTTCTCCTTTCTAAGCCTCTGGAATGGCTGGGATTTACGGGCTCTCCTCCCCAAGAAAAAACAAAAGCAAAAACAAAATAGAAGTAGTGTATTGGTCAGTGTGTAGGTTACCCACTGCTCTGAAATGTTTATTTTGGTTAGGAAAAGCTCATCTCTAAACGTGTGTCTTGATCTATGGCCAGTTGCAAATGACCGTTTGGCTTTTGAAAGTCTGGTCTTCCCTCAGGTCTCATAAATTTCCTCTTGTATTCATTCCTAGGATTGGACTGGACCCACAGAGAGTTCAGACTGGCAGCCAATGAGTAGAAAGTGCCCTGGGGAGATAGTGATTTCCCAGGAGCTGTGTAAGCTTGTGCTCCACTGATACGGAGTTCTGCAGGCTCCTGGGAGAAGAGGTGACTGGGTCCCTGGAAATGGCCTGTCTGCTGCAAAGCTCTATGTGGTTGTCTGTGGACAGCTCTTTGTAGACTAGCTGCCCTTCAGTAAAACAGTGGCCTCTGTTTCTTCAGAAAGCCATCTACAAAAAAATGTAAACCTTTAGGTAGGGCATAAAGTAGTCCCTATCATACAACTATCATAAACATACAGATGGCTTTTATTATCATTAATTTTATTATTGACTGCAAATGTTAGAACACATTTGGGGCATGAATGGGTCCAATTTACTGTTAACCACAGACAGGTGGGTAGAAGAGGCGGGGTCAGACCTGCGACCCAGCGGGTCCTTGTGCACTCTGAGCATTTCACACTGGATGGTGGGGTCATTACCTCTAGAGCTTTGAAGTTTTTATTATATTAACTGTGACTCGTCCTGAAATTCTCCCTTAATAGTTCCCTAAAGATTCGTCCTGGATTAGCCTGCTGGGACTTGTGGAAAGAAGGTTGAGAATCCTGTAGTTTTAACAGCCAAAGAAACTGTATTTTATATAGATTTTATTATTTAAAAAAAGGGCTGCAGCCCCAGAGATGAAGTTCCCCATAAAGAGAAGCAAAAGTAAGAAATCTTACAGAAGCATAAGTAAGATGGTGGCCATCTTACTCTCTCATATGCCCCATACTTGGAGCTTCCGTTGTTGCCTTGACATGGAGGAATTCTGGGACCTTACACTTGTCAGCTGCATGAACTCAGAATCCACCTGTGCTGGGCTTTTATAGGTGGACTGCCGTGTGACAGTGCAGTTACTTGGAACTCTATTTGCTTATCCTATAGGAAAGATAGCGCTGCTTCACACATTCTTCTAGTTCTAGGGTGGCATCTGCCCCTAAAGCCAAATATACCTACTGTCCTCTGCACAGAGCTACTGTTCTGACAGAACAGCTCAGACCCTAGGCTATGACAAAATGAAAATGCTGTAATCCACAGGACAGAGCAGAATTGGGTATGTAAGTGAGAAAGGATTGCAGTTTTAAGCTGGGCATTGAGGCTGACGTCCCCTGGGAGACATGAGCAAGGACAGAAGGACGATGAAGCAGCTGCTGTAGTGGAAGGAGCCACACTTCGGAGTGTCAGTTGGAGTAGCAGTGGGAAGTCCATGCAGGTCTGTGGCTTCCTGGTCAGGCCGGCGGTGACGCCACAGTCTGGTGGCCGACTTGCCATTACTGTAGCAAAGCACCTCAGAGAGTCAGGTTCGTTTCTTTAAAATGGGCTCTTGGCATGTTTCCCAGCTTGGCCTGGAACTCTCAGTTCTCCTGCGGTATCCTCGTGAGTGCTGAGGCGTCAGGTGTGTCCAGTGAGGGGACAAATTTGTTTTGGTGATATCAGTCCATGGTTTCGTGATCCTCTTGTTTGGGTCATCAAGTGGTTTGAAACATTGTGTCATGTGTGGCAGGGGGAACCTTTTCATATCAGGCAAGGGTGGACAAGAGGCAACAGGAGGAGACCTAGGGACCATTTTGACCTTCAGGGGCTTGCCTCCAGTGAAGGCCTTTCCTGACACCCCATCTCTTAAAGCTTACACATTCTCTGTGGTGCCTTTTAGATATGGGCCTTTGTGTGACAGTGTAGATCTAAATTACAGCAGGGGGAGAGGGGAGGGGAGGATGGAAGGTTGGATAAATGCAGTTTCATGTGACTGATGCCTTGGGAGGCCACTGTGAGAAGTTTGATGGATGTTCATTCTGGGATGGGGTGGGGGCGGTGGGAACAGTGAGTATGTTGAGCAAGGAGAAAGGTGACCTGCCATGCTTAAGAGATAAGGAAAGAAACTGGGGACACGGAGGGCACAGGTGGAGCAGAGGTCCAGGGGACAGCATGCATATCCAGGCAGCACACTGGCTGCGGACTGAGTGCTGACTGCAGAGTTGGTGGGAAGGAACCACGTTCTAGACCTACTCTGAAGGCCAAGTGCAGAGGACGGGGCACGAGTGCCTGTGGCTGGTCCATTTACACAGCAAGTTAAAGCAAGCATCTACTTAAGTGTGGCAAGGTCAAATTTCTGCATTCCAAAGTCAAAAGATGTTGGACTATAATAATACTGATTTCCCCTTTGTCCTTACATTTGGCTGGAAAAGAGAAACAGATGAAGTTAGCCGAGTTTGAATTTAATGTTGGACTTTACAGAAATTTTTCTTTTTTTCTGCTCAAGGCTTTTCTAAAAGGAACTTAACAAAACAAAAAACCAAGTTGTGTGTTCTCACTTACATAATGTTAATAGAAGGCCTGAAACTTAGCCAAGAATTCTCCACTAGAAAGCTGTGTGACGGTAGCTTCACATCCTCAGTGTGTTGCTGAGTCATCTCTGAGTGAGCAAGCCAAGTCATGCTTTGTTGGACAGTAAACTGTCAGGATAGTAAACAGGGAACTTGTAACACTAATTATGGAGTGTATGACTCCAGACCTAACACAGGCTTCCAGCCCCGCCCCTCAGTTTGACCTCTAACGCTGTGGACACTGGACCAAACCAGGCTGGTTGTTGTAGGTCAGTTATGCTGTCTCCATGTACAGCACGTAGCAGAAGGCCAAGCGATTAATAGAAGCAAGGGCTAGTCTGGAAGCAGTTTGCTTTAAAAGTGGTTTTACTACAGATATTCATTAGAACTGGATAGATTTGCCATCTGACTTATTTTTCTGTGTATGCAGCATAAAATTTAAAGATTTTAAGGTAAAAGACTATAAGTCCATTAACTATTTTTTTAGAGGTAACTTTTACCCATTCTCTCAAGACTCTGATAAATCTTAGAGTCTTATGTATTTTCATTCTTATGTGTATTACTACTATTACTATTATTGCTATTATTATTATGTGTATGAGTGTTTTGCTTGAATGTTGTATGATGAATGTCTGGTGCCTGCAAAGAACAGAAGGAGGAAGTGGAGTTAAAGACAGTTGTTAGCTTCCATGCTGGCATGGGGCACTAAACCCAGGTCCACTGCAGGAACAGTTAGGTGCTCTTAACTGCTGAGCCATCTCACTGACCTGGCAGTAAAAATTTTAAAGCAACAGATTTCATTGTTCCTATTGTTAGTGGAAGCCTTTTGTGACACATTTTCAAATCTTCAGACTGATTATGGCTGCCACACGATGTGTGATAAATATGTCATCTTTAGACAACCAAATATGCAAACTGTGTGTGTTAGGAGAGAAAAGTTCTAGAAATAAATACAAATGTATAACCTGTAATCGGAGATAGGAAGAGCTCTCTGTAAGAAGTTTGCCAGGAGTCCTTGTGGCTTTCTGGAGAAAGGCAAGGACCTAAAGGGTTGCTAGGGAACCCACTCAGGTGCCTTCGTTCCCCGGTCCCCAGCTGTGTTTTTCTTGTGGCTTAAACTGCATGCCGTGTCTCAGTTTCTGTAATACTTCTTATTATTCAGAAAGCCTTGGAAGGCAACTAGCTTTCCACAGATCATTCCTGGAAATGCAGTTGCTCTGGAGCCAGCGCCTCCCATCTGACTGGGTGCATGAGTAGCATCATTTCATGTCAGTGTTGACACATACTTCTTGGCATCTCAGCTCTATAAATTCGGGGTTTGGGGACCGTGTCTCAGACTAGGTGGGTCACAGACGTAGGCAGTGTTGGCAGCGTCCTCGCTGGTGATGTGTGTGGGTATCATTTCTCCAGAATTCAGATGATTTTTTTTTTTTTTAAATCAAGATAGACTGATGTGCTCCAGTGCTAGCCTGAGGACATCATTTACAGGCATCCAACACTTAAACAGATGCTGTGAACTTTTTGTTAAAAAAAGTTGCGATTTCTCCAAATGCATTATATTATACATGCGCTGATTATTTTCTTCAGAACAACAAAAGCTGCTCACTGGAGTAAGGATTCAGAGTTTTATTTGTCAGTTGGTAATTGGTAATTGGTAGTATTTTCATATAATTGAACATTGAAGCTTTGTTCTCTTACAAGAAATTACCCTGGGTAATGTGTGTGGATGTGTGTGGAGGAGTGCTGTGTCTCAGGAAGGAGGGGCTGGAGGAGGCTTCTGTGGTACCAGATAACTAACATGCTAGTGGGTGGTGGGCCTCACAGTGCCGGTGCGCTCGCTGTTTGAAGTATTTATTGTTCCTTTAAGAAGTACATATACGGACTAGAAAGATGGCTCAGCGGTTAAGAGCACTGACTGCTCTTCCAGAGGTCCTGAGTTCAATTTCCAGCAACTACATGGTGGCTCACAACCATCTGTAATGGTCATCCGATTACAGACACAGCTGTCTTCTGCTGTGTCTGTAGACAGCGACATATATGAAATAAATATATATAACTACATATATGAAATAAATAAATCTTTTTAAAAAATCTACATGAAGCCGGGTGGTGGTGGCACACGCCTTTAATCCCAGCACTTGGGAGGCAGAGGCAGGCGGATTTCTGAGTTCGAGGCCAGCCTGGTCTACAGAGTGAGTTCCAGGACAGCCAGGGCTACACAGAGAAACCCTGTCTCGAAAAACTAAAAAAAAAACAAAACTCCATGACTGTTTCCACACACTTCCTGTCTCCCAGGGTCCCCGCTTCCTAGCTTTACTTGTATGTCTCTCCCTTCACCTCAGATGCTGTGTTAATCCTCTGCTTACACATCAGTGATGCCTGGCCAAGGAAGTTCTTGCCCATCTCACATGTTTCTGCTGCAAGCAGTGTATCAGTCTGTGTAACGAATCAGATTGTGGCCCGTGCCAGTCGTAGCATGTGACACCTTCCTTTGCCTTTCAATTTTTCATATGCTGAAAGGAAAACTAAACATAATTCCGACAGCTTCAGCTTTTCCTGGATGAGTATTTAAGGCTACTTGGTGATACTTAACGTATTTCCTATAGTTATTCGTTCAGAGATGGCAGTAGTGAAGAACCAGGATGCTTGGGAAATTCTTAGGCTCAGCAAGATAAACAGGCACATGGTTTTGAGGGGCTACAGCTGGTTCCTGTTAATTAGGACCCTTTCTGGAAGCAGCTGTCCTTTCTACCCATTTTGATCACTACTGGATATGTAAGAGATTCTAGCCCACCCTTCCTTGGCACATGCATGTGGACACACATACTCACAAGCATGCACACTTATGTGTGAGCATGTGTATATGCACATGGACACACACACACCATTGATGCTGCTGCTGGTTTCTCTGCACTCGCATTCTTGTTACTGGTGTTTCTAGCTGTTATCTGTCAAATGTTTGCCCGTTTAGAGCCATAACATAAGAGTAATTTCTCAGGTGGTACCACTGAGGGAATACTCACTTGTATTTGTGAGTCACCTAATTGACCGTAAATACGTAAGCTTCAAAGAATGAAGCAGCCTAGATCTTGCAGATCTCCAGGATCTCTAGGGCTAAGAAAACATAATGGGGAAATGTGCCTTTGAGCAGATGAAGAACAAAAAGTTCCTTTCTTGGTGAATGAACCGGAAAAATGGTCATCTTGCCCAGACGAGGAAGCTTGGAGATGTGATTTCAATGGGGACTCGATTTTAGCCCTGTTTTACCAATGCAGGACACAACCATGCCGCTGCCTGGAGCAGTGTTTTAAAATATGCATAACAGATACCTGTATTAAATTTATGATTACGTCTTTGCCTCACAGTTTCCAAATTTCTGGTCTAGGGGTTCTTAGGTACATCCTCTGCACAACAAAGCCATTGCTGGTTTGAGTGTTCTCCTCTGTGGCCCCTTTGAGTCAGATGGACACCATTGTAAGAGTACAGTGAAGTCCATAAATTTACTACTTAGTAGATGCTGGTGTGGTCTGTCATAGGGCATCCTCACCAGCTCATGGCGGTCCCTCACCCCACTTGCAGTCAGCTAGTGCCCCTCCTCCAGTCATTGCAGGGCACCCCACGAATGGGATGCATCCTTTTGCCTCTTCTCTTGCTTAGCACAAGGACCAGTCAGTGTTCGTGTGCAGTAGCTGAGAGTGACAGCGTCTCTTCCAATCAGTGATTCAACATCTCCTACTCACTTTTGGGGTTATTTTTGGTCTTTTGATCATTTCTAGTCATTTTAAAATGAGGACTCAGTTGTCTCTGAAGCTCATTCCATTGCTGAAATGTCTGTTTACTACCAAGTGTTGAGTTTTTGTTCAGAAAATTAAAATTTTAGATTCAGAGCTCATATTGTAGACTATTATTACCGTCTGTTTTACTATGTATGCTTCACCAAGAGTACAGCATATGGTTATCACATCATCTCCATAGCAGACCTTCTACATGTACTTATTTGCCTCAGATTCGTCTCCAAATATGCAAGGCCAAGGCTGCATTGCTTCAATCTTCAGCCCTAAAGTCTCCATGGGAGCTGTTTAAACAGTCCAGTTGGCCTCAAGGAGCTTATCAGTTATTGTTTCAACTCAGTACTGTTAGACTGCAGACTTCTTAGTATTTCATCCGCGTGGTCCTTACTAGGCATTTAGGAGACACCACTGATAATCGTCCACACCCAGGCCTCTGCTTCTTTCTGTTGCCTGGAGTCTAACGTCTCCTATTGCAAGTTGGGAGCAGGCCTCACAGAATGAACATAGCACCTTCCTGTCACCCTTCATGTAGAGTATTGATTAGTGACGTTCAGAATCTGTGTAATTTGTTTACTTTCTCAACTATAATTTTTTTAGAGAGTGTCTCACCTTTGGAAATGTATTCATTCTCTCAGTCTCCTGCTGTATGAAAATATCTTCAGAACTTTAAATCAATACTCAGTTTTCAAGGCCCCTTGCTGAACTTCGCTAAATCATTCAAAACCCCGTGGTGACTTGTTGCAAGTAGACCAAAAATGACTGGACTGCTCCTCTGGAGCTGGGTGTGACTCTGCCATGCAGATCCTGTCTCTATCACTGGGAAGGCAGAGGAGAGGATGGAGCCCCTTGGAGCTCTGGTGTTCCCAAGAGTTCTGGAAATTACCTTATCTGAAAAGGCCCTGAGACTGTCATGTATACATTTAGCTGAGTTCTTTTTTTTTTTTTTCATTTGGTCTGGGAATTAGCATATTTTTATTTTCTATGAAACTGTTATGCCCATGGCTTTCAATTCCATAAATAGACATTTTTGACTAAATTCTTTTTTTATTTAAATTTTTATCTAAACTTGATAGAAATGAGCAATCAAGGCTTGTATTTCAGGTAAAAACTGGTAACCACTCACTGAACCCACAGAGAGGACAGCTTGGTTTATTTGTCTGTGAAATAAATATCTTCCTGGCAAGGTTATTTTAAAGTGTGCTTCATTGATTGGCGAAATCCCAGATTACAGTCTGATCCTTCTTGCTGTACTCAAGACTTAAGCTAATTTGCTACTGAGATGATTTGTAAATGGTAATTACCTTTTAAATTTTTTCTTTACTTTTCTCCTGATGTCCTGATTCCAGAATTGGAAATAATGGAATTTACTTCACTGAGCTATGACTTCATATTTGTCTTATACCTTATTCATTAACTCTAAGGTTAGTATTAATAGTCAAAAATAGTTTGCCTTTGTATATGAGCTGTCTTCTATTAAGCGTACTAATGGTTTTAAAATATAAAAGTATAGAGGCCTAGTGCTTTCAGGTCTTGAAAAAAACATTTCTTGAGTTGATGATATTTTTGCTGCTGTTTTGAGACAGGCTCTTTCTACCTAACCGTGGCTGTCCTGGAATAATCCACATAGACCAGGCTGGCCTTGAACTAGCTTTGCAATGCTACTGTTTCTTTCAGTGTTATGTTTCCCCCAGTTAAACAAAAAGAATGTGAACAGGAGGAGTGAGGAGTCTTTCTTCACCTCAGCCTTGCAGAAAGAAACATAAGACTCTGTTAAGAGTTCCTGTGCTGTGTTTTGCAGGTGGGGAGTTTTAAGCGGGAGATGACCTTCACGTTTCAATCAGAGGACTTCAGACGTGACTCCAGTAAGAAGCTGTCTCATCACCTGTTCCCACTGGCTATGGAGGAAGACGTGAGAACAGCAGACACCAAAAAGGCCAGTCGGATCCTTGACCAAGAAAAAGAAACTCGCTCCATTTGTCTTCTTGAGCAGAAGCGGAAAGTGGTTTCCTCCAATATCGATGTCCCTCCTGCAAGGTAAGAAGGGGCATCACATTTGGTTCCCACTGCTGCAGGAGATTGGTGGAGAGCAGGCCCGCCCCATCCTGTATGTATCACAGGGTCTAGACTTAGCAAGAGCTGTCTGTCAAGTTGTCTCAGTTCTTCTGTGAAGCAGAGGTGACTTTGAAGGTGCTGTGGTTGAAACCGTTGTAGCTGTACTTGATCTCTGACAGAAGTGATGTGAACCATGGACAGGATGACCACTCTGTGTAAGGTGATGGTGCTCCAAGGAAGGCAGCTATGCTCACATCCTAGGGGAGCGGTTGGCCAATTACAACTGTAAGCTGATTTAGTCTTGGCCTCTTTCTGTGTGAACTATGAGATGAGATTTTAACAATTCAAATGATATAAAAAAAAAAGGTGATTGTGACTCAGGCCATTGGTGACCTGTAACGTCTTCAGTGTGTAAAAGTGCTCAGTGGTGTCTAGTTGATGTCATTCATATCTTCTGAAGATTTATCTGGGCAAGGGAGATGACTGAGTAGATAGAGTGCTTGCCCTGAAAGCATAAGGACCTGGGTTTGAATCCTCAGAGGCCAGTGAAGTTGGATGCAGGGCTGTGCACATCTGTAATGCTGGCTCTCCCACAGTGCAGTTGAGGACCCGAGTAAAGTTGGATGCAGGGCTGTGCACATCTGTAATGCTGGCTCTCCCACAGTGCAATTGAGAACTGTGTAAAGTTGGATGCAGGGCTGTGCACATCTGTAATGCTGGCTCTCCCACAGTGCAATTGAGAACTGTGTAAAGTTGGATGCAGGGCTGTGCACATCTGTAATGATGGCTCTCCCACAGTGCAATTGAGAACTGTGTAAAGTTGGATGCAGGGCTGTGCACATCTGTCATGCTGGCTCTCCCACAGTGCAGTTGAGAATTGCCAGAAGTTCATGGGCAGCTAGCCTGGTGTATATATCAGTGACTATCAGAGAACCTTTGTTTCAAGTAAGGTAGAAAGTGAGGCCGAACACTCAGGTTGTATTCTGTTGTACACATCCACTCAGTGACACACACATGCACACATACATTTGCATGATAGATTGATATTAAAACATAGTGGAGAGAGTTTATCACGTAATTCTCTTTCAACATTTTTAATTCTTCTTTCATACAGTATATCCCAACTGCACTTTCTCATACTGGTCACACTCCTTTCTTTCAGCTCTTATCTGGCACGACTGACGGGTATTCTCGTGGCGGAATGGAAGCAGAGTAGACACACAGAACCTGTCTTGCTCATCCTCTTATCAGGCTTCTTGTAGGAAGGCCCTCGCCCCTCCCGCCCCAGGCGCAGTGCCGACAGTCTGTGTTGTTCACACTCTGGCCCAGAACAATGCCTTGTGTCATTCCTGAGGGTCTGTGAGCACTGCTCAGCTGCGGAGGGGATGGGGGCCACTGTCTGCATGGCAGTTTGCTTATTTTATGTGTACTCCATTTTAATGCTGAAACGATTATCATGAAACTATAAGCAGTTGATTGAGAAGTCTTGCATGTATTCAAGCGTCTCTTACAGCTCACGAGGAGACAGTACCTATTGGCCAGGAAGGAATGACCTTTTACACCTGCTCACCATTCATTGTTTTCTCTGCTAAACAGAGGGACTATCTTCTCCAGAAAATGACATGCTACGTGTTATCTGGCTGCCAAATTGTCAGGCTTTCTACAATTATAGGCCTCTGTTTTCTTTAACCTCTAGCTGCCAATTTTGTGTATAACTCTTATTTCTGTTCAACTATTTGTCATTATTTGCTCTTCTATGATTTTTGTATTAAATACTTAATTAAATTATTTAGAATTAGTTTTTACTGTGGCTTCACTGTGGCATGTTTTGAAGTACCCTGAAGCAGGTAGACACATCAATTCATTTGTGTAGTTTGGCTGATTCACAGGACAAATGTCATGCTAGTGGCTTGGAATGAGAAGAGCCGTGCTGTTCTGTCCTTCCCAGGCCTATCAGAAGGAGTGTGTCTCAGAGGTTGCTGCTGACTTGGAGTTCTATAGGACCTACTGTACATACCATTGCCAGGGAGTCTTTCATATGTAATAAAAGTCCTGCGATTACTTCAGATTCTCATAAATTGTTGCAGGTTGTATCTTTGGTTTGGTTTTACCCAGGTGGCCTAAAGCTCACTGGGTAGCCAAACATGATCGTAAGCTTCTGCTCATCCTGCCTTCCCTCCTACACACAGATTATAGATTATAGATTATAACACCCTTCCCAGCTTAGGCCATGGTGGGAATAGAACCCAGGCTCTGTGCATGCTAGACAAACACGCTACCCACTGAGCTACATCCCCGCTCTGTATGTCCTGTTCTTAAACATGGCTTCACCTCTAGTACCTCCTGGGGTGGGGGAACAGTGAAAATAGACGGAAGGAAAATGTCTTTGCTTTTCTTTTTTCTGATGCTGGTCTAAAGAATATTTCATTCTTTGCAGTCATTAGATATACACAGGGGCACACTGCTCAAGCCGGTATTATTGTGAGCTTTTAAACAGTAGGGAGAAATTAATTGGGTTTGAAATCATCAATATGTAGAAGAAAATTCCCCACTGACAAGGTATAATTTAGATGAATTAATGTGCTCTGAGAAGGGCTACCCAAGGTGTCGTTGTCTGAGCTCTGCACTAACACGCTCGTTTTCATTGTTGCAGTAAAAATGTAATCATCATAAACATGCTAACACTTGGAGGAACAAATTGCTTTTTTAATTAAATAGTCATGAAGGAATCAAGTTATGTAGAATAATCTAATTTCCAACATTTTCTTCTGTTTGTTTACAGTCATTAGGTTATTTAGTAAATGGCAACTTTTGACTAAGTAGATTGATGTTTTTTGTAAGGAAACTTTCAATCACATGGTAGGAAGGAACAAGATTTTTCTTTCTGCTTACTAAAAGGAAGTATAATTTTAGCTGTCATCAGTAAGCTGCTGTTGATGTTTGAGTCAATCTGGAGTGGAGTGAAATGTATCAGAGTAAGAAAATCTAGATCTGTTATTAAATATGACCTATAATTAATGTGTCTATGTATGTGTAATTCACACATGTATGTCTATCCACACGATTTCCTACAACTTACTCTAATTCCAGACTTTGTGTTTTGAGTACTCCTTAGAGGCGGGAGATTGGGTTAGGCTGGCACTATCAGTATGCAGAGCTCCTGGGCAAGTTAAAATTACCCCAGTATTTCCTATATCATCTTTTCCTTACTTTCTATAGTTTGTAAAAATGAAGCTTGATGTTCATACAATAAAAACAGTGTGTGTATGTTAGTTGCTTTTCCATGTCTCCAGGGAGATCTGGGAATCCTGCCCCGATGGATCCCTGTGTCCCACTCTTGGATTTTCTGATTTCATAACTTGTCTGTCACCAGGCATCTGTTGAGTCTTTGCTACTAGTGACCTCGAACTTGGTAAAACATGAGTGGGAGAGGTCTCCCCTCCAGAAGCTGGTATGCAGTCAGACAGATGGACACATAAATAACTAACCCTACTACTAATAGCTAAACTACTTAGTATTTGCCTTCTCATCAGAACTGGTCAATGTATAACTAAAGGAAAGACTTTAGTGATCAGTTTGATACGCCCGTTTAAAGGCCTGCTTTTCTGTTATTACTGTCCCTTTGAAGCTACAGAAGCATGGAACGGGGAAGGAAAAACTTCAAACGTGAGAGTCTCTTTTACAAACTTTTACAAAATGCCACTTTACTGGGGGGCCTATTTAAAAGTTTCTGGTTTCAGAAAGTGTAAGTGTATTGCCCCAGATAGGCTAAGCTTGGCCTTCTGAGAAGCAGCAGCCAAGACAGAGTTAAGTGTACAAGCAAGTCACTGGGGGAAATCCTTGTGCAAAGGTAGTGGAGCAGGGAGTGCAAGAAAGGAGTGAACCAGGGAAGGAAGGGGAATGAGAGGGTGGATGAAGTGTGCTAGCAGCTTCACAGCCCAGGAGGAGGACCACCCTATGCCCACTGCCTTAGACCATGTTAGGAAGACTGCCTTATGCCCGTGAGGAGGACTGCCTTAGGCCTCTGCTGTGTGCTAATTTGCTGGGAGCAGCTTGGGATGCTTGGGATCTAGGCAAGTATAGTAGATGATTCTGAGTCCTAAGCTCTGGTCCTGCATTAGTCAGCACTGTTCTTATGATGCCTCTTCTCCCTGGAACACAGTTCTGAATGTTCTCTGCCTTGAGGCTGGAGAAGGGGGCTGGTCTCTGGTAGTCTGGATTATTAGTGCAGGCCCCTTGCAGGGCTTCTTCTGTGAGAGAACCAAGCTTCCTCTGAACAAAAGCAGTAATGGCATCCCAAGAGTCAAGCCTCAGAGGAGGGTAAGATTTGATTGAAAACTGAAGTATTCTGAGTATTTGCCATTATTTTTCAGTGAATGAAAGTAACCCAAGATCGTGAGAGTAGTGGGAAAGCGTGCTTAGCAATGATAGTTTGCGTCAAGGGCAGCATGCAGTGAGGTGAAGCTGCCAGTGCAGACGCAGCCTCTGAAGGACTCATGTCTGTAAGGCTTCCATCAGTTAGTGGATTCTCATGCCTCATTACAAACATGAGGCCATGCCCCTTCCAAAAGCAGTGAAGTGAAAACAGGGAATTAGCTAAGTATGCACTCCTAAATGTTTTTAAGGGATCTCTAAGGGAAAGTACAAGCTTCATTGATCTTTATGGAGAGCTGAAGAAAACAAGGGGGCTGGCAAAGATGGCTCAGTGGTTAAGAGCATTGACTGCTTTTCCAGAGAACCTGGGTTCAATTCCCAGCAACCCCATGGTGGCTCACAACCATCTGTAATGGGATCCAAATGCCCTATTCTGGTGTGTCTCAGGACAGCAACAGTGTACATATACATACATGTATATGTGTGTGTGTCTGTCTGTGTGTATAAGTAAATCTAAAAAAAAATGCAAACAAATTAGAATATAGGCAACACTTAAATAGCCATGTTTTCGGGTTTCATCTACACTGTAGCTATGGCAGTGGTTTATATTTTGAACATGAGGTAACTTCCTGTTCCATAGATATAACCCGTTTTCTTTGTTCCTCAGCAGTTGATGGATACTTGAGACTGGAGAGTCAGGAACCAGATCATACTGGGTTGTATTAGTTGTGCTACATTTTAAACTTACATTTTTAAGTGATCAGAAAGATTTTATAGTGGGCAGTGTTAGGCATTCTTTAGCCAAGGCCACTTTAGTTGTGAAGAATAGGTTGGGGGGCAGGAATGGACAGGAAGACCGGTTGGGACAGTGCTGCATTAGGGCAGGAAGGTGTCTGGGAGTTAGACTGAAATGGAAAGAGAGTTGAGATGGAAGAAGCAGACAGCTGAGCACCATTGTGATGTCATTTTCAGAGTCATAGAGAAGACTGGAGAACCAGGTCAGACAATAGACAGCTAGATTAGCAGGGCAACATCCACAAAACAGGCTTCTGAAGTGAGAGATGAATGTAAGATCTTCTGTGGATGTGCTGTGCACATCCTGCCAGCAGCTGAGGCATAAAATGACAGATATTGTAGTTGGACGTTGTGATTGCCACATCCTAAATGAGTGGGAAGACACGGGGAGGTCAGGCAACACAGGAGGAACATGTGTATAATACATGGAAGTGTCAGGCAACACAGGAGGAACATGTGTACAATACATGGAAGTGTCAGGCAACACAGGAGGAACATGTGTATAATACATGGAAGTGTCAGGCAACACAGGAGGAACATGTGTACAATACATGGAAGTGTCAGGCAACACAGGAGGAACATATGTACAATACATGGAAATGTCAGGCAACACATAGGAGGAAAATGTGTAAAATACTTGGAAGTTTTTGGCCCAACGGAGATTTTGTTCTTTATCAGCGTTACCAGTGTTTATGGGAGAATATTGATAATGTATTGTCCTTGTTAATTGTGATGTCCTAACATACATACTGGCAGTAGCCCCCTAGCCTGCAATCCCAGTGTTAGGCAGACACGCAACCTTCCTAACACTGCGAACAGTTAATAGCTCCTCATGTTGTGGTGACCTCATCCATAAAATTATTTTTGTTGCTATTTCATAACTGTAATTTTGCTACTGTTATGAATCATAATGTGAATATCTGCTGTGCAGGAAGTCTGATATACAACCCCTGTGAAAGGGTCCTTCAACCCCTAAAGGGGTCATGACCCACAGGTTGAGAACTGCTGATCTAGATTGTTAGAGCACAAACGTTGTCATTCTGTTCTTTGTCAGACATTGTCTTTTCTGCGGTGCTGATGGTTAAGTTTGTTGGACTTCACCCAAACGGCAATTACAGTTTGCTTCTGCAGACTAATAATTGACTTCTAATTATAACTGCAGTGCCAAAGAACTCTATTACCAAGCAAGTTATGGTAAGGAAAGGAAAGAAAAACTGACCCCAAATACTCCTAGACCTGAGGGCAGCCCTTCAGCATATGACAGATGATTAGCTGCCATTGTAAAGAAACAAAAGTATCTGGTGGCAATTGTTCTGTGGAGTTCTAAAAGCCAGCTATTTAATACTTGCTGGATAAAACAAAATAACCTTACTAGATGCCAATCTGAAAACCATTTTCAGAAACTCATTAGCCTTTGAAGATATAGTTCAGTATTTGACAAGTGACTGTGTGTGTGTGTGTGTATGTTTGTATGTGGTATGTGTATGTGTGGTGTGTGTGTGTGCTCTCTGTCTGTGAGGGTGTGTATGCATGTTGCCCTTCTCGGAGTATGTGTATGTGTGTGTGTGTATGGTGTGTGTGTATGTGTGTGGTGTGTGTGCACACGGATGTGTGCGCATGCGCACATGCTGTATGTCTATGAGAGTGTGTATGCATGTTGTCCTTCTCGGAGTGTGTGTCTGTGTGTGTGTGAATATGAGTATGTGTGTTGTCTGGACTGTCTCTCTGAGAGAGTGTTTGTATGTATGTGTGCATATGTGTGTGTGCATGTATACTTTTTTAAAAAAAGTGTCTCATTATGTGATCCAGGGTGGCCTCAAACTCCAGAGATCTTCCTACTTCTACCTCAGGAAGAGAAGGATCAAAGGCATGCACTGCCATATCCAGCTTCTTGGTAACCTTTGAGTTCAAAGTTAGAAAGTAAGCTAATCCATGAGCCATGTTTCATGTGTACAGTGAAGACCCCAGCGCTAGTTTGGCTACTGTTTCTAGCACTGACGTACATACTTCCCCAGTGTCTCTTAGAGCATGGTCTCCTCTGACAAGTTTGGAAGTAAATGAGATAAGGCGAGGTTCTCTCCTGTTTATTATTTGAGATAGGGTCTTGCTCTGCAGTCCAGGCTGAATCTCAGTCAAGGCCACCAGTTCGTGGGGGAAATATGTTATATTTCACACACATCAGGAACTTGCCAGGTTCCCCACTTGGTAGCTGGTATGAGAGCACTGAGAAAGGCTGTTTTAACACTCTGAATTGTTGTTAAGCTCCTTTTCTTTAAAACACGTACATAGGAAGAATATAAACATACTCACTCATGTTGGAGAAACACTAAGACTAGGATTCGTGGCTCTCTTAGGTCACTGACGTGATGGCAATAAAGAGAAAAACACCTTTTCCAAGAAACTCCCTCCTCTCTTGTCCTACCATCTCAGAAACTCCAGTTTGCAAATACCTGCAGCCTCCTTACGCTGCAAAGAAGCCAGAAAGCTCCGTGCAATCTGGACACACCTGCCGCATCATGCTGAGATTTGTACTCTTAAGCCCACGAGCAGATCAACAATAGCTAGAGGTAATTATAATAGTGTCTTCAGTCACCCAGAGTCAGAACCTTCCAGGAAAGACTAGTGATCTGAAACCACACTGGAAAGGGAAGTCATTCACGGCTCTCTTCTTACACAGGAACAACGCCCCTGACTAGAATGCTGGGCTGTTTGTTATTTTAACTGTCTCTTCTGCCAGATGCTCTACCGGCGCTCACCCAGAGCCTCCATGGAGGCTCACACTACCCTTTTACCAACAGTGGCGTTGCTGATAATGGCCTTCATTTTCTTACCTGTAACTTACAAAAGCCCGTGTTTTGTGATACAAATTGCCTTATGAATTTTTGGGCAAGAGGAAGAGTGGGTAGATACTGGTGGGTGTGCTTTAAAAAGAGCTTTGCACTGTCCTTATGCTCATTTTAAATACAACTTAGTAATTCCACTGTTTGCCAGTAACTGTATACTATAACCATTTATTCTTGAATACAGATTGCTACCAAATTAGAATTTGCCACCTGTTGAGATTGGGTTTTGAATCGAGAACATTAGGCTCTTCTCTCTGGATCAAACTGAGTAGTTACAAAGCAAAATTGTGAGAGGTGGGACTCAATAGATTTGCAGGCATCATTTCCAAAATGTGTAACGAGTAAAGCCTTCTAAAGGATGTCTCTGGCAGTAAATGGGGACACTCTGACCATCCAAGCCTAGTGGACCAGGAGCACTGGGGCCAGGTGGGCCCTTGGCCTTTTACAGATGCCAAGTGGGGATATCCCACAGCACTTAGGGGTGTTATCATTCTGTGGTGCTCTGTGGTGGTCTTCATCTGCAGCTCTGGTTCACAGAAATTTGATGCAACAGCTGTTATATCCTTACCCAAGTTTAAAACTTGAATAATAAGGTGATAGTAATAATTTGGATTCTTTTACCTCTATTCCCCACATAGCCTGGAGAGCAGAGAGTTTGTACTTTTTATATTGCGTGTGTGTGTGTGTGTGTGTGTGTGTGTGTGTGTGTGTATGTATTTTATTAATATTGTTGGATTTCAGACCCTGGGAAAAGGGACTGCAGAGCAGTTTTTACATACCAGAGCAGACCTGGCCTCCAGGTTCTCCCAGCATCCCCCAGTCCCTACGTGGCATATCCTGCCCCCAACCCTGAACTTTCCAGCCCAGGGGCTGGGCTGCCCTTCCCCCAGAGGCTCCTCCCTAGATAATGCAGACGTTTTGCTCTCTCTCCCTCTACTCTTCTCTTTCTCTTCTCTCTCTGTGAGCATGGCCTTTCTCTTCTCTCCCCTATCCCCCCTCCCCCTTTCTCCATGGCAGCTTTCCTGACCTCAGGCCCCTAGTCTTTGGCTGTGAGCTTACCTGCCTTCCCAATAAATCTGCGTTTAATATAATCTAATCTGGCTTGAATCGGCTCATTTCGGAGGTGGAGACATAACATCTCTCTCTCTCTCTCTTTCTCTCTTTCTCTAACATCTCTCTCTCTCTCTCTCACACACACACACACACACACACAGAGGCAGACTCACACAGACTCTCACACACAGAGACAGTCTCTCTCTCTCCTCTCTCTCTCTCTCTCTCTCTCTCTCTCTCTCTCTCTCTCGCACACACACACGCATACACACACACACAGGCAGACTCACACAGACTCACACACAGAGACAGACTCTTGCTCTCTCTCACAGACTCACACACAGAGACAGACAGTCTCTCCCCCCCCCCCCCATACTTTTTTTTTTTTAACTTACACTTGAAGAACTAGTGATATAACTCAGTGTGTTTGCCCTGGGTAAGGCAAAACACAGTACTCAGTAGCACTGGCCAAAAGAAACTTCACTTTCAAAGGAAACATACACTTTCACAATTTGTAGTCACTACATAAAAACAGGAAAAAAGAACAGCTAAAATAAATACAAGTACTGAATTTAATTAAACATATCTCAAGGGCTGGAAAGATGGCTCAGTGGCTAAGAACACTGCTTTTCCAGAGGTCCTGAGTTCAGTTCCCAGCAACCCCATGGTGGCTCACAAGCATCTGTAATGGGATCCAGTACCCTCTTCTGCTGTGTCTGAAGTCAGCTACAGTATACTCATATACAATAAATAAGTAAATAAATCTTAAAAATGTATCTCAAGTAGTTCTTCAACACCTAATGAAGTTATTAGAGGTATTTTACGTTGTCTTATTCGTGCTGTGCCTTTGGAAGCTGCCCTGTGTGCTACAGTACGTATCAGTGATCAGTATCGTGTATGGCTGGTGGTGGCTGGCAGCAGCAAACCTGAGGTGAGGTTGGCATCTCAGCCCGACTGCCTATCCCCAAGGCATCAGTGTCTGTCTTCTCATTTCATCTACCCCCTCATACATGAAGAAAACGTCGCACCTCCTGTTAGGAGTGGTGTTCTCTCTCAGTGCCAGTGCATGAGGCCTGGTAGGTAGGGAGAGGAGGCATCACCGCTGGTGTGTGGCGTTAGTGGGTGAGGGCACGTGGAACTAAATAGCTTTAGTTAGAAGTCTTCCGCTGACTCTGGTGTGGGCCTGATAGGGTATATTTTGTCTGTTTGTTACAAAGGTGTTTAAATTCCATCTGAGTCAGATGGTTAAGCAGGTGTCACCCCGGTTTTGGTTCTTTAGAAACGTAGAGGCAGCTTCCTTTCTAGAGCTTGAAAGAACTTAGTTACCTACCATGCATCTTGCCGTCTCCACAGTGGTGACCCTTACTGAAGTATTTATACTTCTGTCTAAAATCAAGGCTCCATGCTATGTGTGTATTCATGCATCTTCTTCATATACAGCAGTAAGAAGAGTTAGTTACTGAATATGATTTTAAAACTGGGAAATGCAACCAATATATCAAGTATTTCCTTAAGGTCCTGAGCTCAGGGCTTCATTTGGTTACTGGCTTCAGTTGCTACTGTCCCTTTACATGTTAGCTTCCCCCTTCATTAGGGACGCTCCTTTCCTCTAGCATTCTGGTTGGGGAATTAAGGGATACAAGGCTGGAGAATTAACATTAACTTGGGATACTTAGAAAATTTGATTATTATCTTTAGGTGGTGATACCATTTGCTTGGTATCTTGTAGAGATGAGAAGGTGGGGAGAAAGAAAAGGCATATGTTGGCATGAAAAGCATGTCGTTCCT
Source organism: Mastomys natalensis (assembly GCA_021653895.1). Lineage (NCBI taxonomy): Eukaryota > Metazoa > Chordata > Mammalia > Rodentia > Muridae > Mastomys > Mastomys natalensis. Next base: position 280,520 of record JAJTUV010001258.1, read on the forward strand.
TAAATAGTTAAGAAATACCAGTAGAAATCCAGGAGACATAATTATGAAACCTTTATCAGGACAGAAACTCAGGGGGAAGGCCAGAATGGAGCTGATGAGATGGGGTGCCCGGGAGGATGCTGCAGCGTGCTCAGAATGGCTCTAGAGACTCAAGCTCCATCCTCTCATTGAGAAAGTAATCTAGGAGTGATCAAGAAGAAAGTAGATACTGCTGATGGGAACAAGTTTGGAGATAGGTAGTATTTCAGGATCTCTTAGCAAAAACAGAGTTTGGTGATGGTTTTTCCAGAAAGACTTGAGGACTTTCTGTAAAAGTCAAATGGGCAGTAAGTCTGTTTACAGAGAACAGTATGCAGACCACTTTAGTAGTCGAATTGTAATGTAAATACTTACACTTAGAAGCGCTGGCTATTGTAAAGAAAATATTCCTGTCTGGAAGTCCATGTTCATGTGTTTGCTTGTCTTCTGTGAGCTTTACACACAATGTGAAGATATGGCTTGTTCCTTCACATGGGGCTTTGTTTTAACTATGTTTGGCAAACATTTGCATCTTGAATGGAGATTGTGATATCAGCTTTTAAAATTACTTCACCTCAAGTAAAATCTGTCTCATAATAGATTTGGTTGGTTCTGCTACCCCCTTCTAAGAAAGCACAGCTTATAAGGTCATATGCTTTTTCCTACATTCATTTTGCCATTGTATTTAAAATACAGAAAGAGTAGCTTTGTCTGCAGAATGTGAGTGTCCATTGGGTGCAAGTAGAAACTTGTATCTTTGTTATCTGGGGCATACTGCACCAGGATAAGTAATCTTTAATGGTACTGAGTGCTGTCACATTTAACTGAGTTCTTCTGAGGTTACTGAATAAAACAGACTGGATTGTACATTCTGGTAATTGCACCCTGTTCTTTCTGGCTCCAGGTGGTAAGCACATTAACTCTGTGGCTCTCAAGATGTCACCCAAGTTCCCTGTACATGCGTAGTGTCATAGGGAAGGCAGTGTTAATGATCCTCACAAGTTCTTAAGACTGAGTGCTAGACAGCTCCCCACCACCAGGCCTAGGCTCTGCTGGTGACCACCTGCTGTCTCTTAACTATAATAAACAGGATCATCACCCATTGAAGACTCTCCTTAAGAACCTGTTCTCCCTCGTATTTATCTCTCAAGCTTACAAGTTTTTCCTTTTGGTTTATTCCTGACAAACAGTGCAGACGTTCCAACCTGAAAAGTCAGATTTGGAATTCATCCTATTTGTTTCCATTGCCGTGATAAATACAGTGACCAAAAGCAGCCTGTAGAGGAGGGGGTTCATTTGGCTTGCACATCTGTCGCTGAGGAGAGCCAGGTAGGACGTCAATCAGGGTAGAAACTGATGCAGAAGTCATAGGAGAGTGCTGCTTATCACTCACTCGCCATTGCTTGCCCAGGGCCTTTCTTTACAACCCAGAAATGTCCGAGACCAGCACCTCCCAGAGTAGGCTAGACCATCCACTTCAATCATTAATTGAGAAGTTGAGGCCTTCCCTGAGCTGTGCAGACCAGTCTGATGGAGGCCTTCCCTGAGCTGTGCGGACCAGTCTGATGGAGGCTTTCTCTCAGTTGAGGCTCCCTCTTCCCAGATGACTCCAGCTTGGGTCAAGTTAACAAGAAACGGATGCAGAGCCAAAGGAAAGTTCTGCCGTACATCTGAAAGAGATGCATTTACAGTTCAGCACCTGTGTGTCAGACCTCAAATCTGCCTCCTATTCAGTTAATAACTCTGCCTTCATTTGCATACAGTATAAACAAAGTACAATCCACAGTGGAGAAAGTCTCTTTGCAGTTGCAGAGTGATGCCATTTCAAAGCATAAGAGATGTGAAATGTGTCTATATCTGAGAAAAGATAGCGTAGGAAACAGAACCGATGGTCAAGAGAAGCTCATTGCCTGACTGTGCTGCTCTCTGGTCTTAGTGAGGCTGCCTGTATGTCAGCTCACACCTGCATCCCCAGGGCAAGGCACTTCTCATGCCCTGCAGTGTGGGAACAAGGTCAGTTACGCCTGTCTGTGCTACAGTTCACTGCCAAGTCTCCTCTCCCACAGTGCTGTGAGCCGAAAGCCAGTGGGTTCCCTCTCAGAATCAGGCTAGGTCTTAAAAAAAGATTAAAAAGCAAGAGGGAGGTGAAGGGGGCACAGAGAAAACGGCTCAGTGACTAAGAACACATACACTGCAAGTGTGAGCACCTGAGTTTGAATCTCACACTTGGATAAAGACTGAATACATATACAGATATGTCCCTATGATCTTAGCTGGTGAGAGAGGGAGGTAGGAAGATCACTGGAGTGTGCTGTCTGCCAGCCTAGCTTCAGGGTCAGTGAGAGATCCTGTTGTAAGGGATTACAGTGCAGAGAAATGATGGACACCTAATAGCTTCCTGTGTCCTCCACATGTGTATACAGGTGTGTGCACACTGTGCAGTACACCACACCCTCACATGAACACAGGCAGGCAGGCAGACACACAGATACAAAAGCAAAAGCCTTTTCTGTTTTTAAAAACATTTACCTGTTTTCGTAGTGTTTGCTCCTTAAATTACAAAGTTAGTATATATGGTCAGTACATCTACTTGGGAGACATGAGAAGAAGTTGTTTCTCATCTGTGATTAGGAGTTTTGTACTTCAGCTACTCTGAGAATGAAAATGCACAAATCAGGATTGACCACTCATAGCTAAACTAGCTCGTGTATTTTCTGCTCTAATGTTGGCTTGTCAGCAGGCCAGATCTTTTTATTACATGATTAATTTGATCTGTCTGTTGGATGTCCATGTAGAAGTAACAGTTGTGCTGTACTGTCCAAGGCCTTCTATACTTAAAATCTGTGTTTCCCTCTCATTTAAAAAAAAAAAAAAAAAAGACAAAATATCCCTCTCATTGGAGAAGTGTATACTTACATGATGAATCAAGTTCTTGGCTAGCACAAGTGACTTTGAGGGATTCCTGTCTCATTCATCTTTTCTATGACAAACTTTACACAGCATTGGCAAAGTAGTCGATAGACCACCAGAGTGTGGCACCTAAGTTTGTACACTACCCTCTGGACAGGAGGAGGCTAGGCAGATATATCAGTCACTAAGGAGCAGGTTTGCATAGCTTGTCATTGGCATGTGTGGTGTCTTGGGCTCAGTGCTCAGCACTGAGTCCCCCTTGTGTTGCCATCTTTGAAAGTGGAAGGATGTTGCTACCTTGGCCTTCCAGTGCTTGCACTTGCTGTGGAGATGTGCCCAGTTACGCCAAGCAAATATGACTTTCTTTGCTCTCAAAAGTGAAACGCAGCACTTTGAAAGTGTGCTTGATTGCTTAGCAAAGCTGTAGCATGCAGTTTCTGTCTCAGTTCTTGATGTATGGGGAACTGTGCAAGACTGAGAAACTACTGCTTTGTGTATACATGGTGTCCGACAGATGCCACACCTACAGTGACCCAGTGCTTACAGTGACAGATGTTGCTCTGTTGGGTGCCAGCCCTATTCTGTATCAGGGCAGTCAGTGTGAGGCAGAAGTCCTTCATTCTCCTGTGTTGGTCGTTGGACATGGGGGTTTTCTCTTCACATTATTAAAACTCCATTTGCCCTTACTTAGCTTCAGAGGACCCAGCCTGCTTGGGAGGGAGAAGGGTACATTTCTAAAGAGCAGAAATGGTAAACAGAAACTTTGATGTTCAAATGTTTGTTGTCTTTTTTACTTCCAAATCTCTGAGTTATTTAATGATATTAATCATATTGCATGTAATTACCTACATAAAAAATACAAAACACAAACGTTCTCAACTTCCTCTGCAGTGGGCTACAAGAACAGCAGGACTCTCAGTCCCTCTGATGCCTGGGAGGCGCAAGGTGGAGATACTGTGTGCCCTGGCAGAGCTAAGTACTGCTTACAGTACTGTCAAGGTCAAGCCCAGATCTTAGAGAAAAGAGCTTTGTGAGGCTCTTCAGTCATCGCCTCATCCCTTTATGTAAAAGATGGGGAACTGGTGGGAACGAAGGCTTGAGTTTGGGTTTGAATCATAGACTCAGACATTTTCTGGAAGCTGGTTTTTCAAACGTTACCACACTGCATGACTTCCTGTGCTGATGTGCCCTTCTTGTTATGACAGAAAAGCTGCTGCTCTGTGCCTAGGAGACTCACCACCTGTCTTGTGGTCTTTCTCTACTGAGAAGGACACTTGTCTGCAGTCAGATTGTACCCGTGCTGTTTGAAGGTGACAGTGATGATGGCATAGGATCAAACAAAGATGGAAGGAGTCACAGACTGAAGCCTAGTGTGGTACAGTCCACATGCAGAGCCGAGTGAGAACCCTCTGGCAAGGCAGAAAGTTACAAATGAAAGCAAGCCTGTTTCCATGTCTGTCTGGCCACGAGGAAAACCCAGCACTGTTGCCGTCGTCAGATTTAAACGTTGCCTTTTGGAATGTATGATACTTAATATGAAGAATGAAGCATCATTTCCCCCTCTATTGTCTGTCTGTCTGTCTGTCTGTCTCTGTGTATCTGTAGCTCTCTCTCTCTCTCTCTCTCTCTGTGTGTGTGTGTGTGTGTGTGTGTGCTCGCATGTGTGCGTGCACATATCCTGTTCTACCATGTTCCATCTCATCTGTTTGATGCGGTATTCACAGTATTATACTTTCTCTTCCATTGCTGGAATAAAATACTCTGAGCATAGTAGCTTAAGCAGAGAAAGAGTTTATTTTAGCTTACAGTTCAGGCTGTCATCCGTGTTTTGGGGAAAGCATGGCTGGAGCAGGAGGCTCGCTGTGTTGGCTTCTGCAGTCCAGAAGCACACACAGAGAGACCAGGAATGGGTTCAGGGAATGAAATCCCACCACTGCTACCTTTACCGCCACCCCAAGCCTGTAAAGCTTTCATAACTTTCCCAGATAATGCCACCAGATGGGGCCAAAGTGTTTAGACACATGAGTAAGGGAGCCATTTCACATTCAACCTAAGAGTCTCCCGCTGAACCCAGAGCTAGGCTGGTAGACAGCAATCCCTGGTTGTGGGGTTATTAGTGTACATGGCCATGGCCAGCTTTTTATGTGGGTGTCAGGATTTGAACACAGGACCTCATACTTACATAGCAAGTGCTTTTATCCACTGATCCATTTCTCCAGCCCACTTTGTTTCTTGTGCTTCTGTCTAATGGACACTTGGAACAACTGAACAAACTAAAAATTCATGGTCAGAGTATTTTATTCCAGCAACGAGGCAGAAAGATTAAAAGAGCCAGAGAAACAGGAAGTTTGTTGTAAGACTGCATCTCCTGGAAGTGTCAGAGATGCTACTATACCATGAAGTCTCACCAACATGGCTGTCTAAACAAGACTTGAACAAAGACACCACCATTACACATGCTAACATGGGGTGGGCTCTTGAGGCCTCCAAACAACTACTGTTAACTAAGGAGACTGAGAGTGGGGGACGTGGTCTTCCTCAGGGAAGAGCACTCCGATTGGTTATCCAATGCCAAATGGTCATCCCTGAACACATACGTACAAGTAACAGTACGGACTGAGCAGGTTGAGCGTATGTGTTTAGGACACATATCTATGTAATTAACAATTAAAGAAAAAGAAGCCACAAACATTCATGAAAACGCAAAACAGTGAGAAAGATGATGTCTAGTTTTATGTTCAAGTCTTGTCTCTCCAGGACTTGTTTTTTTCTGTGAAGTCAAATTGCTCACAGATAACATTTCCCGTGACTTACGCTGGGTCAGGCTTGGGTTCTGTGTGATGGCCTCAGTACCTTGGCATCTGCAGCAGAGTCGGGGGTGGGCACTGAAGGCTACAGTGCATTGTCATTGGGAGCAGCTATTTTGTCACTTCTGGTGTTTGCTCCTTGAAGTCTCCATGTTTCCCGAAGCTGCCCGTCACAAAGCCTGAAGTGCCAGAACAGTGCCTAAGTAACAAAGCTGGAAACGTCCCCATCTGTTGACTGGTTGTAGAGTTTTGTCTAGTTTTACCTACTTGAATGCTATTTAACTTTTATTTAACTTTTATAGTTTGATAATGTTATTTAGAGGGACATCACACTAGTATTTTGGGACCATGGGTGGGGATTGGATCTCAGTGTGTAGCCCAGGCTGGCTCACATGGAACTCAGTAAACATCCTGGTTTTGAACTTGTGACAGTCTTCTCAAGTGCTAGAATTGCAGGAGTCAACATCTACCATGAGCTCTGCAGCATCATCTTAAAGGTAAGAATTATTGAACTTTGTCATTTCGATAACTGTAGTAGTGACTGAAATATTATCCCACAGCTACAGAGCTCTGACTGTAGCCAGTCTTTTCTGGTCTCCAAGGTACTATGCAGATGGGAGAGTGGAAAGTCAGGTATCATGGTGTGGCTGCACATGCCTGTGGTTACGCTTTGATGTGACATGCCCTCCACAGGTTCCTGCTCTTGAGTGCTTGGTCTGTAGTTCATGATACTGTCTTTAAGGAGTGGCACCTTACTGCTGGAAGTAGGTCCTAGCCTGTCATCTGTACTGCATCCTGCTCCATCTTTGTGTTTGACTGGTTAGCAAGAAACCTCACACTTCTGTTGTGACATCTGGGAGCAGTTCCCACCTTCACATTTCCCCTCTGTGATGGATTGCACCTTCAAACTGTGAGGTACTATGCAGAATCCTCAGTTAAGTTGCTTCTTGTCAAGATTTTAGCCTTAGCAAGATGGCCAGTTGTGTATTTGTGGGGTTAACATGTTCTTGCTTAGGTGACAACATGGAGACAGGTTACAGGCAATGTTAGCAGCTTTATATTACTTCATAACTTTTTGGTATGTTGAGGGTCTTGAAATCCTAACATTTAGACATTAGAAGCAGAGATAGATTGCCTCCCCCCCCCCACCCCAATAAACAGAGGGCTAAGCTCTACTTATTCTATACTATTGGTAAAAACAGAAACACCCTTCATTTCTGTACGGATTGTGTGTTTATCACTAATAACCGGCAGACTTATACGAGTGCTTGCATGTGTACAAACGAGACACCAGAATTCATCACTAGCCATGGCACAGCCTTGAGAGAAAGCAGCATCCATTTGAAGGTCTAGATCCGTAAAGTAAATTTAGCTCTGAAATGGTTCAGCATTTAAAACTGCAGCATAGCAGTGTTGAAAATAGTCCTTGAAACTTTTTGATATGAATTACTAGATAGCATCTGACAATTGGGAAGTCCCCAGCATACGCAATTAGCTTTCTCATTGTTGTGACAAAATACTTAGAGTGAATAACCGTGATGAGGAAAGAACTGTCTTAACTCATGTTTGTAATGGTTTGGCCCCGCCGTACAGTCAGACAGAACTTACAGTGGGCAGGATGATGTCAGAGGAGCTTCTTCGTCATGGCTCTGAAGCAGACAGAAAGGGGAAAGGGGAGCTGTGACAAGCAGAGTTTCCAGAGCCCCCTTTTTATAGTGACCCACTCATGACAGTTAGGCTCCCAGCTCGAAATGTTTCCAGAATGTCTCAAAGTAATCCCATTAGTTATTAGGCCATACAAGATTCAACACCTGGGCTATGGGAGAGAATTCAAGTTGAAATGATAACATTAGCTGAGTGTCAGTTTTCCAAGAAACATTAGTAGCACAGCTTTCCATTTAAAAAGCACACTTCTAGCAGTGAAAATGAATTGTTTTCAGTGAATGGTAAGTGTCAACACTACCACCACACCCTGTTCTGTCCACAACAGGCATTTGGAGGTGTTTCGGGGCACCCTGCTTCCACTCAAGTCCAGAGTACCCTCACTAAGAACAACTGGCTAACTTCTAGTTTGTTCTTAAGTACTGGGGTAACTGTTGGATATAATTCCATTATTGCATTAACTGTACATATTCATCTGTGTCATAGAGCTTGCCGACAGCATGGCTCAGCTCAGATGGACCTCACTGTGAAGCACATGTTCATTTGTGGCAGTGCCTTTCATCTTTAGGTTAACATGATATAAAGTTGTATTTTCAATGTTCCGGTCAGTGCTGGATGTATTTGGAGACTAACCTTCCTGCAGGCTCCAGTGATAAAATAGAACCGCCCACCCACTCATCTCATTACATTCTGTGCAGTGTTTTTGAATGACAGTCTAAGTATTTTAATTGGATTCAAGCTGATTTATAACTCGTTGTTTTATGTTTCTCATTTTATATCTAAGATTTACAAGTTATGGTGCCATTTTTATTCAGTGCTACTGAAACAGTACAAACCGCACTTACAACAAAACCAGGCTCTGTTCAGACACCCGAGGGCCGTTCAGTGCTGTGGTGGGCTCAGTCTTGGATGCCAGGCGTCTTGTCTGTTCTTCAGAGCCTCTTCAGAGAAGCTCTCTTTGGAGTACAGTAGAGTATGGTGGGGAAGTCCCCACATCGCTGTGTCAGGAAACAGGCTGACACTCATCTCCTGTCTGGAGCAGACTCATATTGTTGTGTCCTTTGACCCCTCTGTTGTAACTTGAATACGAAGCACTTCCTGTTGACCCACGTGTCGAATGCTTAGTCCATAGAGTTGATGCTTTGCATACAGTATACGCTTACTCTGGCCTCTTCACTTCTGTGGAAAAGTTGCCCAGGGTCCTACTCATGTGACCCTAGAAAGACGATGAGGAAAATAATTCTTGGTTTTCTCTCCAGCAGGCGCTCCACCTCAAGTTTGGTTGCATGTTCATCTTTCTACACACCACCCATGGCTTGCTTTCTTCCCCAGCTTTTGGGTGTGTCTAGACAAACAGAACCAGCAGTGAGCTGTGTTTGTTTGCAGAGCATGTTATCGTTGGATGCTCTCCTCAGAAGGGCTGTAGAATCATGTTACACCACTTTCTCCCGGGAAATACGTCTGACATGTGGAACAGCTGAGACTACTCTTTAGCTTCCATGCTCTGAAGAGACTTGAGGGTTCTTCTAAGGAGTGTTTTATACGGGGGAGGGGCTGTGTTTGATTCCAGGAGAGCCGTCTGACATGTTGAGCTGCAGTTTCTCTGATCGTCCATTGACCCAATTGTTCTGTTCACACAACTGTCACTAAAGTCAAACTGCCAGTGATGACTCCAAGGCTGTACTTCCTCACAAAGCCAGACAACCGAAGTCTGGATTCATCTCTTCTTTTTCTTTGTGTATGTATGTGGTGTGTATGCACATATTTGCCTGTGGATAGGCACAGGTGTGTGCACAGGCACTGTGTATTTAACAAATATCCCAGCAGACTTTTCTATTTCTGTTCCCATTGTTATCACATATAGCACTCTGGCTATTTGTAATATAAACTAAATCAGATCTATTTGTAATACATATAAAACAAATCACTCCATACCTATTGCATTAAAGCGATCACTCAGTGTCTGTCTGCTGGCCTAGGACTCTGGGTATGGCATCATCAGGTGCTGTGGTTCAGGATGTCTCTCAAGTATCCGATTGCAGTGCTGACCAGGTTAAGTTCTTAATCAGAGAGTCAGCGAGGAATGGTTCTGCTTTGAAACTTGTGCTTGCTACAGAATCCGCTACCTGAAGAGCTGCTGAGTGCAGACACCCATTACAAGGCTGTTGGCTGCAGGTAGCTCTCAGTTCCTTGCCACATGACCTGTGAATGTGCCATTTTGTTTCAGCAGACCAGTGAGAGGAATCTTCTAGTCTTGATGTGTTTATGCTGCTAAGGAGAAAGTTTTCTAGGTAGATGAAAGTTCTGTTCCGCAGTATTATAGGGCAGGTCCCCACTCACGGACACATGAGCCCGTGAATACCAGGAAGAGTCCTTTTCAGCGTGCTGTCCCATGGAACAGATTGTAGTGGAAACTCATGAACATCCTTTGCTGTTGCCAAAAGATGACGTCCAATTACCTTCTAGAACTTGTTGGCTTTACATTTGCAGTACTTAAACTCCAGCACTTCAGAGAAACTGATGTATTTCCTTTTTTTTGTTTAACGTCCTTAATCTAATAGGTGAAGTGAGACCACCCGAGTCTCCTCCCTTTCATGCTGCTGATCCCATTTTTTTTCAGTGTCTTTATTCCAACATGAAATGTAGTCCAGATTTCTGTCTACTGTTTTCTTTCTCTCTGTGAACTTGCAGGCTCTTAAGGGTCAGCCACTCAAGGGTGTCTTTGAGCTGATTGCCAAGATTTACCTGGTATGATGTCTGTCCCTAGGCTCACCACAGTCCAGCCACCTGTACATGTTTGGGGAGGTGTCTTAGAATCTCTTCAGTTTATTGTTTCTGTTTATATGTGTGTACATGTACACTGTGCTTGTGCATGTGTTTGTTTGCACGCATGTGTGTATATGTATGTTTCAGAGCATCCTCCAGCCTTGCCCTTAGCCACTGTTCCCACCCATCATCTATTCTGCCTATTGTAGCTGCCTCCAAACCACGTCCTTCATTTCTGTCAGGAAGCTACCATGTACCTCTTAGTAACTTTCTGGACTCCTCGAATGGGCTTCTGCATGTCTACATTCCCGGGCTGGTGGTGTCTTAAGCCAGATGTGATGATGCAGCACCTGTTATCCAGGACTCAGAAGAATTGCAAATTTGAAGGGCTACATAATAAGACCCTATCCCTAGAATAAAAACAGCAGCAACATGACATACTTCCGTTCCAGAGCTGGGGAGGTGGAGACAGGAAGATCGCTGGGGCTTCCTCACTGAAGGTAGTCGGGGCAGGAACCTGGAGCGACAAGCAGATGCAGAGACCATGGAGGAGTCCTGCTCACTGGCTTGCTCAGCCCGCTCTCTGAAGTATACAGGATGCTAGCCCAGGGGAGTCACCACCACAGTGAGCTGAGCCCTCTCTCATTAGGAAATGCCCTACAGATTTGCCTACAGCCAGATTTTATAGGCATTTTCTTAGTTGAGGCTCCTTCCTCCTTAGAAGACTAGACTAGAACATATTGTCAAGTTATCACAAAACCAGCCAGCACAGAGCTACCCAGCCTACATGTGAGAGTGCCTCAAAAACAGAGCAAAGCAAAGCAAAGCCAAACCATAGCAGCAGCAGCAGCAGCAGCAGCAGCAGCAGCAGCAGCAGCAGCAGCAGGAACAAACATTAAGGCGGATGGTGACAGAGGACAAAATCCAATACGGACCTCTGCCCTCCACACACTGGAAGATCCGTGTGTACTCTCTCACCATGGACAAGTACACACACACACACACACACACATCACACAACATATACAGAGAGAGAGGGAGAGGGAGAGGGAGAGGGAGAGGGAGAGAGGAGAGGGAGAGAGGGAGAGGGAGAGGGAGAGAGATAGTTTACATTCCTAATGGTTTTATTCTGCATAGTTTATAATCTCCAGGTACAGGATGAAAATCTAGTCTCATACCCAGGATGCACAACTGCACATACTTTTAAAAGCTATTTTTTATTATGTGGGCACACACGTGTTTGATGGGTGGGTACCAGTGTTCATGTGGAGATCAGGGGTCAGTTTATAATTTCTTCTCTACTCTGTAAGGTTTTCAGGGCTTGGACTGTCAGTCTTGATTAGCCAGTGGGGTGCCCATTTACTGGTAGAAGGGATACTAGTGACCTGACTGGGCCACCTGCGGGGTGGAGGGAAGCACAGATGAGTACAGTTATGCTTGCACGCTCACGTGCTGCCCTGTGCAGAGGTTTGGGGGTAAGTGGGAGGTAACGAGGGAGCCTGGCAACATTTCTGGGTGTGTTCTACATGGCCTGGTTTCCTGGGATGCCCTCCCTGAAGCTCCCTTGGCATGCACCAGCACACGAGTACAGTGCACAACCAGTGCACAATGGTGCCAGAAAGCTTTACTTTGCTGGAAGTTATTGCAGTGGTTCAAATATTTGCCATAGCTTTAGCAACTAGGGTGTACGTTATCTACCTCTCCTCCAGTCAACAAAGCCAATGAAGCCAAGCCTCTTCTGCTCTTGGCTGTCGCTCATCAACTGTGGTGGCTTCCTAAAGATGTGCTCTTTTTCTTGATAAGAAATCAGGAGTCTTACTCATTTCTTGGTAACAAATCCTGGCCCTTAGGGCTGTGTGCATGTTAGACCATCTTTACAAAGTGACACTTGTTACAGGCCAGGACCATGTCTTAGACGCGTGTTCATCTGCTGACTAGATAGAGCTTATTGTGAGTGTTGAAGACCATCCCATTCTTGTTGTTAATAAAGTTCTGATTTTTAGTTATTTTTCTTTAACTTCAAATCCTCTTGCTGGTTCAAGTTACTTAGATGTTCAAGTGCAACTGTCATATAGTTCCTGAATGTCATCTTCAGACGACACATTCCTAGGAAGTGGAAGAGACGGAGGAGGAACAGTGAATGCTGTGTGCAGAACACTGTCCAAGCAATAGTAATGGGATGGAGGAAGACACAGAAGGGTGCTCAGAGAGAGCTGAGTGCAACTTGGTCCTTAGAAGTTTGCATTCAAAAGGGATTTTAATGCAGATAGTTCTGACTGACCTCCGTGGTCTGCTGTGCAGTAGTCCAGGTGCCTGTGCAAAATGGATTGTCCCATGGTGCTTTGCTCTTCACAATTTAATCCTCAAAACATGATTTTCATTTCCAAGTACTTGTTCCAAGCATGCTTGGAGCCCCAGGTCCTGTAGGTAATCTTGGTAGAACCCACTTTCTCAGTGGAGCATGGTGCACAGGCTACTCAGAAAAGGACAAGTGGATCTCAAGTTGAAATCCTGCCTGGGCCACTTAGTGAGATGCCATCTCAAAACTAAAAAGAATGACCATGGTGCCATCTGCCTGAAACCTTCATTCTGGGAGGGCAGAGACAAGGATCCCACAGCCTGGAACTAGTGAGATTGGGCCCAGTGAGAAACCTTGTCTCAAAAGATAAAGTAGAGTATAATGGAAGAAGACACATGACATATACACCTGGACTCCATGTGCACCCCTCCCACATGTATATATGAACAAGAACATGCATGCTCGTGCGTCGCGCCCCACACACACACACAGTACAATAGGAGTACCTGGATGTAGCTTGGTAGTGGATTCCTTGCTTAACATGCAGAGGCTCTTGGTTCAATTTCCTGTACCCTCCTCAGGCCCCTCAGGAAGGAAAACTTTCTGGGTTTTTTTCTTACCCTGGTTTTTCCCTACTCTCCACTCCCTCAACAAACAACAACAACAAAATGGACAACTACTTTCCAGCCTCTTTTTCACTGTCATCCTCCTTTTCCGGCTACATTCCAACTAGAAATATTACCTGTGTATTTTACGTTGACAACACAGTGCCCAGGCTGTGGAAGCACAGTGTATGGACCTTTCCTGAAAAAGTCTGTGGAGGACTGTGGACGGGGTGATGGTGGTATCATCTCATCGGAGCTCACCAGCTCAGTGGAGCCGCAAGCTAAGGAATCCCAGCGGCCTCCAGCCCATGACCTGCCTTCTCACGCAGCTGCCAGAGAAGCCTCTTTTGCTCTCCACTTGCTTTTATTGAGTCTTTGAATGTAAATGCAGATAATTACATTTGCCCTAGTTAACTTTCACAGTCATTTTAGCCTTCAGTCGCTTTTTTTCGGGGTTTCGGTTGCCCCAGAATACTTCGTGGCAAGAGCGTGAACGATGTATTCACTGCTAGCTCACGCAGAGATACATAAAGGAGATGCGTCATTCCAGGATGAGAGACCACTTCCATCTCAGTGCCTAATATTTTAAGTTGCAGCTCACAGGCCAGCATAAAGTCATTATTGCTAATTATATGTAACAAGCTGAAAAATATTAAGGACATATTGATTGAATCAGAAACTACTGCTGTCCAAAAAAAAAAACCTACTGCTTCACACCCCTCTCCTACATCAGAAGATGAGGTGACATCACTAATGGAGCCATGCCTTCCCAGCTAGACCAGGACTTATTAATATGTGTGCCCTTGCTGCTCTGGCACAATAGTCCTTGGCTTGTTTTAAGTGTATGGTGTGCCTGGAGAGCCCTGCTCACTCTGGTGAAACCCTCACGTGTGCTGGGCAGGTGCGCTGGATGTCATCCTGAGCCTTAGCTGCTCACCACTGGTGTGAAAAAGCCCACTTCTCCATTGGAAGCTGAGGTTTGTAAACAGCACCTCAGGTTGACAAACTGTGGCCTGTGGCCCAAAGCTAGCTTTAACACCTGTTTTCCAAGTTGTGTTTGGTTTTGAGACAGTCTCACTGTGTAGACATAGCCCTGGCTGGCCTGGAACTCTCTATGTAGACCAAACTGGCCTTGAACTTACAGATATCTCCCTGCCTCTGCTTCCTGACTGCTGAGGATAAAGTTGAGTATAACCCTGCCTAGCTCTCTTAATTGTTAAAAGGCTGGGGTTTGGGAATCAACAGCAGATGAATACTTCTGATACATGAAAAATATATAAAATTCAAGTTTCAGAATATGTCAATAAAATGTCATTAAAACCTAAGCCTTTCCCTTTCTGTAGTGTCAAGGCTATTTTTGCTTCAGTAGCCCCCAGATAAACTTCCTGTCTGGATTTTTAGAGAAAGAGCTGGCCAGTTAGAGCATCACCTACAGAAGCATGTGTTGGCACACCTAGGTTCCTAAATCCTACCCTGAAGTGGAAATTTCTGGTTTCTTTGGAGAACTCAGTTGTGTCATGTGATATTTTTCTGGAAATTGTCATGAGAGGATGTTTTGCTGAGAACAGACATGTGATGGTTTTCTGGACGGTGTCTTGGGAAGAGAACATGTGACATTTTGCTGAAAAAGACACTTGAGAGGGCATGTGATGTTTAGAAAGAATATAAATATAACCCCACAGACAATGAGGGGATGCTCTTGCATTGGTTCGCCTTGCAACACTTTGCTAGTCTTCGCTTGTCATGACTTTATGGAGAAAAACACACCAAAGAGCTTCTTGTGGTATTCTATCTGCTTCTTGATGCTTCCATGGTCACATGGTGGAGCCATGGCTACTGATTCATGTTTTATGTTTTAAACCAGACTGTTGCTATTCTGACAATGAAGATTAGAAAGGCAGACACTGTTGTGGATGTCAGGAAGTGCATGCTGACAGGAGCCTGATATAGCTGTCTCCTTAGAGGTCTGCCAGAGCCTGACATACACAGAGGTGAATGCTCACAGCTAACCATTGAACTGATCAAGGAGTTCTCAATGGAAGAATTAGAAGACTGAAGGAGCTGAAGGTGTTTGTGGCCCCATGGGAGAGCAACAATACCAACCAACCAGAGCTCCCAGGGTCTAAACCACCAGCCTGGGAACACACAGGGAGGGGCCCATGGCTCCAGCTGTATATGTAGGGGAGGATGGCCTTGTTGGGCATAGGTGGGAGAGGAGGTCCTTGTGAAGGCTGGATGCCCCAGTGTGGGGGAATTCAAGGGCAGGGAGATAGGAGTGGGTGGGTGGGTGGGGTCACATCCTCATAGAAGCAGGAGGAGGGGAGATGGGATAGAAGGTGTCTGGGGGTGTGGAAATGGAGAAAGGGGTTAACATCTGAAATGTAAATAAAATATCCATTTTTTTTTTTTTTTTAAAAAAAGAAGAAGAATTGCCCCAAAGAACTATTTCTAAACAGGTCTACATCCCCCTTGTCCTATTAACCATCTTTCTCCCCTACCTTTGCTCAGTGGGCTAGAAGGGAAGTTGAAGTGGTTAAGAACCTAATTAAAGTAGATTTTGAAAAATCTAAACCTCTATTACCCCAGATGGCGCTGTCAGAATCTTTGGAACTGTGCTCTTGGATGTGCATGTTAAGCAGACTCTTGACACTCACACCCAGATGAAGCACTGAGACCTGTGTTAGTGACCCAAGGACCTGTGAAGGCAAAGCTGCTGCCCTGTGTTCCCCACCATCTTCTTGCCTCTTACTCTTGCATGGAGTAACTTATCTACCTACTGCATGGTTGGGGTCAGATTCTAAGCACTGTTCTCCAGATTGTGGAGAGAAGGTCACATTAGTTTCATTGTCCTGCTGATAACATAATATGAAATATTGGCAGAATAAACAGCGTTTGTTCTCCTACAATTCTGAAGTCAGGAGTCCAAAGTATCCCAGGCACGCCTCCAGCACTCTGACTCTGTCTCAGCCTCCTGCTTCTTATACCTCTTATGCCTCATAGCACAGCACCCTATACCTCTCCCTCTAAGGATGCTTCTCACTAGATTAATAATCCAAGATGGCTTCCTCAAGATGCTTAAGAGTTACATCAGCAAAAGCCCTTTCCAAATAAGGTTATTACAGGTTTGGGAATTAGGATGTGACCATAGCTTTTGGGGCTGCCATTTAGCTTGAAACTGGTACCATTCTTCTTTATCCCAATAGCCTGTCCAGTTCCAAGTTGTAAGCATTCTGTGTCTTCATCTCTAGTCCCGCTTGTTTTTTGGTTTTATTCTGCCATGAAAATGCCCTACTTACATGTTTATGATGGCCTCCCACTCACTTGGGAAGCTTTAGAATGCATTTCTGTGCCAGGAGTTGGGTCTTTCTGCAGTACTGTTGCCTGCACACTGTCATTTCTATCCTCTTCTTTCCTCTGGCCATGCTGCTCTGTGTGCCTTACAGCTCTTGCCTTTTCCCCAGTCTTCGTACACCACCCTCCCCTCTGGAAGACTCGTTACCTGCTTCTATTACTGAAATCTCCTTATGCATACATACCTGTCAGAGCTGGCTTAACAATGACCTTCCCATGAGACCTCTGATGCTTTTTTTTGTGTCGTGTGTGCGTCTCTGTGCCTTCTGCATACTCTGTTGTCTCTGAATGCATTACCCTGGTTCTAAGTATCCAGCATCTGTGAGTCAGGGACTGAGAGAGGCAGTGTCACATGGTGGTTAAGAGCTTCTAAATCAAACCCTGGGACCTTGGGCAAGATCATTCAGCCCCAACTTGCTGTGGTTTTCCATCATAACAAAGACATGTGTAAAGCACCTGGAATATTATGAATTTTATGTTACTATTGACTTACCTCTATTTCCTGATGGTTAATATGAAGATTTTTGTAAAGTGTCACTAAGTAAATACTTGTATTTATTTACTATACTAGCTTGTAGTAACTAGCTATACTATATTACTATTATCTTATACTATACTTGTATTTAGTTATTTGTATTTCTATCACCTTTAAACCCAAGACCACAAGCAGCCACACAGCATTTTTCTGTTCAGATATTGTATTTAGAAGCTCCAATACTTAGGTCACCAGTAAGAATGGATGTAAATCAACCAACTTTTCTCATTTGTTGGATGTCAGTATTGTTAGGAGTTCAATTTTGCCCTTTTTGATTGTATTCCTTTTCATCAAACATGGAATTGGTGGTTACGCAATGGCTCTGTATTTACTGCTTGCTGTCATACAAATTAGCTATAGCCAAATACTCGCCTACCTGAGGTTACCACTGACTGTAGACTTTCTGAAGCCTGTTGAGAGGAGCAAACCAGGAGTCCTGCCAGATGACAGCAATATTTACACACAGAAGATTACCCTGTGATAAATTCCCTGAGAACAGCCTTATGGAGGATATTCCCCTGTGACTTGTGATCTAACAAGCGCTGCTGTGAGGCTGGGCTTTCCCAAACACATAGATGGCTCACCATGACTGTAGCATGTGCCCAGTTCTGTAAGGCTCAGGATGGAGCAGCTGAGGAGGGGGGGTACCCTTGGGATGCTAAGCCAGTGTTTCTAAAGGTGATTTGGAATGCATCTTTCAAAACATGTGATCCTTCCTAGGTTTCGTGGCGGAAAGTCACATAGTATGTGAGCTTTCAGGTCATCAGGTCCAGATATCATGATAGAGTGAAGGAGCAGAGCTCAGGATGAGAACTGTCTGCAACCCTTGCAGGGGCTGCCGTCCTTGTGTCACACAGCAAGGACTGGCTCCAGTGCAGAGACCATCCTGCTGTTGACCCTTGATAGTCTTATTCTGGGCCTTCTCTCTTAAGGTGCAGGCTAGGTTTTAGATGTCCTCTGGCTTCTTGATATGCACAAAACCACAGCTAACATGGGACTTGTTTGTTCTTTACTTCCTACCTTGGCTTCCATGTACACAGTCCCATAATGTTAGCCTCCAAGGGGCTAGTTCTAAAAAGCCAGGTTAGCTTGTGATGTAGTCCACCCACATACAATGCATTAGCAATAAAAACAATTTTAAAGTCACAGTTGTCTTTAAAATGAGTCTCATTTCATCCCAGCTATCCACAAGGGACATCTCAGTACAGCAGCCATGCTGCCTCGCAAAAACCTGAGTTTGCCAAGTAGATTGTTTTCCTGGCTCCCTAACCTCCCTTCATGTGCAGGCTTTGACAACCTGTTGGCTGGAAACTGGAGCTGCCCGGATTTAGGGTCTGTGTGATTGTGTCTCAGTGTCTGGTATATGTTCATCTGATATGGGACCACATGTGCTGAAACCACCACCACCACAACAACTATAGAAACAAGAGCTAACTCTCTGTTACCACATGCCCATTTCCAAATGAACTTGCCCTCCCCTGTTTCTCTGCCTCTTTCTTACCTGTTATAAACTAGTAATCGTTTTGCTATTATTTTAAGTTTAAACAGACTCTCTCCTTTATCATTTGTAGTCATCTTACTATACATTGGAATTACTTCTGTTGATTTCCAGTCATTTTGTTGATTCCTCTAGGTAAGTTATTTCAGACAGCTGAACATAGCATTGTCTATAAAGAGTTTTTGCTCTTCTCTTTGTTTTGTTTTTGGTTTTTCAAAACAGAGTTTCTCTGTGTAGCCTTGTCTGTCCTGGAACTCACTCTGTAGACCAGGCTGGCCTCGAACTCAGAAATCTGCCTGCCTCTGCCTCCCAAGTGCTGGGATTAAAGGCGTGCGCCACCATAGCCCGGCCTTTGCTCTTCTTTTTAACATCAACTAGCTCTGTGTTCATTGTCCTGACTGTTGCTTGTACAGTAGGACAGCCACTTCCTGCTGGTACATGCAACTCTAACTCTCCTTGGGCCATAGGCCCAGGAGTTTATGCTTCTTGCTTTTATAGAATTTCCTGAGATATTCTTTCTGAGGCTGTGAGGAAACACTGCTACCACTACCTGATTCAAAGGAAGGACAGTTTTGATTTTTTTTATTATTTTTTTTTTAATTTTCTATCCATCTATTTTTGTTTTTTTTTTTCTTGAAAATTTTAATTATCCATTTATTTGTTTGTTTGTTTGTTATGTAAGGATGTATTGAGACAAGGGCTTGCTACATAACTAACATTCAAACTTGACACTCCCTGACCTAGGCTTTGATTACAGACTCTGGAATACACCACATCAGTTTACTTTGCCTGAACTGTGGCTCTACAGTACTTCCTGTTTTAGCCAATGCATGTGAAGGGTCACACTTCTATGTGCCGTGATGTAGACTAGGGCACTGGGGAACAGCTGTGGATGAGGGGAGAAAAAGGGAGGGGCTAGAGCATGGAAAACATCAGGACCCTGAGAAGGGTGGACAGTTACATCAGGTTCCAGTTTGAGCCAGGGCCACACAAAGGCCAGTGATAGACCAAGCAATGGGATGGCAGTGATACCCAGCCCCCGAGAAGGGGAATACATGTACAGCTTTGTTTCTTAAAGACAAAAATATAGCTTACAGGAGTAACTAAAGCAGTATATCAAAACCCACAGGGGAAAGTGAGTGACTGGGCTGGACAGCTTGGTTTGGACCCTAGCTCCTGCTTGCTTACTGCCTGTCATAGGCTCTTGACTTCTTTGGTTGCTTTGTCTACAGATGACACATTTAATTAGTGATTCCCAATTATTTCTTTTTTTAAGCTAGGAAGTGAATGTTGGGAATCTAAATGTTGGTAGTAACTTGGATGATAGAATGGAATATGATGATGCTATCACAGTCAGAAATAAAAAAGGCATAGAAAATATAAAAAGAAATAAATTCAACATTTTGGTGAATTATTTCATAAGCTTATAGTAAGTTAAACAGACCACAAAAGAATCAGAAAGTATTTAGCCATATAAAATTATAACATAGTATTAGCAGATGTTAAGATACTGTTTTGAAATCTAATTTGCTGGGTATTAATTTTATTATCTTAAGGATTCATTGGAATCAGTTTCCTGAAAATCCCCACATCCCAGAGAAGGAGTGGCCAAAAGTGAAGAGCAGGCAATTCACCAGAGAAGTAGAGAAACACAGATAAAGCCACTGAAAATTACCAGTGCTGACTGGCTCCTGTGCTAAGGCTTAAGCTGTGTGAGTCTTAATGAATTTAACACTTCTAAGGATAAATCATAGTAACCACTGGCTCTAGAACTCTGCCTTACCGACTGAACTTTAAGGAAAATAAGTCCAAGTGGATGTAGATGAAAATGTTATACAAAAGACTTGACATTTATGTTATTAATAAGAGAGAAACATTGCAATAATGAGCTACTTACAGAATTATGATGACCTCTCCAAAGGACTGTCATGCAACCATTAATGATGATGACAATGATGACAATGATGATGGAGACTCTAGTCATCAAAAGTGATGGTCACAGACACGGCATGGAAAAAGTATTTTGAAATGTAAAATTTAAAAAGGTGAAAATAAATGCCTATAATAATACAAGTGATAGAGATTTTAAAACCAACGTTATGAATTACTCTTTGTCATTTACTCAAACCCTCAGGGTTTGGGGGTTTGCACTGGTTATCCCACTCAAGAAGCTGAAGCAGAGCATTGCTGTGCAAACGTTTAAGGCTAGCCTGAGCTACTTATACTTAGCAAAACAGTGTCTCAAATAACAAACAAACTAATGAATAAGTAACTAGTAAATGCAGTATCTTTAACACTTTCAGCTTGCTGAAGTCTGCCTTCTGTATTATGTCCCCAACCCCAGGAGGAAAGCTAATTCAGTGCAGTTTCCCTTCTAAGGCAGTATCTGTAAATTATGCATTTCTCTGTAGAGTTGTTCACAAAGTATTGAAAGAGTGCTTGTTGTGGTGAACACAGTATTCTTTCCTCATGTTTCCACTCTGTCATTATTGCCACACCCTGAACACACCCTGAAGACAGTGACAGACAGCATCTTCAGTAAGGGATGTACTCAGGATATTTGGTGGCTGTTGTGAAAATTTCACCTACCTTAATCTGCCCCTTCTGATTATAGTGTGCACAGGTCTACAAGTCTCAGTGCAGTAAAATGTAGCTTGATGACAATACTTTACCATGTGCTTGGCCTTCAGGGCTTCTCAGTGGTCACCATAATAAATACAGCAGAGACTGGCCCACGAGATGAACAGCTATTAGCGTCCATGCTGCTATCCAGCTGCAAGTGGAAAGCTATTGCATATCTTCATGTAAATAGAAAATGAATCAAAATTACAAATTCACAATATTACTGACATACATTCTCAACATTCTTTGCTGCTGATGTAGGCTGAGTTGTGTTTTTTAAAGCAAGATATTTTATGCTTCATTATTATAGCAAGAATATCAACTGCTTTATTGTTCTTTCTTTTCCCTCCCTCCCTCCCTCTCCCTCCCCTCTCTCTTTCTTTGTCTTTCTTTTGTTATCTCTAAAATGACAAGAAGTGAATGGGAGGCTTACTGTAGCGGGAGAATTTAAAAAACAAAACAAAACGGTGCGACTTGGCTAGTTCCTGAGCTGCCACCATGTTGGTGCTCTGTGTCCCCCACTCCAACACAGCACCGGCTAGCCAGGAGCGCAGGCCCAGGACCCACAAAACGCTGCCATGGCCACTGCCTTTCTTTTCCAGCTCTGTGGACTCCACAGCTCCAAGCATGGCCCCTGGTTCAACCCCAGACAATACCCGCCATCTCCTCGCGGTACCCGGTAGAAAGAACTCTTGATGCTTAAAGATTATCCAATGGATTTATATATCAGCAATACTCAATACACAAGATGCCCACACAATTAGAATTGTTAACCCAATAGCTAACCTTGATAATGAATAACTGCTAGAGACACGAGTATAACATCTCCTGCCATCTTGTCTCTTCTCTTGCTTCCCTCTCCCTCCTTTATCTCTCCTCTCTCTTCCTCCCAACTCCTGGTTCCGCCTACCTTTTCTACTGCCCAATCACCAAGCTCCACTGCAAATACAATGTGCAGGAAAATTCCTGCAACAGCTTCCATTCAGGGAAACTGTATAGAGTGGTTTTCTCTATAGTCCTACTGATCTAAAGCTAAAGCCTCTAGAGACTGTGCATCATAACCACACTAATGAAAGGTGCAGAGAAGACAAGAGACTGGTCAGGAACCTTGGGTCACGAGTTTCCTTTTGGAATGGTAAATTCCTGAGTTTTCATTGTGTTATGTAGCCTAAGCGAAGAAGCTTGCCAGCTGAAACCACCAAGGGCCAGGAAAGTCTGTCTTTGCCCGAAGGTGAACTCCAGCGAGGCACACTCTTACAGCATCTACTGTACTGAACACCACAGCGTGTGTTGTGTGTGGTGTGTGTGTGTGTGTGTGTGTGTGTGTCCATCCTGCCTCAGCCAGAAGAGAGTTTGTGGGGAGTCCAGATATCTACTCTGTGAAGCTATGAGGAAGCCTTCCAGCATTCCCAAAGTAAAGCTTAGTGTTTCCTCCCTGCTGGGAAGTGTGGGTTCCATGGACCTCACAGAAAACTCCAGTAGGCCTCCTTGCCTACTGTTGGCAAGCCTCAGGGGACCTGGGCCTGCTGGACCTGGCAGCCACAAGGCAATATTCTCTACTCCAAAGACAGCTAGTTCTGCTCCTGTCTCAGTTACTTCTCTGTTGCTGTGATAAGGGAGAATCCCATGACCAAGACAACTTGTGAAAGAGAGCGCTTGTTTGGAGTTTGCAGTCTCAGAGGGTTAGAGCCCATACCATCATGGCAGCAGCTGACCATGTATTCAAACATACGACTCTGGGCCATTCTCATTCGGACCACCACAGTGCCTGTCAGAAGGTAAACTGTGGTGTGTATACACAGTGAAATTGTGAAGAAAAGTAAAGTCATATCATTTGTAGGAAAGTGGATTAAGCAAACCAGCCAGGAAGACAAATACATGTTTTCTCTCATATGTAGAATCTAGATTAAGGGAAAAATAGTGAGAGAATGGTGAGCATTTGGGAACAAAAAGTTGACCAGTGGGAGGGAGAGAGGAGACCAGAGATGAGGGATATGTACAAAAGACCGCATATCTGAAAACTTATAATGAAGCTCATGCTCTTGTACAATTAAGAGGCACTAGTGAAAAGCCCAAATAAAGAATTTTCAATGACATTTAATCCCACAACTTAATGCAAAAATGGTTTTAAATAAAAACTACTCACAATACAAAAAGCCAGGATGATCTCAGACTAAACAATTTTGATTAGGACAAACCAACAGTAAAGTGTCAGAGATGTGCAAATTACCTGCAGTGTTTTAAAGGTGCCCAAAGGGTTTCAATTAACAATCAGGAACATACTTGAAACAAAGGGAAGATTAGTTCAGTTCATCTTCTGTAGCCAGAGAACATACACTTCAGTAATGAGTCGCACACCAGGACATCGTCAGATGGAAGACTGTGTCCCACTAGATCTATCTGAAGGCAGTGTCTGAAAGCTATCCTAACAAAGAAGAAACCTTGGAATGTCAGGAAAGATAGGTTGTATGGCATGCCAAAAAAAAGAGATGTGTGTAAATAAAATAGTTTTCCCTCTCTTAAATGTATTAAATTATGTTTGGATGAAACAAAGTATGGTATCTGACATACTAGGCTGCATAGAGAAAATATCTTAAATACTCAAAGAGAAGGAAAGAAAGATGTGAGAGCCAAGACTTCCATATTTCATTTGAACTCAGAGTAAACCAGTAGATTCTGATAAGGTAGCATACAGTTAATGTAATATCTAGATCAGCAAAAATCTATATAAACTGTGATAATTAAAAATAAGATTCTTAGCAAGGAGGTGATGGCACATATCTTTAATCCCAGCCCTTGAGAGGCAGAGGCAGGTGGATTTCCAAGTTCCAGGCCAGAGCCTGTTCTACCGATCAAGTTTCAGGATAGCCATGGCTACACAGAGAAACAAAAAACCAAAAAAGCAATAGTAGTAGTAGCAATAGTAGTAGTAATTACACTGTATTCTAGTCCATAAAACACACCTCAAAATATTTTAAAGACTAAAATCATAAACAGTATATGTTGTGACCATTAGAAAAGTGAATTACAGAAAAATAGAAAACTGTTTTGACACTTGGAAACAATGGTTAACGCTCTTCTCCATAACCTCTGATCCACTAGGGATTCTCGAGGGAAAGCTTAGAATGTGCTGTGCTAAGTGAATGTGAAAGTAGAGCATATGAAAGTTTGCAGGGCACAGCTAAGGCAGTGCTGGCAGAAGCTTTCTTAGTGAGAGCATTGACCAGGGAAGAACCCGCCTCACCCAAGAACCCAGTGCAAAGGGTACTAGCACAGTCCCCTTAGTGTGACTAGCACCGTAAGGTGCTTGTCCTGCAGGCATGGGACCTGAGTTCCATCCCTAGAACCCACATTAGAAAATAAAAATCTGGTCATGGTAGTGCATGCTTATGATCCCTACATGGTAAGATAATTTCACAACCAGCTGTTGCATAAGTCATCTACTGCAGGGTGTGGGGCTCTAGCACAAGCTGAGTGTGTGCTGCAGTTGGGGGGGGGCTCTAGCACAAGCTGAGTGTGTGCTCTGGGCTGGGGGGGCTCTAGCACAAGCTGAGTGTGTGCTTCGGGCTGGGGGGGGCTCTAGCACAAGCTGAGTGTGTGCTGCAGGGTGAGGGGGGCTCTGGCACAAGCTGAGTGTGTGCTGCAGGGTGGGGGCTCTAGCACAAGCTGAGTGTGTGCTGCAGGGTGGGGGCTCTAGCACAAGCTGAGTGTGTGCTTCTGGGCTGGGGGGGGCTACTCTAGCACAGAAGCCTAATGTGTGGTTAGCATGTAGAGACTGTGTATTTCAATCTCCAGCAAAACCAAAACAAGAAAAAGTTCCACTTCAGTGCCTTCACAGAGCTTGCTGGAATCTCTAAGGTTCTAGTTTCATCACAGACAGCTCCTCTTGCTGGGAAAGAAACAGATTGCAGGTGGTTGATGGGTTCACATGCTTTAGAGAAGTGAATTTTTATAACATGGACTGTATGTGTTCACACAGTTGTAGGGCTTATTATAACATCCATCCAGCAGATGTTACATTTCAGTAAGGACTGTTTAGAAGGTGGATGAGTGGGTGGGAGAGTGGTGTGCTGACTACCCAGAAGAAAACCCGAAACTCCGATTGTTACACTGTGTAAGTGTCATCTCAGCCAAACAGCCCGCTATCCAGTTGGAGTGAGGTGATAACAATTGCCTGCCAGGAGCCAGCGGGAGCTGACCCCCATCAGCTGAGGCCAGAACTGATTCAAGTCGTCGTTAGCTCAGTGTCTTTATTTTCTGAGGCCAGTTGTGTAGTCCACTTCAAACTATAATGAAAACGTGGGCCTCGGGTTACTGCCCAGTCCCTTTCCGTTTATATCGGTACAGAGATCTGGTGAGAATCAGCAGTTGGCTTTAAATAAACTCACAGCTTTCCTAGAAAGGAAAATAACAAATAATATGGTTTATTGCTGGTGGAACGGCATTGATGACAGTAGCTCACTGCTGTCTGACTCAGGGTAGAAGCTGGTTAACTTTTCTTGGTCAGTTATTTTATTTCCCCTTGAGGATGATTGCTTTTGAATGATGTACTTAAAGGCCACCGTATCTAAAGAAAGCCTTACCTTTGTAAGGAATGCGGGGAAGTTTGCAGGTGATTTGCACCATGGGCTTATTTCTCAGTGTACACAAGTCATACTTCCATCCTGAGGACACAGAGAGCATTTTCCCCTCACTCTGCCTACAGCTACTACAAAACCAGCCTCACAGCAGTGTGCAGCCTGTGCCCTCGGGCCCCAGTGTCCTCTTACTTTGGCAGGGTTTATTTATTCCAAGGATTGCTGTGCAGTTTTGTTGCCATAGAGATTTCAGGTGAGCTAACCTGTACAAGAAAACCTCAGGGGAAGCCAGTCTCTCTCTTCTAAAGCTCCACTTGATCAAAAGTCTCACATATCCTTACAGTTTACACTGAGTTAAGAGGCCCTGGCAACAGGGGCCTGATGTGCCTGGCTCCAGAGTAGCTTGAGACAGTAGTGTTGAAAACAAGTAAAGGCCTCAGCAGAGGGAGGTAGATCTGGAGGATTAGTTAACTACCAAGGACTGCTTTCTTTGGGGCATTAAATTGTAGCTGCTCAGTGACACAAGTTTACAGAAAGCAGATGGCAAATTACTAAATGACATCATCATCGATTCCCATCTCAGACATATGAAGGATGCTTGCCTGCCTTCTCCGTGTTTCCATAGTGTCTTTGGGATGCATTAATCACTTTCACGACTAGCAGTCACACATGAATAGGAAAATGAAGCAGTTTTTATTGATTTTCTTATATATAATTTAATCACTCTTATGTGTTTAGCAAATACTATGTAGTCTAGAACTTAAATTGAACCACAGTACAATAGAGTCAACAAATAAACACAGCCCCCATAAATGAAATTCACCTAACAGTGATGGCCATGTATTTTAGTGTGGCTATATTGAGAATAGACAGACATTTCTATGTGTGAAATCAAATTAACTAGGCTTAATTATTATGAATTATTAGTCAATCAAGTTAATTACAAGTCTTTGAGAAATGACAGGTTTATGAAAATCTTAAAGGTCAAATTCTCTAAGCCTCTGGGATGTTCTGGAATCTTGGGGTGCCTGTATATGACAGTGGTCACTGGCTTCAGGGAATCCCAGTGTCATCCTTCATCCTGGAAAAGGGCCCAACTGTGGTACAACTACCCCACAAGTGACATTCAGACTCACCACATCTGCCTGCTCAATTCCACACTCTGAGTTTCAGCAATCAGCTGAGGGTGGTATAATTTAGTAATTCAATGGTCATTTAAAAATAAATTTTAAACAACTATAAGGGGCCCATATAGTTAAATGTATCAGTGATGTAGGTCAAGAGGCATTAAGTCTGATTGGAAGTACCTGAAGGTAAACTTCTTTCTTCAGTTCCGAAGGGAGACACAGCAAGGCATGTACGGCCCCATGGTGGTGCCAGTCTGGGAGGATCAGAGGACTTAATGGGGAAGAACTGCTCTCTTCCTTCTGCTTCTTCCTCAGAATCCATAGATTTGCTTACTGGGAGGAATGGCTCTTTGCACACAGCAGGGGAGTGGGCCATGGAGACACTCTGTCTGACGTGCAGCTTTAGAACCCCAAGTGTCTGCATTGTTCTCTCCTGCCTCTTTTACAGCAAAGTCCTGGAGTAGGTGCCTGCCGCCTGTGGCCAAGCCTGCCGCCTGTGGTGGCCACCCTGGGGTCAGTCCTGTAATAGGGTTTGGATCTTATAACAGAAAGACTCAGGGAGATGATGATATGACTGCTGGTGTTAGGGGAGTAGCCCATTGCCCAAGAGCACTGAACAGTGAAATAGCAAAGCTCACTAAACATTTCTTAAATCACTAGATGAAACTGTCGTTTACTATATCATGGAAATATAATAATTCTACAAATGATTTGTTACATGGCAAACATGGCCATAATTTCACTAGTGTATATCAGAATTTACCTGACCTCCAGTGGACGCCGAATAAACTATCCTATCCATATTATACCTGAGAGGTTGGATTCACAATTAGAATTTTTAGTATCAACATTCAGGAGTTTGACAAAGGTTTGTGGCACACAGAAACATTATCTTTTAAATATCTCAGTCGGTTTGTGCAAAATGCCTGGCAGTGGACACCTTATCAGAACCTTCCCTGAAGGTTTGGAGCCTGAGGAGCCCGAGGTCGAGGTGCTGGCCACGCTCACTTCATGAAGGCGACTGAGCTCCCAACTTACCATCGTGTTTCTATGTCCTTCTGTCATAGAACAGCAGAAGGGTAAACGTGTGGTCTTCCTGCCTTGGCCTCCATCAGATAGGACCACATGGTTACGAATGCCATTCATCCGGGGTCTGTCACAGGCCCGGATCTTAGTTCCAATGTGTGAATTAGGGACCCACAGTTTAAAGTCAGGTATATAGTTCTTGAGTTTGGGGTATTTTATTTTCCTTTTCTCTCTCTCTCTCTCTCTCTCTCTCTCTCTCTCTCTCTCTCTCTCTCTCTCTCTCTCTTGTGTGTGTGTGTGTGTGTGTGTGTGTGTGTGTGTGTGTATTGATGTGGAGGGTGATCCTTAATGTCTCTTGTACTGTGTTCAGTTACTGGGGAGTCTGGACTAGTCTCCTCCCTCCCAGCTTGCTCTTAGGTTCCCGTGAGTCTCTGCCTTCTGAGGCTTGAGGAGTTCAGGCAGGCCACCATACCCACTCAGTATTTGCCTGCATTCTGGAAGTTTAACCTCTAGTACTCACACTTGTGTGGACACACTTAGGCATCAGGTACCTCTCCAGCATAGATGTATAGCTGTGACCGAGCAGCAGTCACAGACACTTAACATATGTCTAGTGTCTTGGTTTCTGTGAGTCAAGAATCTGGGTGCACTCTGTCTCAGCCACCCACTCACTCCAGGGCTCCCTCCTAAATCTGAGTGTAAGGCACAGCATGGTCAGCTTTCTCTGGCAGCCCACCTGGGGTGGGATACTCCTCCAAGTTTACTTATGTGACTATTGGCATGGTTCAGTTCTCCTTGGCTGGTTGATCTGAAGGTCACAGACAACTGTCAATTTCTTGCTGCTTGAATTTCTCCAGAGTGTTCATGTGCTTTCTGAAGCCAGTGTTGTAACAGGAAGGTAGGCATGGTCTTACTTAACCTCATCACAAAACTGATACCCCATCACTGTACCATACATCAGGGGCAGTCTTAAGAGTCTGCCTGCCATACCAAAACATTGAGTTAAGTCGTCCTACTCTGGTGTATAGGAATATTTTGCTAGAGGAAAGAAAACAAACTGCCCTTGAGTAGGGGCTTATGGGAATTCCATGACCGTATCAAAAATCTATAAAGCTGAATACCACTCCTCAGTATGTACCTAAGAACTCCAGGTCAGCACACACCAACTTCCTTACACACTTATGTACATACCGCAGTGTTATTGGGCCATAAGAACAAAATCAGAACATTTGCATGGTCTGGAGTGTGGACCATGTTGAGTAAAGTAAGCAAAATTCATATAGACAAATGCCACATTTCCTCTCATGTGAAAATCTAGGCTTAAAGGAGGAAACAGACCAGTGGAAGAGGAAATATTGGGACAGAAGAGGAAGGAGCCCAGTGGGAAGTAGGAAATGACAGGTCAGTAGCAGGAACTATAATCAAAGTAAAGAAAATACAATGACAGTTACTTTGTACCAATACTAAATATCAATAAAAGCTGAAGAGGATCAGCACCGCTGAATATTCTAGTTATTCAGATACCCAAGGTCCCTCATAAGCTGGTTCTAAAGCCCTTGATACCCCCAGCATTCCAGGCTGTGATGACTTACTGTTAATGGATGTCAAGTACTGGACGGATGAGGGTTTGTCTATCATGTGAAAGTGTATCGGACCGTCTTCCAGCCAGAGGAATGCAGACGCACACACTTGCTGGGGCCCAGAGACCGAGTCAGCTTGGCCAGACGTGTGTCAGCCATTCAATGAGGCTAAGGCACCATCAGATTTCAAATGGCCTTGTTTTCCATATGACTCAGAGAAAAATTCGCTGATAAACGTGCGGGAAGTTGATTGGTTATAAGATGTGACTGATTTTAAACAGATCAAAGACTGTTGTGTTTGTGCTTATGATGTGTGATGTGGAATGGATGACATCTGAGGATGACCTGCCTTAGCTGATTTTTATTTGAAGTTCAGTGAGATGGCATTCCCACAGCACTCGGTACACAGCACCTTTCGCACGACAAGAACCAAGCAAAGCCGTAGCCATTTTGTGATTGGCAGTTAATGGCCGTCATCCTGCAAGTTCCTAAAATGAGCTATTATGTTTTGCTCTTTTTTCCGATATTGAAACTGGATTTGTGGAATGGATGGATGTACAAGGCTATTGTCATTTTGTAAAGGACTGGGTTATCAGCAAAATGACTATATCAAACAGATGATACATAATGACCTGCAGTTCTATCTGAAACGCTTAATGAGTATGACACTTGACAAAGGCCCTTTGCTGGAAAGTGGGCTTCCCACTCTCTGCCTCTCAAGTGAAGGTAGAATAAAGGCCCAAATTATGTTTAGTGGTCGGGCAGGTTCAGAGCCGCCTTTAATGCAGCTCTGTTCAGCTAGCCTGTGCCTGTGATAACTGATAATTTGGTGACTGGCTGAGCAATTGCTCTGTAGTGAACTGAAGGAAGGCCTTTATTCATGAGGCTGGCAATACTTCAAAGGGCAGTGAGGAAGTATTTGAAGCAACATGATACCAATGCAGTAGCTTTAAAGCTCAGTTAGAATAGAACTCTGTAGTAAGCCAGAATCTGGCCAGGGAGGATGGCTGCTAACAGAGCTGCAAACCTGGTGTACCTCGGCTGTAAGGAAGGCCAGCTGGCAACTCGTGTGTCTCCTTGGAGACTTGAGGGACCATCCTGTCTTCCTCATCACACACCCTTACTGCTGTGTTGTGTATATGCCTTGTGACTTGAGTGACCTCCTCCCCGTTCGTCTGCAGAAAGTAGTACTTGGGAGGGAAGTTCCCGACTCTTCATTAATTAGTGAGACAATACTGTTTAGCCTTTTATGGAGAGGTTGAATACTCCCAAAGTCAAGAAATATTTTAACAATAATTACCTTTTTGCACTTGTCAAAATTAAGCCCCATGGTCCATTATGAATAAAGCAGGTTCTTCTGGATGGTTAAACTGATTTCCAGATCAGGTATCATGACGCTAGTAGAGACACAGGAAAGTTGCTTTACATCTGGGCCAACATGGAACTTTACTTTTAGCTCTTTTCACATGCATAAGCATGTGTCAGAGGCCGGGTTATTACCCAGCCTGTAAAATAGAAACAACAGCAATGCTTCCTCATGGGATTGGTGCCCGGATAAGAGGCCACTGTATCTTTACAATACCTGATGTTATTCTTGTGCCTAATGAGTGGTAATAGTGCCATTAATTAGAAACTCATGTGTTCATCTACCAAGGTGCAGAGAGACTTGGGTTGTTCTTAGGAGGTGTGAGATATTCATTGCCTTTGAACCTTTCTTTCTGGTACCTGATGCAGCTGGGTGTGTCCTTGAAGGGGCCCCCAGGACTCGGTAGTTCAGCTACATTTTGCTACATGGTCTTGCTGATTAAGGGTACTGTTATGTGTGCAGTTCTTTTTTGCCTAGGATATTTTATGTTCTAGGACAGCATTTTGAAAGATAGTAACCCCATCATACGAAGACATGGTCCTTGGAGCTGCATGCTGCATCACTGAGGGAGTCGGAAGCAGCAGGGTACCTGCACTCCACTGTCAAGGTCGGGCTGTATGGACCCTCAGTGTTGAGAAGCACAGGCTGAGGGAAGCTAGTAGTGGTGCTTTTCTTGGCAGTCTGTCTGTCCTTCCTCCTGAGCTGGACCTGTTCTCTCCTGGCTTGGTCTGAAGTTCGTGTGACCTCAGCTTCAGAAGTGCTGAGAGGAACTGTAGAAGTCAAGTAGATGAAGATCTCAGACCTGTAGTGACTCACTTCGAGCTTCTGATGGGCATAAATATGTTTTGCTAATTATTACTAATTGATTTTATTTTTTAACTAATATTCAGTATCAGCAGATTATACTGAGTTTGCTAAAGTGACAAGCATCCCCCAAATTTCAGTGCTTGAACAACAGAGGTGTGTTCCTGCCATTTGCTTTGTATCCACTGAGAACTCAGGAAAATGAGGGAAGGGCTAACGTTTCTTCTCACACCTTCCTGGCTGAAGCACACCATCTGGCTGTAACTGGCTTTAGCAGAGCTGAGTTGACAGTCACACCTTAGACCTGGGTGCCAGTTCCTGTTGCTCTAACAAAATAACCTGAGTTAATTTATAAAGAAAACAGGTCTGCTCGGTTTATGGTTTTGGAAGGCTCAGTGCAGGGTCAGCTGGCTCCATGCTTTGGCTTGTGGTGGAGGGTGGGGTGGAGCAGGCCAGCTCAGATCACCAGCCAGGAAGCAAAAGGGGAAAAGTAAGAAGGGTGGGGCCAGTATCTCATAATTCCTGTCTAGGGTAATCTCTGAAGAGGTCTAGCAGTCATCCATAGGACCTGTGGGCACGGCGCCTCCCAGCAGTGCCCCGAGGGCTGGGGGCTCTGTGCATAGCTCTTCCAGGAACAGTTAGGTATTCACACCAGAGCAGCCATAAGAGAGGGGACCCATGAACAGTCTTAAGACTGGAACACCAAGGGTATTTTTATCAGGTTTTTTTTTTTAATTGATTTTTACAAAATTCAATACAGGAAGAAGTATTGTACAGACTCCCTGGAGCTCTCAGAGTTCAGACTTCACGTCAGATGAAGTCATTTCACACATATACATACCATTTAGTATTTCTAAGTTTTGTGAAGATTTTTAAAAAGAAGTCATCAAGTAAATTTTTTGTTACAATTTTATCAGGGAAAGCATGATCGCAGAGCTTAGATCCATTTGTTCTTTCCTTTTGGATATTTCCTACACTGGTTATAGTTGACTCTGCATTAGTGTGAAGGAAGTGCCCAAACCACTAACTACCCATCCTGCTTGGTCCCACCTCCATGGGCAGCCTCATGTTAGGAAACACCGTGGCAGAAGTGTGATGTCAGCACATACCCTGGGAATAAATTCAGGACAGACTTTGGTAGGGAGTGGTCAGGAGACATTCAATTTTTTTTCTTTTTTCTCTTTTTTTTATTATTACCATTTTGTAATTTGTAAAGTATAAGATATACCTAACATCCAGTCTATCATCTTTTTTAAATTTTTTTATTGGATATTTTATTTACATTTCAAATGTTATCCCCTTACCCCCACCCCCACCCCCACCAGGAACCCCTATCCCATCCCCCCTCCTCCTGCTTCTATGGGGATGTGCTCCCACCTAACCCCCCACTCTCACCTGCCCACCCTCACATTCCCCCACATACGGTGTCCCCCATTCATGGCATCAAGGACCTCCTCTCCCACCTATGCCCGACAAGGCCATCCTCCCCTACATATACAGCTGGAGCCATGGGTCCCTCCCTATGTGCTCTCAGGCTGGTGGTTTAGACCTGGTTGGTATTATTGTTCTCCTCATGGGACTGCAAACCCTTTCAGCTCCTTCAGTCTTCTCTCTAACTCCTCCATTGGGAATCCCTTGATCAGTTCAATGGTTAGCTGTGAGCATCTGCCTCTATGTCAGACTCTGGCAGACCTCTAAGGAGACAGCTATATCAGGACTCCTGTCAGCCATGTACTTCCTGACATCCACATCAACGTCTACCTTTGGTGACTGCACATGGGATGGATACCCAGGTGGAATGGTCTGCAGACAACCCCTCCTTCAGTTTCTGTCCTGCACTTTGTCTCCATATTTGCTCCCTTGAGTATTTTGTTACTCCTTCTAAGAAGGACTGAAGCACCCACACTTGGTCTTCCTTCTTCATGAGCTTCATGTGGTCTGTGAGTTGAGTCTTGGGTATTTCAAGCTTCTGGGCTAATATCCACTTATCGGTGAGTGCATACCATGTATGTTCTTTTGTGATTGGGTTACCTCACTCAGGATGATATTTTCTAGTTCCATCCATTTGCCTAAGAATTTCATGAACTTATGTTTTTAAAGCTGAGTAGTAGTCCATTGTGTAAATGTACCACATTTTTGTATCCATTCCTCTGTTGAAGGACATCTGGGTTCTTTCCAGGTTCTGGCTATTATAAATAAGACTGCTATGAACATAGTGGAACATATGTCCTTGTTATATATTGGAGCATCTTCTGAGTATATGCCAGGAGTGGTGTAGCTGGGTTCTCAGGTAATGCTATGTCCAATTTTCTGAGGAACCGCCAGACTGATTTCCAGAGTGGTTGCACCATCTTGCAATCCCACCAACAAGGAGGAATGTTCCTCTTTCTCCACATCCTTCCCAGCATCTACTATCACCTGAGTTTTTTGATCTTAGCCATTCTGACTGGTGTGAGGTGGAATCTCAGGGTTATTTTGATTTGCATTTCCCTTATGACTAAGGATGCTGAACATTTCTTTAGGTGCTTCTCGGCCATTCGAGTTTCCTCAGTTGAGAATTCTTTGTTTAGCTCTGTACCCATTTTTTAATAGGGTTATTTGGTTGTCTGGCAGTCCATCATCTTTGACAATTAAGAGACATTCGATTTGCTTGTTTCTGATAATACAGTGTGGTGTTGCAGTGTTTAGAGCCGGCAAGGGAGGCTGCAGCAGTTTGCTTTAAGCTGCATGCATCCGTGCCTCTGTGTGCCATTTCTCTTCCTGATGCAGAACCCTGATGTATGTTCCCAGACTTGTGGCAGATGGGCAACATGCTGGCTAGCAAGTACCTGCCACTGGGAGGGGTGCAGAGGCTCTGCAGTTCTTTACAGCTTTCCCATCAGCTCTGTAGCTAGTTTGGGGCTTAACTGTTCTCTGGGGTTACTCTGTCTGGGAAAGTTGACAGCCCCAGCAGGAACTGGTATTATTTTTTTTAAAATTCCAAAACATTGTGGCCTCTGCTTCATTGCCTCCTTCTTTAGCAAATGCCCCCTTAGAGGAAAATAGATTTTCTTCTTTATAGCCGGGCTTGGGGCTCAGGGGGAGAAAAACATTCTTCAGAGCTTCATCCAGTCCCGCTGCTTTTGAAGAAAGAGTGATGTTTGACACAGAAAGGCATCAACAGCAAAAGCTACATTTAACTTTTGTTGTTTGGACTTAGCACTGGAACAAGACCAAACCGGTTTGCCGTGTGTGTGTGTGTGTGTGTGTGTGTGTGTGTGTGGTGTGTGTGTGTTTTGTCTGAGTGGCACTAAGCCCAGAAACATGTTTTTACAGTGCCAAGAGATGGCTCTAAATATAGTGTGTGGTGGGGAACACTGTTTCCTCATGCAGGGAGTGGCGTGTGCTCTGTGCTTGCCACCCTCCAGCAGGAAGGATGGCTAAGCTGCAGCCTGCGCCGAGGAATGTGGAACATGAGCCCAGGCAGGTTGGCTTTGCACACGTGTCTCCAGCCAAAATGTGCAGATCAACCTTGCTCGCTGTTTTGATTCTTTCAGATTTTGGAGTGTAACTAAACATACAACAATGGCTAGCTTCAAGAGACTGGGAAAGAAGCATTGTCTGTACCCCGTGTCTAAACACAGATTGTTTATAAAGGTATTAAAAACACTTCTGCGGTGCTGTGTGTTAGCGCATCTCCCAGCCTTGAAATTTGAGCCCCTCTCACCTGTCCTCCCAGATAACAGTTTGCTCTTTACCAGTTTAATCTTCTGGCAGTTGAACAGCAAGGGATGGATATGGGCCTGTTTGTCAACACTGACTTTAAAAAACTGCTTTCTCCAGAAGCAGAGCTAGGGAGCACCACAAAGAACCAAGGTTCAAAAACCCCTACTGTTCTCTTGCCTTCAGCAATTAAGTAAAATAGATTTTGAAATCTCAGCTCATAAATCAGATTGCCCAAAGGGCTGGAGTGAGCTGGCCTGATTGTTGTTTTGGTCTAGTTTTTTTGGTAGAGTTTTGTTTTATCTCAGTTTGGTTTTTGCTTATCTTCTTTTAAAGTGACAGCGTTTGCAGATTAATGTTGATTTGGTTTTTATGGTAAAAGCTTACTATGCCTCAGGAAATACTACAAAGTAGCCACTCCACATTCCATAATGAAATCATCTGTGCTGAGTGTATTACTGTAGAGCAATTAAACTCGCATGGAGTTGGTTCTACAACTCCATGCTTCATAACAAGAGACTATTATCTTAGCAACAAAGCTGCAGTGCATACCAGCTAGCCCCAGAAACAGTGAAATGTGATTGTTGAACAAAAACATAGAATTCTAACCTCTGTAGTCAAATATGAATGACCGTGGCCCAAGAACACAGATTTAGGTTACCTCAAATTACATGTTCTCACATGGAAGCAGTTTAACAAAGTCTTTATAGTAACAGAAAAAAGAAAGCCATAAATCAAGACACCTTTCACCGACATTGATGGAAGTATTAGGTGGGCAGGTTAAAGCGAAGTAGATGTACCTCTGCTGGAGGCCTCAGGTGTTAGGTAATGGTACTATTAGCCTTTGGTTGGTGTCTTAGTTAGGGTTTCTATTGCTGTGAAGAGACACCAGGACCACAGCAACTCTAATAAAGGAAAACATTTACCTGGGGCTGGCTCACAGTTCAGAGATTTAGCCCGTTATCATTGTAGAGGTAAGTATAGTGGCACCCAGGCAGACATGGTGCTGGCGAGAGAGCTGAGAGTTCTACATCAGCAGGAAAGCCCACCCCCAGTGACACACTTCCTCTGACAAAGCCACACCTACTCCAGCAAGGGCACACCTCCTAGCAGGCCACACCCTGTGAGCCTATGGGCCATTTTCCTTCAGTTAACTATCTTTGCAGCATTTTCAGTAGAAGATGCAACTTCTTTTCAAGAACATTCTTTCACATGCTGCATGAAGCACCATATTTGAGCATTGCTGTCAGGAGTCTTCATGTGGACTACTGTTATCTTCAAGGCATATTTGAGAAACATTAACACACATATACATCTTGTGTGTGTGTGTGTGTGTGTGTGTGTGTGTGTGTGTGTGGGCGCGCGCGCGTGCGCAGGACAGTTTGCTGGAGAATTTGCTGTTTCTGGAGAATGAGTACACTGGGAGCAAACTCCAGCCATTGGCTTAACAGTAGTCCCTTGAGCCTCTTGTCAGCCTCAGTTCCTCAGTTTGCTCAATTTTGTTGAGGGTTTTTGTATTGTGTTCATTAAGGAAATTGGACTATAATTTCCATACTAGTTTTGTGTTAGGTTAATACTGGCTTTGAAGTGTGTTTGCCGTATCCCTTCGAAGCCTTCCTGCTTGATAAAGCATTTTAAGAACTGTGTCTATTAGTTCTTAATCTAGAGTTTGTAATCTAGAGTTACCTGAGACAAACGATCCTCATTTGAGGAACTGCCCAGATCACAGGGTTTGTGGCCTTGTCTGAGAGATCATCTTGACTGACAGTCGGTGTGGATGGACTTAACCCACTGGGACTGGCATCAGTCCTGAGCAGTGGGCCTAGGTGAAAAGCTAGCTGAGTGTAAGCCTGCAGGACCGTAGGGGATGGTATTCTTTCGTATTTTCTGGTTTCGTTCCTGCCCCAGTTTCACTTAGTGATGGACTGTGACCTGGAAGTGTAACCAGATAACCCTTCCTTCCCAGGTTGCTTTGGTCATGATGTTTATCACAGCCACAGAAAAGCAAACTAGAGCACAGTCCATTGTTTTTAGTTCTTCCTATGCCATCTGGTGACGTCTGGTCAGTCTATCAGACCTAGGTTTCCTTCATCAATCTGAGTTTCTTTTAATTCCAATGCTCAACCTAGATCAATTCTTGTTGTTTTATATACCATTGGCCCAACTTTGGCAGTCTACAGACTCTAGAAATGCATCAGTATTGCTTTTCTGGTATTACTTTCAAACATTCCCTATCAATCTTCTAGATTTTGTTGGCATTTGTTTTAATATTTCATTAGAGTTCCTGAAGACCCACTTGCCTCATAATTAGTAGCCAGTAAATAGTTCTCACTGAAAAGTAAAGTTCTCAGTTGATAGATGGTCCAGTGTCCAAGTAGGCAGGCAAGACAGGCTCACATGCCGGGAACCATCATGCTATTTCTATGACTCTTCTCAAAGGACTCTTGTTCTGCCACTGTGGGTAAAATCCAGGAAAGCAAGAGCAGCCTGACCCAGGGACTGTGGCTCTGAAGAGGGCACAGTGCCCCAGCCACCCACTATCTATACCTTTGCAGTGTGATCATTTCCTCAAGACCAGAAGGGAAGTTTTAAAACTCCTGCTTCCCC
This sequence comes from Mastomys natalensis, assembly GCA_021653895.1. NCBI lineage: Eukaryota > Metazoa > Chordata > Mammalia > Rodentia > Muridae > Mastomys > Mastomys natalensis. Next base: position 318,382 of record JAJTUV010001258.1, read on the forward strand.
CTCCCACCTCCTTCCTCTACTGTACAGTAATAGTACGTTCTAAAGGAAGCAAAGCTTTTTTCATAGTTCTATATTGTAAGATAAGTACTTTCTCATGCAGGATTTGTTGTTAGTTTGCCAGTGCTACAGTATTTTTCTTGAATTATTTTCAGAAGGTTATTTTGGAACAGTCACCCAAAATGTCCTCAGAGATCCCACCTAGCCCCTCAAGGGTATGTGACCCCTACAGTGGCCTACAGGTGCACAGCTACCACTAATGGAGCTGTTGAGTCTGGCACTTATATTTGGGATATAATGGAAGTGTAGCATGAGATAGGTTTTGACAATGTGAAAAAGGAAAATACATTGTTAGTAATTTTATATTGATTCCACGCTGAAATGAAAATGTCCATATCTTGTGCTCCGTGAGATGCATTGTTAATATTTACTGATCTTTCTCTTTTCTTCTGCAGTGTCTGCTAGAGCTTGTAAGACTTGTGGCCTGAGTGACTTCTCGTGGGCAGGTCTGTGGTATGCTACCTTCTTGGTCATGAGTAAGAAATAGCACTGGGCCAGCTCTATTGGCAGTTCCTGTCTTCTGTTGATGTCACAGCTGCCTGGGAGATGTGCCAAGAAGGAATCTGTTAGGTGGGCTTAGGTTAAGTAGGAAAGGGTACCCCAGACCCATGGTCTGAGTGTACTCGCCACCCAGGGCATAATTGGGTAGAAATTCCAAGGCAGGCAGTGCCAATTCAAGCCAGAAGTTAAGCTCACTGTGTTAGCAGAAAACTTACTTCTCAAAGCCATTTGCACTAAGGCAAGGAAGATCTTTACACACCTGGATTGTTAAATGCAGCCTGCCGGAGTTCAACATCAGAAGTCACCCCTGGTCAAGTGGAGGTCTGCCTCTGGTTCTGTTACTGGTACCACAGGAATGGGTTACCAGTACCTTCTTATTGTCACAGTCTGCAGGAAAATTGTTCCTCATAAGGCATTTACTAGATGCTAAGTGTGAATTTATGAAATACTAACTGTGGGTCAGACACTAGGTTTTCCTTTGCATTTAAAAAATAAATAGTTCCTGTCCTAAACAAATAAACTCATAATCTAGCAGATGAGTGAAGGCCGTTTGTCATATGATGATAGAATCATGCACACCCAGACTTCTGGAATAGCATACACACTGTAGCTATGAACATTCTCCTGTATGCTCGAGAATCTCCAGATTTCGTGCAGTGCATAAAGGCCGTGTAAATAGTTGCTCTGCTGAATTATTAGGGACTAATGACAAGGAAGAGGTCTGCCATGCCACACGCAGGTACTGTTGTCTTTTCGGTGTCTCACGTTCATGGTTGGTTAATTCCATTGATGTGGAACCCTCTGGTACAGAGGGTTGGCTGGGGTGACCGAGCATCTTATTCATTAACCCCCTCGATACTAAATTGCTGGAGCTTTAGTTTTTGTTTGTGAGCTGCTGTAGCCCAACCTCCAATGGTGGTTCCAAAAGTATTAGTTTCATGCCTCTTGACATGGGCTGAATACTCCCTTCTGTTCCTAACTTTGTCTTCCAGAACATTCCTAGAAGCTGGAAAAGATGTCTTCAAACTCCCCAGTTTCACATCTTTCCCAACTAACACTTACTGTCTTTTTCTGGAACATTGTCCAGCTCTTTCCACAACCAAGCAAGCTTACTTCCTCTCTTGCTGCTTCCTACAAGCCACTCTGCATGCTTCAGCCATTTCCAGTCGTCTAAAGATGTACATTTTACAGCAGTTTCAGATGTTGCTGATGAATTGGTGTGCATGTATTGGACCTCAGGAAAACCTTCCAGGACACAGTTGGCACTCCGAGGTCAAATGGCTGATTGCCTACAAGCTCCAGCCATTGGTGCCAGGGTTGAATATGCCTTGTTGGTCTGTCTGTTCAAGGAATCCAAAAGCCCTTTGTTCTCTTCTTGCTATACACTTCCTCATTCAGACAGGGGCTCCTGGGCATACCTGAGTTACAGGTGAGTTTACACTCTGCCCTACAAGGAGTCACGTTTATACAGCTGTGACTTTTTTTTCTGAGGACAGACACATTGTGATTTTGGGAAAGGTCATCTTTCTATAGCCTGTTTTCTGACAATCCAGGAAATACCACTGGTATCTTGCAATAATTGAGATGTTTCTAAAAAATGGAAAGCAAGATTCACATAAGCTTTTGCAGTTTATAGGAACCCCTTCTGGAAGCCCCTGAAAACAACCAAAATGCCTTAAATACTCCTCTCTCCGCTGCCACGTTCTTCTGATCTGGTACAAGGTCCGTTACAGCTGGAGTAGCTCTTGTAACTGCTGAGGGTTTCATCAGCCTGAGTAGTTCTCTAATGCCATCTGTGTCTCTGTTCATTTTAGTGCCATAGATGGAAAGAGTCATTTTTAACCCTTCGCCCTCAGTTCTGCTGCACACTTAGACTGTATCAGAAGTTTTATGGCTACATATAAAATGTCAGGGGCCAGCCGGGTGGCTCAGCAGACAACGGTGCTTGCCACCAGCAAGGTGTCAGCTCAACAAGCCTGGGCTTCAGCCTCAGAGGCTACATAAGGGCAGAAAGGGACAGTTTATCTACAGAGTGGTCCTCTGTTCTCCACATGCCTGCTATGGTATGGTATCCATATTGTGGGGCATCACACACACACACACACACACACACACACACACACCATACCTTAACAAATTCAGACTGAGTCTTTGAGCCAAACTGATGTGAGCTGAGTCACTTTACATGCTATTTGTGCTAGAATCTCTATTTAAGTCACAAACAGAACTTTTCAATTAAACTGAAAACAAAATATTGTGAAAGCTTTGGCATGTTCCAGAGTAGCAAGCATCTTGGTTCCTTTGGGAGGTCTGGTTCATGCTCTGAGGCCAGCGTGGCCTACCACAGAGCTAGGCTATAAACTGGATTTAGCAAGTCCCAAAACTTGACTAGATGTCAGAATTGGCCCCAGGTGACTAAAAGCAATTCAGCCAATTACCCAGTTTCTTCAGGCAGAACGTTAGAAGGACTGGCATCGAGGAAACAGATGTGGAAAGCCCAAAGCAAGCATATGTGTTAGGAAGACAGCATATTGTCAAATAGTGTAAACTAGATCGAAGATTTCACAACAGTTTTCCAGTTTAACTCGCTTGCCCTTAAAGTGTAGCAAGCACTGCTTCAAGTCACAGAAGCCTCCGTGGGCTGTAGGCTACAAGGAGGTCAGCAGTATTCTCAAGTCGTAGTCCCAGCGATGTGGATTCTGATACTCTGATCTCCTGCGCCAGATGCAGCTCCAAGCTCATCCTTCAGGAAGCCTTCCCTCCCTCCCTCCTATGACCTTCTCTGCTCCCAAGGTCAGGGCCACAGTCTTTGTGCTCTCAGGCCTGGGCCTGGCGCCTGCTGTGCACTGCTGCCTTGGACAGGAGAGCAGTTTGTTCTCACAGTGTGTCAGAAGGGCAGAACTGAAAAGAGAGCAGCACAGGCAGAACCAGGTTCAGAATCTTCAGCATCTCGCTAAAGGCTCTGAACTGCTCTAGAGTGAAGATGGGATGCTCAAACCCAGTGCAGCGTTCCCAGCGTTGGAAGAGTGCTGAGTTCAGCAGAGGTTTCGGAAAGGTTGACTCGGGAAGGGGTAATGTGAGTTTACTGTAGAGTCAGGCATAAACCTGGGCTCAGCTGGGCGATGGCTCACTTGGTAAGTGCTTGCCATGCAGCTACAGTGTCCCAAGTTTGGCAAATATTGTAGGAAAAAACTAGGTGTGGCAGCTCAGTGTCTCCGGGAACAACTAGATGATCCCCGGGGCTGCTGGCGGTCTAGCAGAAGCGGTAAATCCCAGGTTCATTGAGTGACTGTCTCCAAACACTGAGGTAGAGGTTGATCGAGGAAAATAACTGGCGTCTAACATTTCTCTTTGTACACTTGCATGGCCTATCATACTTAACCATGGGAGAAGGTCACCTTTCCCTTCCCTGTCGCCGTGTACAGCTCCTCCCAGCCACTGTCATGTTCCAGGATCCTACTGAATCTTCACGACCATCCTGGGAGCAGGCGTATGTGAGTTCTGTTCCTCCTGAGCAAAGACCTAGGCATGTAGGGTTTGTCTGCAACTGAGTGAGAGCAGGCTGCCATGCTGTGCTCCAGCATTACTGCCCTGTTTACAGTCTTCACTCAGGCCTAAGAAAGCTCAGGTTAGGATAGTGAGGTACAAGGAAATGAAGTCTGCTTTCCCTTGACAGAAATATATTTAATCAGCTAAGAGTACTTGAGGGGATTTTGATGTTTCTGTCTCTCTCCGAAGGGCTGGCTTGTTTCTGCCCTGGACCCTGTGTCAGAGAGGAGCGTCTCGTGAAGCACAGCGTGTTTGCAGTCTCCGATACTTGAACTTGCCCGAGCTCTTGTATGTTTACCAGAATCCAGATGCGAAAACACAAGTTACAGAAAGAGATCTGCAAAGTGGATGTTTTGGTGGGCATGTTCTCGTTTAGGTTCTGGTGTGATGTTACGTGCTTACTGACAAAATTGATTGTGAATTTTAGGTGTTCTTTTTTTTTTTAGTCTTAAGATACATCCTTTATTTAAAACATTATTGGAGATAGGTGGCCAGTCTTGATCCTGGATGTTCTCAGCCTCTAAAATTACTTCAGCAAGATGCCAAGTTCATGTGTGCTTAAATCTCTTTCTAGAGAGTTCTTTCTAGAGCTAGGATATTAGCCCAGCCTCTCTAACCCAAACTAAGGACTTTTTCTCTGTGCTTGGCAATTCTGAGATTAAAAACACACATACTTTTTCTACCCCACCCCCCACATATCTTGACTGTCTTTATACAGTACAAAATAACACAAGAAAAAGGAGCTGCCATCAAAACTATATTTTAACATGGCTTTAAAACTCCTTAGGACATAGCACTCAGGAGAACAAAGCAGGACAATCATGAGTTCAAGGCCAGCCTGGGTTACATACCAAGACCCCTGTCTGAAAGAAACAAAAGTATATAATAAAGTTTAAGATTACAGTTAAAAAAAATAGAACTCCATAGAAGTTCCAAAAATGTAAAAATAATTTAGTTCCTAACTTGTGAAATTTGGGCTATCAAGTTTTTATATCATGTATATGAATGTTACTATACATATCACCACTGTGTTGTGTGTGTATCTATATCTATATCTATATCTATATATCTATATCTATATCTATATCTATATCTATCTATCTATCTATCTATCTATCTATCTATCTATCTATCTATCTATATATGTATAATATATATCTCAAAGTAAAAATGGAAAAGGAATGTGACAGAAATTTAAAAAAACTGCTCTCTCAACACTGTGGTGTATCAGCTCATGCAACTGTTTATTTTCATTTATTTATTTGTTTGTTTAGTTTGTTTGAAACAGGGTTTCTCTGTAAAATAACCCTGGCTATCTTGGCACTTGCTCTGTAGGCCAGAGTAGCCTCAAACTCACAGAAATCTACCCGCCTCTGCCTCTTCCTCCTGAGTTCTGGTAATAAAAGGCATGGGCTATCATGCCTGGCTTTTTATTTATTTATTTTTATAATTTAGATTTTTTTAAACAGAAATTTACTATTGCTATGGGATAAGTGAAAATTTAGAAACTACCCAGCTCAGAGGACTGTAAGAAACTAAAGAAGCATCTGTGTGTCTCCAAATTTAAACAAACCATCTAATTAGGTATTTGAGTATTCAATATTGGGTAGTTTACGTGTGTCTTCTCATTACCGCTGGCCTTCCCACTGGTCAGTGAGATAATCCATTAGTTAAGCACATTAGTGAGCAAAGATCACCCTTTCCCCAGCTCTGTGAATAAATAAGGGTATTTGTGCCAGTTGACTGCATTCTTGAATTGTGGAGAAACACCGTGCATTAAATTGCACCCAGATTAGATCATGACAAATTTGGCAGGGATGAGAAGATTCCTTGAATGGGTGTTTGAAATTTACCCAAAGTCCCTGAGCGCTTTGCTTTCATAAAGGATTACAATCCAGGACCAGGGAGACTGTCCTTAATGATGTGATTAGCAGTTTGTGACATGTTTTGCTTTGTGTTCTCATGTGGTTGAATACTCTCAGTAGCACTTTGGGGAGATACGTTAGCTCTTTCAAAGCCCCGAGATGAAATTCAGTGAAGTCATTGTCTTCCTCCACTTCAACAGTCTACAATAGTAAAGTCTAAAAAATATTGTGAGACTCACATAACTATGTTTTCTAGTACCCATACTTTAAAAAGCAAAAACAAATTGGTAATGCTGATTTCCTGTGTACTGGGCCTGCTGCATGCTTGCTAATGCTCTGTCCATTGAGGCACACCCCCAACCCTGGAAACATTCAGTTCAGTAATATAATTTATTTAACTCATTTCTGAAAAATATCATTTCAAAATGATCAGTATTTGAAAATATTAATGATCCATTTTATATTCCCTTTCAAATAAATCCTACAAATCTCTGAAATCTGACACTTCAGAAAAATCGCAGTTTATATTCACATCTAGAAAGATCCCCTCAGTGGTCAGGCTGTAGGCCTGGAAGCCGGTTATCAAGGCCTGCACTTCCTGACCACCCACTGCGCTGAGACTCACTTGGCAGGGGCCTGCTGAACTCTCACATGTGAGCAGCGTTGGTGGGCAGGCTGAGCTGAGGATCACCTGACATAGTCCTGGTCTAAATCCAAGTTTGCTGGACACACCCAGCATGTTCAGTGAAACTTCTCTTTACTCAGAGTTAGACACTTTGAAAAAACTTTTAATTGATTCTTTGTGAATTTCACAACATGCACCCCAATCCCTCTCATCTCCCCATCCCTCCATATCCACCCTTCACCCTTGTAACTCCCCCACAAAAGAAAACAATATAAAAATAAAGATGAAAGATTAAAAAGAGAAGAAGCAGCAGCAGCTCACTGTGGGAGCTGCAGCCCCTGTGGTGTGTGTGTCACACAGGACCCCTTTCGCACAAACAGCTTTACTTGTAAATGTTCACTGTACTCAGTCATTGGTCTGTTTAAGGCCTCTGGCTGGCTTCTGCTATAGTATCAATACTGGATCCTCACCAAAATTCGCTAAGATACATGCTGTTGCCCTGTGTCATGGAGACCCTGAAGTTTTGGATATGTAGGGCTGGCCCCTTAACGTGTCCCAGCAGATCATGGATGGGGTAGATGTTGGAGTGGACCAACTCAAAGCCCTGGATCTGGGTCTGGTGGTAGCTGAGTTGGTCAGCCTGCCAGCTCTCCTGCTTTCTCCCCCTCTGGATCACCTCCTTTACACTGTCCAGGTGAGGAGTGGGGCCAGGTCTGCAAAGCTCTTGGCCATCAACATGGCCTCAGGTGGCAGCCCAGACCAGGGACATCCCCATGGCCTTTGTTGATAACATGGCCATGGACATGGGCACAGACCATGCTGCAGGGCCATGGACTCAGACTTCAGGTGGCACAGGCTACTGAAATCAGGCAGTCGTCACCACCCTCGAGTCTCCAGCTCTGCCTGTCCTCCTAGTGCACAAACCATTCTGCTTCTCTTTTTGTCCTGTACTTCCACCACACACTCATTGTGCTACCCATGAGCTTCTGGGTGCCTTCTGCCAGCCATCACTGCAGAGCAGCAGGCAGGCCTCGCTAGACACACCTTGGATTTTTTAAAAAAACTACTCCCTGAATACAAGTGTGTGCTCATGCATGGATGTGCTGGTGTACACCTGTGTACCCAAGTGTATGTGTGGCTTGTGAGAAAACTCTGAAGATGCTGCTAGCCCAGCAGTTTGGGGCATTGTGATTAAGTGAAGACTACTGTAGAATGCTCTGTGGACTTTTGAGTAAACTTAAATTTTAAGAAAGGAATGACAAATATACATCGGAGGAAACATGATAGTGTGGTCATAGTGTGTGGTCATTCGTCCTTAAGAATTGAGTTCTCATATAATTTGGTTAGGTAAGCCGAAAGAAAACCATGGAAGCCGGCCGGGAGGGGAACCAAAAACCCAACATGAATGATGCTGTGCATAGTGCTATGACCAAGTGGAATGAGGTAAGGCGCTTTGAAGAGCAATGAAAAGTGACTTGCAATAGGTACATTAGGGTAGTATTTAAACTCTGAAGGCCAGGTGAAGAACCCATAGCTATCAAAAATTATCAAGCAAACCCAAATGGCTGCTGTTTGTTGAGGGAAGGATGGGAGGAACACACTGCTTTCAGGGTGGTTTGGAAAGAATAGATGTTGGCAAAATGGACAAATCTGAGACTTGCAGATAAAACAGAAACATGAGTCACGGATAAATAAACACCCCTGCCATGCACATATCTTTGCTGAGGGCCAGCTCTGGGTGGGATGGTGGTGCACACAGAACCAGGACGTAACTAATTTTAAGTATTTACACCCCCAAATTAAAACATTTTTAAATTTTAAAATGGACTAAAATTCCTGTCAAATATATGATTTGAATAAAGTGCATAATTAAACCTTCCAAGGCATTGTGACAAATTGCTCACTTTCCTAACTTAGATAACCCTACCACTTCCCATTGCCATGGGAAGTAAAGTCTTTGTCTGTAACACATTTAAAATATTCCCTTTAAAACCACACTGTCAAATTGAGTGGTTTGTTTCCTTCATTTTTAAAACCATTTAATTATTTTTATTTTATGTGTATAAGTGGATTCTTTGCCCATGTATATGTGTGTGTATCATGTAAATGCAGTGCCTATTGAGGTCATGAGAGGGTACTAGATCCCCTGGGGCTGGAGATGGTTGTGAGCCCCATTGTGGATGCTGGGAACCGAACTCCGGTTCTCTGGAAGAGCAGCCCATGCTCTTAGCTGCCGAGCTCTGTCTCCTTCATTTTGTAATTTAAGATACCTGAACGTTTGAATTCTAGATAATTTTGTTCAGTATTATACTAGATATCTAGATTTTATTACTGATCTTCACATTACTACCTCCAAGGTTAACATTTCCTGGTCTGTCTGAAATCTCTCTTCCATTCTTCTGGCTCAGTAACTAGCCTTTGGGTTGGTGTTTGGGTGCAATGGTATTAATAGCGGGGTCCAGGAAATGCTGGAAAATATCCCCTGTGGCCTGTACACCTTTCCACAGGATGTATTTGACTGCCCTCGTAACATAGAATCTAGTTTTCCATGGAGCTAACCCCCAGCTGTTTTCTAAAGTCTGACTGAGAAGAAGCACTCTGACGTGGCCGTCTTGCAGATTCGACATTCTCCATAGAAAGTGTTTGTTTCTGCACAGATAGGGTTTTGGCATTCTGCTGTGACCAGCTAAACTAATGACATGTTGAGTAGATTGGCAGATCTTTGTTACTTCATTTTAAAAATATAGGTTCCTACCTGAGTGTAGTGGCACACACCTGTAATGCAAGTTCTTGGGATCAGAGGTTCAAGGCCATCCTAAGCTACATAGTGAGTTTAAGGCCATCCTGAATTGTATGAGACCCTGACTTTATAAATCAAAACCAAACAAATAAAAATATTTATTATTCTTCTATTATGGAAGTGATTTTGTAGCAGTAATGAGATCAGACTCTTAGCAGATGGTCTTCTGTATTCATTCTCTGAGGTGACTAATTCCACATTAGCTAATAAAACAGTAGGACTTCTTGAAAAGGTCACAGGTTAAACCAAACATCCCACTAGGAATATTAAAGACTGGATGTAGTATGCTAAAAGGAGCCAGTGGCTCAAAGATATTAGATAGCAATACAACCACATTATGGGACATGTAGAAAATGAAGAAAAGCTGAGAACAGAGCCACTCTATAGACCACTTCCCTTAGGATGTGTGCTGACCCTGTAATACCTAGGCCATGGAACTTGGCAGGACTTTCATCAGCCCTGGGAACTAAGAGAAACCAACTTACAGCCCCAAATTTGCACATCAGAGTCAAGGAGAAGACAGCAAACAGTCCATACTGTGGCTGAGGTGATGTTGGACAGCTGTGTGGCTGAGGTGATGCTGGACAGCTGTGTGGCTGAGGTGATGCTGGACAGCTGCTGTAGCTGAGGTGATGCTGGACAGCTGCTGTGGCTGAGGTGATGCTGGACAGCTGCTGTGGCTGAGGTGATGCTGGACAGCTGCTGTGGCTGAGGTGATGCTGGACAGCTGCTGTGGCTGAGGTGATGCTGGACAGCTGCTGTGGCTGAGGTGATGCTGGACAGCTGCTGTGGCTGAGGTGATGCTGGACAGCTGCTGTGGTTGAGGTGATGCTGGACAGCTGCTGTGGCTGAGGTGATGCTCAGTGGCTATCACAGGTGAGAGAATGAGCTCTCAGTAGCCATGGTAGCCAGGAACTCAACTTCAAGTCATTTCTAACACAAAGATCCTGGACCAGTTGGTTTTAAACCTGTCTAGAATAGCAAGGTTCTCTCTGAGGAAGAACGTGTCATTAGAATTTCAATTTTTTTCATTCCTTTTTGAGATTAAAATGTAATTATATAATTTCTCCAATACTTTTTCTACCTCCAGACCCTTCCACAAATACCTCCTTGCTCTCTTTCAAGTCCACGACCTCTCTCTTTCTTTTTTTATTAATTGTTGTTACACACATATGTATATGTGTATTTGTATATGTGTGTGTGTGTGTGTGTGTGTGTGTGTGTGTGGCGGTGTGTGTGTGTGTGTGTGTTATTCCTAAATATAAACTTCTTGGTCTGTAAGTTACTTGTATGTATCTTTTCAGGGCTAACTGTTTGGTTTGTTCTTCCCTGGGAAAGACTAGTTCTTCACTCTCAGTATTTCTTAGTTGCCTGTAGTTTTTGTTAGTGTTAGGCATTGTGGGCCTCATTATTTTAAAGATTTTCACATGCATGATATATACCCAGCTAATAATAACCAAGATCACGAAAAGGACAGAATAAAATGGAAGGGGGTGTTGGGAATTATAGATAATAGGAATATGACTTTCTATAATAGAAAAATTGAGTTTTATGTCATTTATCAGGCAGATGGTTTAACAGCTAGTACTTACTATAAGATATTTTGGAAGACTAAACATTTACAAGTGAATTGGCAGCTATCAAAACGAGCTACCTGAGAAGTTAAAGAAACGAAACCTTCCTGGAGGAGGCAGAGAGCTGCATTTTCCTGTGGCCAATGGCCTGCCAGTTACCATCCCACCAACCCATGTTCCTGAGAGTCAGGAATTCAGATGATGGTTTGTTTCGTTCTTACCAGAGGTCTCTCTGGTTTCAGTCACAGGTCATCAGAGGACAGTCACCTAATGTTTTTACTTGGACTGGAGCCAGCAAAAGGAAGCTCGTGTACATGGCTATCAGGCTGGTTCCTGGCAATGGCAGCCTCTCAGGGAGCTTTGCTTTGTCACAGGTTTACATCCTGTGGCCACCTCAGCACGGGCCCCTGGTAATGAGGTTAAGCAAACATGGACTGCAGCTTTCCACACTGAGACAGAATTAATGTTTTCTCTTCATGAGCTGATTGTCTTTGGGATTTTATTATGACACAAAGGCTAACTGGCCTCATGAAAATATTTTAAGTGTCTTAGAAGTCCCTTCTAGTCATGAAATTATGGTGCTTTTTGTTTCTTCAGAGTTTACTCAAAACTTGAGCACATGAGACACTGATGTCACATTCTTTGTTTCCCAATCTGTAACAAATGTTACACCTTTGCTGGGATGATTTGCCCATGATTGACTGTGCCAAGGCAAGGCTCAGCATCACTGCTGTTGGAGAATATGCAGCCTTGTAAAGTGGAGAAGGAGGTATTCTCACTGTTAGAGGAAACAACTCATCTCCTAGAAACCTGACATGTTCTCTGTCCTATCCCCTCAGGCCGCGATTAACTAAACCGTTTGCTAAGACTGTTTAGAGGTGAGATGGAGCTGTGGGGTTTACAGATCATCTTTTCTGGATGCTCACTTGCCTCTGCCTTTAAAAAGAAGAAGAAATCATTTCACAGGAATTGCACTTTTTAATCTAGTTCCTTGCCATGTGACTGGAGTTTGGCACTCCTTTCTTGGTACCACTATAACCTGTCTTCTGGTACAGTCTGCACCTAGCATTTGTGTCTTGTCGGTTTGCTTAATAGGTGTGAGAACTGGGCAGGTAAACTGCACATGGGGACATGTCACAGTCCCAGCACTTCAGCTCAAGGGCAGCCAGACCTCCGTGACCCAACTCTGTTGAAAACTGCCAAGAGCTGGACGGTCTAGAGAGATGTTTCCTAAGTTAAGAGCCCGTACTACTCTTACAAAGAAGCTGAGGTCAGTTCCCAGTATCCGAATCAGCTGGCTCAAAATCACCTCTAACTCCAAATCCTCGCCTGGGATTCAATGTGTCTATGGGCATCCAAACTCCCCATACACATAAAGACATAATTTTAAACATTCCAACACTGTGGTATGTTGATCCACAGTTATGAGCTGTCAGCCAGGGAAACTGACTTTGTCCTAGTGTCCCGTCTATAACATATATCCGGGTGTGGAGATGGCCTAAGAAGAGGATCAAATTAGATAATGTATATTCAGCCTTTAGGTAAGGGCTGAGGAGGCGCTCCGTTGACTTCTGTCCCCGGAACATGAGAAGCTGGGTTTGGCTGCCCGCACCTGTCATCCCAGCACTACAGAGGTGGAGGCAGGACAAGGAGTTCAAGGTCATCTGCTGCCAGCCTTGGGTTCACAAAGGACCCTGTCCCCAAACAAAGGAGATGTACATAAATAATAATCAGTACTGTTTCTTAGTACTATTGGTGTGGTAATTTTTTATACTTCTGGGACCACAATCTTTGAAGAAACACTGTAGCTGGACTGCGGCATTGAAGAGGGTCTTTCCTTTTTAGCCTGTAAGTACCGTTGCCAGTTGCTTCCCGATAAGCTGGGAGCTGATGGGAAGGCAGGTGATGCAGTATGCATCCACCGCACACTGAAATAAAATGCCATTTCCTTAGGAACAGCTAGAAATACCGATGCTAATTTTTCCTGTGCTCAGGAAAAGCAAGCACGATGCGTGCGGCTGCAGTAGACTAGAAAGAGCTCTCCAGAAACATGATGTCATTCTAATCTGTGCCGCCAAGGGATGAGCTCATCCAGGCGGGGCCTCTCGGGGCCGCAGCTGTGCCAGCTCCTCCCTTGTGGTGTTCCTCTTACAGGCTTGCTCACCCTCCCTACCCTACACCCACCCCCTGCCTGCCTGTGCCAAACAGAGACACTGAAGGATGAATTATTTAAGACCCAAGGTGAACTCCTGCAAAAGATAACCAGTCTATAGAAGGCACTCCAAAAAACATCGAATTGCATGGTCTTACAAAGAAGAATAGTAAAGCAGTTTGTAGAACGGCTGTCATAAATGAGAGGACAATTGTGCTGGTTCTCTTTGCCTTTGCTTGGTCTAGGAGCAGTCTGTCCATCTTCTTCTTAAATAATTGCTGAATCCGTGGCTGAATTTAATGCTGGATCTGAGCCAACACATACCTGACCCTGAACCACATGGCTGTGGCAGAAACAGCCAAGCAGCTTTTCCCCACACTTTTCCTGTTATACATTGTGATGACCTTGGCTTATCCTGCTGTCGTAAACGTACCTGTCAGTGTAGGTCATCGTGAGAGTCAGTGTACTCTATGTGACCATGAAAACTGTCACCTCTGCAGACCTTAGTTTCTCCATCTGTAAAGTAGAGTAATGCAGCCAAGCCTAGATCAAAAAGCGATTGTAAGCACGAAGTGAACGTGGCTGTCGCTGAGCCTGGCGTCTGGTCCACACCCTGTCCTGAAGCAACCAGTGCTCATCAATCAAATACCCATAAGCTCAACTGCTGGCGGTCGGGGGAGTACATTAAAAGGAGAATTATAAAGCTGTCCTCTGGTTATATTATGAGCAAACATGATTACTAGGCTTAAAAAAAATAGTTGTTTAGATTCCATGGAGCGTAGATGCAATGACTGAACCCACACCTAACTCATCCCTCTAAACATGTTAATCAGCTTGGAAGCTTATTTTTTATAGTCTGATTATTCTTTTTTTGAGGATGATTTATAAGAAAACAGATTCGTTTTACATTTCATCATAAATCAGACTGAACTCCCAACTATATCCTCAACAGTATCAGCTCGCAGCTTTATCTGTTCTTTTATCAAAGACAATTCCAGTTATCATGTCTCAAAACGTATCTACCACAACGTACCCCAGATGACTCCTCCAGCACTGGAATGAGTGCTCAGTATTTTCTTTTTTCATTTTTGTTTTTATTTCTGTTTTTTTCAAGACACGTTTCTCTGTGTAGCCCTGGATGTCCAGAATCTATCTCCCTTGTACTCAGGCTAGCCTCGAACTTACAGAAATCCTTCTGCCTCTGCCTCCTCCCCGAGCGCTGAGACTAAAGGTGTGCGCCACCAACACCTGCTCAATATTTGTTATTCTGGTGATGCCCCAGCATTGAAGTTCGTCCACCCTGTCATCTTTTATGATAAGCCCCCAGATTGAAATGGTTCCCACTATCATCTGATAACCCACACACACTAAAATGGGGCCAAATTATTATATACTGTCTTTTCCATCTTCAAACTTTTCCACTTACTCAAAAGTATCTTTTAATAACTTTTTTCAAAATAATCACAGAAAATATTCCTCAGTGCTTAAACTTTTATAAAATCAGTTTGCAAGCACATATCATTTGAATTTTTATTTTTTCAGAGCTGGATGTCAAACTGATTAAAATATGCTTTTATTTATGTAAAATTGCTAATTTGCTTTTATCATTATTCATTTGAATGATTGTTTTAAAGCAAAAAGCTTCATTAAGATATTGAATCAGTAATAAAGATGTGCATTTTTAACCAGTAGTTTTATATGTTAGATGGCTAGTGTTTTAATGTTCTTTTTGTCTGAACATAAGTTTAAAATCTTACTTAAATCAGCACATTTTATATAAACAAGATGATAATTCAATGATTTCTTGCTTTATTTTTAAAGTATTTTTTTTCTTTTTTATATTATTTATTTATTTATTTTATTTAGATGAGTTCACTGTAGCTGTCTTCACACACACCAGAAGAGGGCCTCAGATCCCATTACAGATGGTTGTGGGGCCACCATGTGATTGCTGGGAATTGAACTCAGGACCTCTGGAAGAGCAGTCAGTGCTCTTAACCGCTGAGCCATCTCTCCAGCCCTCTTGCTATATTTATTAGCTTATTTAACTTACACTTAATGATTGTAAATCACAATTTTAGAACCTTTTCTAGAAAAAAATATTACTATGTATTATTGCCAAGAGTTATCTTTGTTTAAGTGTAAACATTTAATTTAATTTTTAGAAAATAAGTTTCTTTATTCTTATGGGGCTAACTCAGTAAAGCTCCAGATGTGGCCACAACTCCTATGATGAGAGCTAACAGCAAGCCCCCAGAGAGACAGGTGTTAGGGCCATGAAACTGTAGCCACGCCCTCTATAAATGACACGGCCTCTTTAACTGTTGAATGTTTCAGGACGACATCATATCATTCTGTGACAAACAGGGTCATTCAATAGCCAGCCTCTCTGATAGGCCTTTCTGGTCCCATTCCTGACAGTGTCTCCTGTGACAACAAACACACACACACAACACACACACACACACCATGCATCTACCACTTCAGCCACCCTGCACCTTGTTCTTGTTTTCCAGCTGTTCCATACACTTAAAGTGGTGTTGCTAAATTTGTAAATAAAATTGCAGAAGGTATCTGGGCATGGCGCCACATGTCTGTAATCCCAGTACTTGGGAGATAGAGGGAGGAGGTTCAGGAACTCAGCACATATGTGCACATGTGTACCACACACACACACACACAACACACGACAGGGTTAAATATGAATTTCCCATAAACAGTGACTATAAATCTTCCCAGATACTGCATGAACCATTTTGTACCACAGACACTCCAGCTTATTCCCAGAGCCTTAGGATCTAGCATTTGCACAGAGTTAAATGGGTGCTTAAAGCTGGCAGAGAGGGAGTGCCCTACCAGTTGTGCTTAGAAGTGATCATTTCAGTGATTAAACACTGGAGGACGATGGGAAATTTTTCAGACCTGGGATGGCATGATTTCCCTGAGCTACATGCATGGTGTAGTATGTGTGTGTCTGGAGGCGTGGGAAGGGTTACTGTCCAGTAAAGAGGTTAGGGTTTCCGGAAGTGCCGATCAGAGATGGTGAAAGCTCAGAGTGCAACAGACAACGTTATTTCTGAAACAAAATCAGTAGGCTTTGGCTGTGTTCGGAGGTGAGATGAGGAAGGAGCCGAGGTGCCTCTTGGCTGCATCTCTGGCGTCTATAAAGCTGTTGAATGGGCTGGAGAGATGGCTCAGCCATTAAAGGCTAGGCTCACAACCAAACATAAAGCTCTTGAATAATGGTTTTTACTTTTGGAAGGCCTGGGCAACAGAGAGCGTTGAGCCAGACATGATAGAATATTCAAAGTTAAAGTCACAACAAATACTGAAGCAACCCAGAGATAAAGAATAAAATTAAAAGTAGAGAGGGCCTTGGATGATATCATCTTAAGGTTCTGTCAAGAGGAGGCCGAAGACACCTGATTGAATATCTTTAACTGGGCACCAGCTTGGGAAAAGAAATGTGACTCATTAATAAGACCTGTTATTCTCCACTACTCTGCACTGAGTTGTTTTCATAAATAGGACTGTTTGTCGGCTTCATTGGCGTCATCCATGACTGACTTATTTTGTGACCCCATCTGACCACCGCCTTCACATTTCACTAGACTTAGTAAAGATGAATTGAGCATACTGGGTAAAATACTTAAAGCTGTAGAAAAAGAAAAGTGCGAAAACCCCCAGTATAACCAGCTGCGTCGGTAGCAGCACACTGCTCAGAAGTGGCTCCTTCCCAGACTCTGCATAGAGGCTCTTTTTTGCTTTACTTGTGTAAAGAGAACCCAAGTCCTTACTGGAGATGTGGGTTGGTTTGGAAAGTCTAAAAGCTGATAAGAACCAATGTGTCAATGTGTGACCCAAATAACATTTCTCGTATTAACTACCAGAGCTGAGAGCAGCCTTTTGGGATGTAACAACAGTCATCAGACTCTCTCTAAATCAGGACTGTATTCTTTATTTCCCTTGCTTTTTTTTTTTTTTTTTTTTTTTAAACTTTATCTGCATTTATTTTAGCTGAATTTATTCCCATGCCATGAATTTTTGTTTCTTCAGTTTCTTCTGGGATATCTTCTGTGCAGCCTCCTCTTCTGGCTTGGGAACAGTCTGTTCCTTCTCAGTGAGGATCGTCTCAGTGTGGCAGGAGCAGCTCATGCATGGGTTAATCTGGCCGTGAGCTCTGTAGGTTCAGTAGGGTGCCTTGTTCACCCAGAAATGTTCAATGACTAGAGAATCTACATCTGAACCCTTAAGTTCAGCTACTTGCATTTAGCGTGTGCAGCAAAAATTAAGTGCCATGTTTTGGTCACTATCCCTGTGTCCAGCCCCATAGTTTGGCCTGGGCGCACTTACTGACTCGATCATTATACTGCCAGAATGGCACACTTTGCTTCTTTAAAGTGACATCCTTCAGATACTTGGTAGCTTTGCAGATATGTATAACCTTGATGGCCTGAGCAGTTTCCCGACTGTTCTTAAAGTGAGCACAAAGAATACAATAAAGAAAACCTCTTTAAATTGGCATGATTTTGTGGGGTTTTCTGGGTCAAGAGAGTAAGTATCAAACCACTTACAAGAAGAGCTTCTTTGCATTTCTTTATTCTGCCAGGGCCTGTTGGCAGGCACTTGTAGGCCCAGCACTGGGGAGGTGGAGACAGGCTAATCTCTAGTGCTTGCTTACCAGTTAAACTAGCAGAATCAATAGACCCTCAGGTCCCAGTGAAAGATCTCTCAAAATACAAGGTAGATGGATGCCTATACTTGCTTGCACATAGGCATATGACAGCACCAGCACATGCACGCGCAAAACACACACACACACACACACACACACACACACACACACACACACGGGAAAGCTAATATATTTAACATTCTGATGATTTTCCTCTTTTAAAAGCTTTGTTAATAAACAAATTGGCTAATTAAGCTAATTAATTAAATGTGTAATAAGCTGTCTACTGGACCACAGAATTTTAATAATAGAAACTATAAGACAGGAATATCTTTATTTAGGTATTCTTATTCTCCAAAATGTTGGTTTGGTTACAAAGGCATAATAAATCATCTTTTTACACATTGTGAAAATGGATACTGAAAAGCTTTTAAGCAAAGCCAAACAGGTTTTTTAGCCAATTAAAATTTCTGCTCATGGAAAACAATTGTCAAAATACCTCTAATATACTCAAACTGATGCTGGGCATGGTGGCACCTGCCTTTAATTCCAGCATTTGGGAGACAGAGTTTGAGGAGATCTCAAACTCAGAGATCTCTGAGTTTGAGGCCAACCAGGACTACACAGCAAGTTCCAGGAGAGCCAGGGCTACATAGAAAGACCCTGTCTCAAAAGAACAACAAAACCAAAACCACTACAAAATAAAGTAACATTATATAGATACCAGTTTTAAAATTGTTTATGTGTATAGGTGTTTTGCTTATATGTATGTCTGTATACCACATGCATGCCTGATGCTCCCAGAGGCCACAGAAGGATGTCCGATTCTGTGGAGCTATAGTTGTGAGCCATCATGTTCATACTGGGAATCAAACTTGAATACTCTGGAAGAACAGCCAGTGCTTTTAACTGCTTAGCCATTTCCATAGCCCCAATATCACTATATTATAATCCCTGTGCAACTTATCAGGTAGGACACCTGTCCACACATCTCCTCAGCCTAGCCCCCCAACACCTTCCACAGTTTCCTGTTCTTATTCAGCACTGCTAAGACAGTCGGACCATGGTCATCTTTGTCCTTTCTTCCTCTTTATAAAAGCAGTCTGAAGCTGTCCCCACTTAAGTAACCACATTATTCCAAAGTATGTACAGTTGTTTCAGGATTTTAGTCTTGATGGGGAATGACTGAAGCTTTCTTTTGGCTTTCTCT
Organism: Mastomys natalensis; assembly: GCA_021653895.1. Classification (NCBI taxonomy): domain Eukaryota; kingdom Metazoa; phylum Chordata; class Mammalia; order Rodentia; family Muridae; genus Mastomys; species Mastomys natalensis. The sequence goes on from JAJTUV010001258.1 coordinate 337,390, forward strand.
TTTCTGTGAGCTTTGGCAGCTCTTGCTGCTGGTGCAGCCATAGCTTGGAAAAAAAAGGAATCAACTCAGAACATTCTGAGTCAAGCAGTTCTCATAGAAAGGCTCAGTAGAAACTACCACAGGACTTAGTCATGAAGATCCACCTCATGTTATTTTAGCATTGCTCATTTATAAACACTGTGGAGTCCAAGTTCAGAAGTTCTTGAATGACCTTGGCTGTGGAACTTGGAGAACAGGACAGAGGTGAGATCTGGCCTCCGGCAGAGGGTGGCTCAGAAGTACAAAGCACAGAACAGTGGGCATGGCCAGCAGTTGGTATTCAAGGAGAAGTCCTGGGCATTGGAGACACTGCAGACAGCAGCAGTGGGAGGAGGAGTGGTGCCCTGGGAAGTGTATGGATCTGATGTTGAATTTAAACTCTGGCTTTACCATTTAATAGCTCTGTAACTTGGCCAAATGAATCTCTTACAAGCTCTTGGCTTTTGTCCCACTCTTCCTGTGAAAACCAAATGTGAAATTCGTAGAGCATCAGGCTAGCTCTGCATCACCAATCCCAGGTCTTGTCATGTCAGGTTAGTTAAATGAGATCCTAAGGTTACAGCATTGGTTATGTAAAAGCAGGCCATGGATGGAGAGCAGGTTCATCTCCTTTCTCATTCCTAGTGACCTGCTTAGTGACTGCATCGGAGACCAGCCACAGCTCCCAACAGGTCTCCTGAGAACATAGTGACAAACCCTGTTAAACAACCACTAAGTAGCTGAGATCCTCTGTAGCAAGGCAGAAAATACTCCTTAGAAAGATGGGTGGGGACAGGAATCCCCTCTGAGTCTGCGTGACAGGCCCCAACTCTGCTGTTCACCAGAAGAAAACGCTTTTGTCGTAGCTCCTTTTGGCTAATTGACCTGTGTCACATTTGAAAAGCGTAGCCTACCATTATCGGCCTACTGACTAATAGCTATTTGCGCACTACTCCGTGGTTCTTGTTACTTTGATTTTGCTGGAAGCTTTTCAGGAAGCTTGTCAACCCGTGTTGATGCCCTCGCAGGAAGCACAGGAAGTAGATGTGGATAATCATGCCGTCACCGACTAGTGAGTTCCACTGGGGATTTTACACCTCAGTAAATTATTACCTAATTACAACGAGCAAAAACATATAGTCTGCTCACACTGTGCAAGAAAGGGACTAGGTCATTGCAGGACAAAGAAGCAGACAGTGTGTCTCTACACACCAGTAATTTACAGTTGGCGAAGCCAATCAGTCATGTGCAAGGGAAGCCCCGGAAGCCACAGCACAAACTACACAAGCTTCCATTGGTTAGCCATGCGCACAGTAGTGCTAGGTCTCAGAACACCCCAAACTTAGTGAGTTAAAAGAAGACTCGTGTGTCCCCCTCCTCATTCTCCTGCAGGCTAGCTGTAGGTCAGCTGATCTAGACCGGACCTGGCAGGTCTATAGGCTGGGTTCAGGTTTCTGTTCTATAACTGGCATGTGCCTGAGATCAGCAAGCAAGTCAATGTGTGTTCTCGTGATGGTACAGAAACGCAAGACAGACAAACACACCTGCTGTGCCCTCCATGACCTGAACTGAACACGGAACAGCAGCTGCCTGATGGCATAGACCTAGGTTCAGTGATAGATCCATTCCCATTGTCAAAGGCAATGACAGCATGATGAGATGATTCTCTCTTTCTAAAGGGAGATACTGCAGTTCCAGCAGATGGAGGTCATGAGCACAGAGTGTGACAGTAGTGATGTCACCAAATCTCAAAAGTGTTGGGAGGCATAATATAGAGATTAATTCATTCTGATCAGGGGATCTGTTGGCTTGTGGAAACATGGTATTTGAGATAACCTTGAATGACTGAAATAAAACAAGCTGAGGTTTTGTTTCCATTAGAGCAAATGATACTTCCGTGAGGTAATGGAAGATCCCATTAGGGTTTGAGTGACTGAGGGCCTCAAACTAGGGATCTTTGGAAGATGGAAGCAAAGGCCAGGGAGGAACATGCTAGCAGTTTGAGAGTTTGTTGAATGCTTTGACACTATCATAGGAAAATGCACATACACACACTTGAACATTTATATATAGGCAAACCCCATAGGTAAATGAGAGGAAACGGTTTGTGAATGCCCTTGAGTGCAACGCCAAGGGGCTTAGATGCATTTCTTTGGTAATATGGAGTCACCAAAGACTTCTGGTTTAGAAATGGAGAAATGATGAAAATAGAGTCTTAGCACTATCTCAGAAGAGATAGCTTGAAGGGTTAAAAGGTAAATAAAATATTAGGAGGCAGAGCAACCATTAACTATTGTGACAGGAAGGCCTCACCAAAAAAGGACCACAGGAGGCAGGGAAAAGATGCAGAGGACAGCTCAGGTTAGCAAGAGTAAAGAGGAGAGCCCAGGGAAACTGATACTTTGTCAGGTCATGATTCCCAAAGACATGAGTATTTGTGTTCACTATGGTTGATGAAGTTGAGTTATACCATAAGTGGGAAAGCCTAAACCTTACTCCAGCCTTGTGCAGTGTGGGTGTTCTGTTCCACCTCACCCTTCAGGAGCTAGGAGTGTGACCCTGGTTGTTCACTATGTCCCTGGTGCCTAGCAGAAACCTTTCACAGTAGACATGAGTGTGTAGAGAAATCTTATGTGATTTACACTTCTGTGTGCTCCCTGTGTGTTACAAAGCTGCCTTGCAGAGCTAGTTCTCACAACAACTGCAGAAGGTAGGTAGAATGTCATTAAACTCTAGACATTTCACGCACAGGCTTCCATTGCCAAGAATGTTCTCCATTAGCTGACGTGTCAGAAAGGCTTTAAATACTGGCTCTATTCGAAGAGACCAGAGTGTCCTTGCAGTTCAGAACAGAAAGTGTTGTAAAGTTTAAGCAGTATTTTCATTGGCCTTTCTTAGTTTTCCCTAAGGCAGATAAACCAAATGAGCAGATCAGTCAGTGATGGATAGCTAGTAACAGATCGTGTTGGTTGGCACTTAGGGACAGCTCTCCTGTCACACATCTTCCATGTGAAATCTAATACAAAGCCACTCTGGTACATTAAGCTGATAAACACTATAATCACAGTCTGAACAGAATCTGAGTTGTTGTTTCAGACTCAAGGAATATTCTATATCCTAAGGATTCAAAATAGAGACCATTGCCCCAAATCTGACTGTTTTCCTTGAAATTGCTAGCTTATGAATAAAGGAGCTGATGACTCGAATCACTTTAGAAGATGTCTTTGGGCATATGTTTGACCTGTGTGCAAACACTTTGCTCTTTGGTCTGTATATGAACCTGACACCATAGGTTTCTGGGCACTGTGCCCATAAGTTTTAGGAAAAGAGTGGTCTTGCTGGGTGTTGGCTGCACTATGTGCAGCTCAGAGAGGATGCCTTTGAGTGTCTAAGGTTCCTTTCCTGGGGTATCCATTTGTTTTGTACTGTTTCTTCTGCCTTGAAACCCCATAATGATGAGAGTGTGAGAGAGAGAGAGAGAGAGAGAGAGAGAGAGAGAGAGAGAGAGAGAGAAGAGAGAAGAGAGAGAGAAAGCTGCTCTTTCTGGTTGGTGTTGAAGAGAATCCCAAAAGGGTCTTGACAGAGAAGCACCAGGACCTGTGAGTTAAACCCGTCCTGTACTTACAGGTGGCCGCATGACGTGGCTTTATGCTCCTCAGCACAGTAGCCGTAATGGAGCATGGAAGCGGACCTCATGGAGAGACCTTCCCAGAAGCCTCAGTCTCTAGTCTAGAGGGTCACTTAGAGTTCACTCCTGAGTTCTATAGTTCTGAACATTATATCCCAGCTCTCAGGTACCCGGTCTCAGGTGGAGTTTTACCCACTAGGATTCTTGCCATACAGATAGCTGTGAAGAGTGAGACTCAGTAATCTCACAGGCCAGACGCTGGGCGGTGGGTCTGGAGAGTGTCTGTTCCCACACCTTTGGGCCTCTCTTCCTCTGTTACTCCATGTCACCAAAACAGAAATGACGAAGTATAGTCCGGAGGTTTTGGAGCCTGCACTCTGATTCAGACAGCAAGTGTGCATGGCCATTGCTGAGCGCACTGCCTCAGAGCATCTCAGAGGTGCCAGCAGCCTTATCCGAGGTCTTCAGAAGCTCCCGCCAGAAGGCAGTCTTAATAAGAAAAAGGGTAAGATGCTCACTTCGGGACCTGTGAAAACATCCACTCCAGATACTCTAGCTGGGAACAAAGGAGAGACCAGTATAATACTCGGCTTCGGTAGGCTCCAGACATTACTAGCGATCCCAGGGTGAGATGATTCAGTAGGTAAAGGTACTTGCTGCTCAACCTGAAGACCTGAGTTTGATTTCCAGAACCCACACAGTCAAAGGAGAGAACTGATCTGTACAATTTGCACTGAGCTCCATACGCATGTCCCCGCTCTCTCTGTCTCTCTGTCTCTCTGTCTCTCTCTCTCTCCTCACGCACACACACACACACACACACACACACACACACACACACAAACACAAAATAGATGTAAAAATTTAAAGAAATTCATAAAAATCAGTGATCCTAGCTCTATCTGCTGTCTCTGCCCGGGGCGGGGCAGGGATTGAATGATCCCTTTGCAGCATTACCTCATCTCTGTCTGGCAGCGGCAGCACCTGAATGCAGAGTACAGTTGTTTCGATTGGATCTCAATGAGTAATTTAATTTGATGAGTCAGAGTTTTGATCTTTACAGCCAGGAAATACAGCCAGTGTTCATCCATTATTCTTTTCATCTTAGAAATCACTATTGTTTCCATGGAATCCGTTCAACTGATGAATATTAAGTCTGACTTCTGTTGGAGGCAAACGGCAGAATGGAAAGGAAGTTATAATAGATTTTCTGTTGTTGTTGAGCAAAATATTTATACTGAAATACCAGAGTCCAGGCACTGTCTCCGTTCTCTGCCACTTCCTGCCGTAACCTATAGGCCCAGTGTGCTGCCTGTGCATTCACACGAGGACCTGTCAATCTATGGAATGTAAGATCACGAGGAAAACTCCAAGTTTTGGAGGAACTGTTTTGTCTTTGGTTTTGTTTTTAAGAATACTCCAGATGTGAATATGTAAAGCTGGAAAGGAAAAAAATCTTAATGGACACACAGTAGGCTGGCTAGAGGGGTTCATTATGGCAGCTGTGAATCAAGTCTGTGCAGAGGTAGCCCAAATTCCTAGCATTTGTTAATATTACCTGAGAGCCTTAGTCAATGGCTCATCGATCATGAAAGAATTAAAGCAAGATCAAACAACAACCACAAAAACCTGAGGCAGAAAACCAACCAAACAAACAACCAAAACTGGTCCTCAGTGTGTATCTCAATAAAGCTGAGGCACTGTCCCACGTGGGAATTTTTTGAGCTAAGTTACTAAGGCCCCAATGATAAAAGTGCTTGGTAGTGAAAGGAATTGCCCTTTTAGAGGACGTGGAAGTGCCAGCCTAGGTCTCTTGAATTAATAGCCACTGCAACTTCATGCTTTCTCTGTGCTTCTGGCTTCAAGGCCCATTCTGGACACTGCAGGGCTCCTCTAACTGACAGGCCTTACTCAGGACCCCATCTCTGTGCTGGGAGATTGAACTACTCAGTATACTCTCCTTCTCTCAGCCTTCAGTCCGTCCTCAGAGGGACTGACTCTGACAGACACAGACACACACAACACACACACACACACACACACACACCCAGGGCATGTGAAGGAGTGAGCCCATCTGACTGCAGCCTGCAGTTCTGTCCCCAGCTCAGGCAGTCACTCTGAAGGGCAGCGCCTCGGCCATGGAGTACATTCCCAGTCCTCTCCTGACACCTGGGCAGCCATGGCTGCAGAGTCGCCTTTTAGATGGAGTGGGGGTCTCACTCATGACGTGGCATGGTCGGAACAATGTTCTCTTCACATAATCAGAAAGGGAAATGGCCACTGACCATGCCTAGGAGGGCCACTCAGTGTGTTGTCTGCAGAGTAGTTACTGGTACAGGTAGGGAGGCAGCAGAAATAAGAAAGGCTGTCTTGTTAAGCCTACTTGAGTTTTGTTGTTTGTTTGCTTTTGTCTAGGGGATAGACAGGGACTTTATCCATAGTTCTTATGTTGGCAAACCAGCAAACACTAGACTTGTTTTCTCCGAATTTCCCGCATAAAATAATTATCACCGTAAAGTAGCTGGCAGCTCTCTACATTAGTCAGACACACGGATTTGAGGCCCCCAGGTGATAACATATGACCCGCACAGTACATCAGGGATGACCTACCATGCACGTGAGTGAGAGATACAACCGTTGATGACAGTTTTCTCCTCAAGGATAACTGGGACATTATTGAGCAAGCAGATGATGACTTCAGGTTTCCTGAGTGACACAGGGCTCTGCCTTTCCATTACAGTGGGCCCTGCTGCCCCTGACTGAGTGGCAGGCGCTGCTGACAAGGCAGGACTGTGGGACAGCTGCCTGACAGCCCAGACAGACAGCAGCCTGGTCAAAGGCAGCCCAGCCAAGAGGGTCCTGGAGAGAGTGGTGGCCTTTTGTGGACCTTTGAGGATAGCGGGCACACCCTCGATGGGATGGATGGAGAGAAACTAGAAAGGAGGGAAAAGGCTGGCTGCTCCTGGAAGCAAGCCAGGGACAATAATCTCCCAAAAGAACAGAAATAGAAGTGCAGACTCACATACATACAGGACCCATAGGCACACCCAGATACTCAGCAAGATCACCAGCTCACACAGAGATACATACATGCACACAGATGCGTGCAGAAGTACACACAGGACCCAGATACACGTGGTTGTTCCCAGTTGCAAGCACTGCGAAACAATGACACCAACACACACAGACACAGATACATATACATGGAGACCCACAAAGCACAGCTGTCAAAATAAATTCAGCAATTGTCACAGTGTCTCTGGTCTTGTTTGTTACCATGTGATGTGTAAGCGGCAGCCTGGTTGTGGTCACATGTTCAGAGAGAACATGGTTTAAGAGTGCCTGTAACTTCCAGAATACCATGTTGGCTGTGGTCAAAGAGCGTTAGACTGCACAGTGAAAACCTCTGAGGAATGTTGGAGATGCTTCTCCGAGCTCTTCTCTCTGAGACTCCAGCTAATGACACAGAATTGTTTTCAGAGGATTTGAGACTTCTGATTTAATAATGTTCTTGCTGAGATTCTAGAGTTTACCAATGAATCCATGAGGCTTTGTAAATATAGAAAATTTATCACATACATTGGAGAAAAATAATTTTGCCTTAGATAGCTAGCTAGTTCATTGTTTGTTTGTTTATTAGGGCTGGTAGAAAACTATTTGCAGGGGTGATCTGCTTAAAAGCTAAAAACCTTTGCTTTTCACAAGACAGAAGTAAAGAATCCTCCAAGTCCAACAAAATGACAATGTAAGAGCCTTTTAGACAAGAGCCTAAAAGACAAGAGCCTTTTAGAGGTTTTGATCTCTCTGCCTATCATCCCTCAGTGACTGTCATTGGCAGTGTCCCCAAAACCTTTATGAGGAAATTACCTAAGCATGGGATTTTGGGGATGTCAAGAGCTGAAGAGATCCAAGTCAGAGCGAGCCCTGGCAAATGCAGGGCAGAGAGCAAATACTTGAAATGAAGCAAGCTTTCTGTATATACCATGAAGACACTGGCACAGCAGTCGGCTGGTAAAAGGCAGCTTCATGCAGTAGTCCTGAACTGATGCTTAGGGCAGGTGGATAAGCCGAGGGGGCTTGTTCCCAGCAGGGGGCAGGGCTGGAGTCAGGATCTAGGGAAGAGGACTCTCCAACCCTGAAAAAGCACCATGCACTGCACTGTGACTGACTCAGGGAACAGGGACCAAAGTCTGTCATGTGGGACTTTGCACTCCATCCTGTAAGCAAGAGAGACTCCAGAGAAGGCGTTTCTCTGTCCCCAGGACTGTTAAGCCATTGTTCATTATTTTCAGTAATTTGGGTTTAGCTCTCAACTTCCAGCTGAGAGACCCTGTCTCAGGAAAACTAGGTGGACAGTGCCTACGTTAGAGATGTTAACATCCTTCTTAGTCACTGTTCTGTTGCTGTGAAGAGATCATGACCACAGCAACTTTTATAAAAAGCATGTAACTAGAGTGTGCATAGTTTCCGAGGTTTAGCTCATTATTATCATGAAAGAGGAGCATGGCGGCATGCAGGTACACGTGACACTGGAGAAGTAGCTGGGGGCTCTACATCCAGATCCATATACAGCAGAGCCACTGGCCTGCTGTGGGCTTGTGAAACCTCAAAACCTACACCTGCTCACTTCAACAATGACACACCCACTCCAGCAAGGCCACACCCACTCCAGCAAGGCCACACCCACTCCAGCAAGGCCACACCTCCAGATCCTCCTCACATAGCACTAGTCCCTGATGAGTAAGCACTAAGATATATGCACCTGTGGGGGCCATACTTATTCAAACCACCACAACACCCATTTTCTTAGACGATTCCTATAAAAAATAAAAAAATAAAAAAAAGAAGAAGAAGAAGCTTTTGTGCCTAATCACATGTATGGTTACCAAATCTGATTTCCCAAACTCTTAGTTAACCCTTCCTGGATTCCAAGGCTGGGTGTGGGTTCGTGAGCTTCCCTAGAAGAAGGGTTTTCAGTTCTAGACCTTGCTTCCAGGTACTGACGAGGCTCTGCTGCCACGAAACTCTTCCCTCATGTGTGTCGGCTCTGGATTTGAGCCCAGCACTGAAAGCAAAAGACCTGATTGACTTCAGTCTAGACAACAGATTTTAGTAGCTGACAGGAACTAGATTTGTACTAGTTTAAGAAAGGTATTATTCTTCTTTACTTCTAGTTCTTACTGCAACACTTTAATTGTAGATAAATGTTGTTCGTGACACCCTAGGGTGTAACACCTTCTTCCCTTGGCCTGGATGATGTATAAAATATCGATGAAGATTACTCTTCCTATAACAATAATTCTAGGTATTGCTAAGTTCCATAAAACTCAGTTGAATGTGGAGGAGAAATTATCTTTTAGTTGGGTCTCTGTCTTTATGTGGGATTGGTTTGGCTTGTAATAGTCAATTCAATTTCAAATTAAGAGAAGGTATCTATTAGAACCCCAAATGCCCCTCCTAGCTGCTCTAAGTCTACCAGAAGTCTTTGCAGCAATTTTCCCCAAGTGTAGAGGATCCTACTTCATGTATCATCTCTTAGTGTTAATTATAAGGCTTTGATCTACAGCACTAATTAATCAGTAATTAGATAGTACAGTATGAAAAGAAATTAACAAAGAAAAAAACAAAACACCACTCAGCACAAGGCTGTAGCATCCGATAACTTGATCTAAAATCTTGTTGAGAAATCTGGGTTAAGTGATCATTAGCCATATACTTCCTTGATTTTGTTGTTGGTGGTGACCTCAAGTAACTAATGGGAAGTGTAAATGTCGTCCAGATAAACAAACACTCTGGTTAGCTAGGGGCAGTAGCATACACCTATGATCCCTGTACTCTGGAGGCAGAGGCAAGAGGATTGCAGCAATGTTCAAGGCTAGCCTATCTACGCAGTAAGTTTCAAGCTGGCAAGGAAAACATAGTGAGACCCTAGTCCAAAATCTGCAAAAGCTAAACAAACATAAAGAATACTTGCTTACACTAATCTGTTGCCCTCACAGTGATCATGGTTGTGGTCTCCTCCTCCTCCTCCTCCTTCTCCTCCTCCTCCTCCTTCTTCTTCCTTCCTCTCCCCTTCCCCCTCCCCCCTCCTCCTCCTCTTCCTCCCCCCTTCTCCTCCTCCCCCTTTCTCCTCCTCCCCCTCCCCCCTCCCCCCTCCTCCTCCTCAGAAACCTGCTTTGAGGATCTATAATTACTTTGAAATGTACTAGTAGTTTTGGCAATGTAAAAAATAAATGCATAGTTTAAAGTGGTGTGGAAAATAAATTTATAGTTTATAGTGGTGTACTCTGTTGTTTCTCATTTTAAAATCACATAAACCAGCTTTTTGTTTTTTGATTTTTAATGTTTTATTAGCACTTAGTATTTACATAGAATAAGAGATTTCATTATAACATTTTTGTACATGTATACCGTGTATGTGGGTCATGTTTATGCTACGTCGCCTTCTCCAGCCTGTTCTCCTAGATACATTCTTCCCAGAAAGTTCCACTTCTGCTTTAATGTGGTTTTTGTCCTTTTCTAGATTTAAAATTTACATGTGTATTTATTTTGGTGAGGCAATCACGGGGGCACTTAAGAGGCATGAGCGAGAGGTTATTGACAGGAGCATGAGTATCTTAGCAGAGGTTTAACACTAGGACAAGTCTCCTCTTCTTCCAGCAGCTGTTGGATCCTCGGAGGGGGCGGGCTTTGCCAGCCCCTCCCTCTCCTATCACTTATGCTTTTGATTTCCATCTACCACACTTCCCCCTTCCCCCAGCTCTTGTCCTCTCTTTCCACAGTGTTCTGTGAGCCTTGGAGGGAATGACAGAGATGTCCATCTGTGACTGTCATTCAGCAGTCACTTACTGCCAACCCTTTCCCTGGTCAGTTCTCTACAGTTCCTGCTGTCCACCAAGGGTGCCGGCAGGAGCAGAGTCTGTGGACATCGTAGACAGAGTCAGAGACTGTCAGCACAGTGGCTCAGAAGCAGCAGCTGTCACCTGCCCACTGGTGCCTCTGACCCTTTGAGCCACCAGGTTTCAGCCAGCTTTCCAGTATCACGTGTGAGGTCCTTCCAGTGGAGAGGATCCCAGTTCTAACAGTGTGACTGGTAGCTCCCATAAGACTTTGCAGTCCTGTACTGTACTTGTAGGCACATCTTGCCCTGCCAGTCAGCAGAGGGGGGAGGCTGCTGACAGCTCTCTCTGGAAGTCGCCCTAGCACCTTCCAGCACACTGGGGAGCTAGCTAGCCAACATGAAAGAAGCTTCTGGCCTGGACCTCACCAACCTGGTGTAGCTGTGGTGTGAGATGTGCCTGACACATGGCCTTCCATCAGAGCCATCAATTGTTTGAATTGTCACCTAGATCTCTAAAACAAAATGTTTACCTTATATTAAAAAAATACAAACAAACAAAAATCTCTGAAAGTGATGTGAGGAGAAACAGTGGAAAGGGAGTCTGAAAGGCAGGTGGGTGTGGCCGGATGCCCAGCAAGCCCTGTGGGGAACCAGGGGAGGAGTGCCGTGCTGCCTTCCCAGCCTCTAGTATGGCCTTCCCAGGTACCAGGTGCCCGCTCCTCTCATCCTGGCTTTAGAACTTTTATAAATAACGATGTATTCATTGTGTATTTTCTCATTGCTATGATCAGGTATGTGACAGAAGCCACATAAGAGGCCATTTTGTCTCACGATTTTGAAAGCCCAGGAGCTAGACTAACTCGCTGGTAGGCAGACAGGTAAGGAGAGAGGCCATGGCTAAGTTTCCAGGATGGCTAGCTTCTTCTTCAGGCTCTTGATGAGAAGCCTAGCAGCTTCTGTCTCCTGCCAGCAGGCCCCTGCTGATGGATGGACTGGCTTGACAGATTCAAGGCCTGATCAGGACATGTTGCACCACACGTGGTTACACCACAGTTGTAGACCAGTGAAGCACCATGCCTGTCTTCAAGCTGACCAACCCTGTATAGAGAGGAAGACCTCAGCGGCTCTGAATGCCCCCTTTCTCCTTACTCCTACCCTCTGTAATCTGAGTCTGCACTACACTCAGGGGAGCATGAAGGTGCTTCACCCTCCGTCCCTGGTGCTGCTTCAAGAGATGCCGTCTCTATAGGAACCAGCATCACCTTTCACTGAGTTTGGGGATCCTCTACCGTGAGGACTATAAAGCTTGTGCTACTGACTACAGCTGAGTGTGTATGCAGGATTTTCTGCCTGAGTTTGTGCTATTGTCTTGTAAGTTTCCACGGAAGCAATTTTATGGTCCTGGCTCTTGCTTGCCTATTTTATTTGTCAGTCACTGAAAGAAATAATTTACTTTTTGATGGAACAGTTTACAGAGTAAGCACATAGAGACTTTGAGAAGAGTTTTACAGGAAAGTTTCAAAGGTTTCCATCCTCTAGTACCTTGGATTGAAAGAACAATATTACACATAATAATTTAGTATCATTGTGGATATCAGCAGTCAGACTGTTTTCTGTAACTTCATGATGAAACTAATTAATAATGGGTTAGTTGCTTATCTTGTTGCTATGGCAAAAATACCTGAGGAAAACTGCCAAGAGGAACATTTATTTGACCCCAGTTTGAGAGTACAGCCATACTGCAGAGACGTCATGGCGGGGAGCTTGAGCAGAACGTCCCATTGTATCTGAAGCTAGGAAGCAGAAATGATAGATGGCTATGCTCAGCTAGCCTTCTCCCTTTGGTTAAGTCCAGCCTCCAAGCCATAGACTATCTCAGCCACATTCAGGGAGGCCTCTACTCAGTACCTAATCGAGTAAACTCCTCTCAGCAGCTTAGAGGTTTGTTGCCATGATGGTTCTAAATCCCATCAAGAAGATGAGCTTAACACCCTCCCACCTGTCATGTGACAGTCCAGCTGCAGATATGGCTTATTAATCCTATGCTGTGCCTCTTCCACTGTTTCCTAATTGGAAGATGTTCATCTCCCAGAAGGGGTATCATTATTTCGTGTCATGTACTACATAAATTTTGCCTGTCAGATTTATCTTCCCCATAGAAATAAACTTACACAAGCTGACTCCAGTCACTGTGGTGGCTACCTTATACATTCATGGTTAGCTGGCCAGAATTAAACAGGAGCAGCCTCATTGTGTCACTCCGTAATCTTAGCTGTTCCCATGCCCCATTGTCCTTGAGTAGAATGTGGAAAGTAAAATGAGAACCAGGCATGAGAGCTGAGGAGATGGCTCACTGATGAGAGCTCCAGAATTCAGAGTGGAGGAGATTGTTCAGTGGTTAGAGCACCAGAGTCCAGAGTCCTAGAAATCTAGCTGTCAGGTGCTCACCTATGACTCCAACCTCCAAAGGTATATAGATGGGCGATCCTGAGATTGCTAGCTGACACCACCCTGCCTCAGTGAATAATGTAGAAGAAAGCATACAGGAAGATTCCCAACATCAACCAAGGACTTCCACATGCATGCACACAGCCCCTCCACCATCCCACTTACATAAACACTCACACACACATGCACACACAGTGTAAAGGGCAGTGGATGGGGTGTGTGTCTCAGGTTTAAACACCTCTGTCTTACTCAGGGTTTCTATTCCTGCATAAACATCATGACCAAGAAGCAAGTTGGGGAGGAAAGAGTTTATTCAGCTTACACTTCCACATTGCTGTTCATCACCAAAGGAAGTCAGGACAGGAACTCAAGCAGGTCAGGAACAGGAACTGATGCAGAGGCCATAGAGGGATGTTACTTACTGGCTTGCTTCCCCTGGCTTGCTCAGCTTGCTTCCTTATAGAACCCAAGACTACCAGCCCAAGGATGGCACCACTCACAATGCACCCCCCCACTAACTAATTGAGAAAATGCCTTACAGCTGGATCTCATGGAGGCGTTTTCTCAACTGAAGCTCCTTTCTCTGTGATAACTCCAACTTGGATCAAGTTGATACAAAACCAGCCAGTACAGCCTCTGAATGCTTTTCTTGCCTAGTTGCTGTCCTGTTGGTAAAGGCTTTTGGGTGTGCTCATGCTGATACCAGGACCATCCAGATACCACTTCTTCCCACCAGACCCACAGTCATGACCCCATCCCACTCCCAACCACCATTTTTTTCATTTGTAGTCTGTCAATGATCTCACCACCTCCCTTTTCTGTTCTACCTTTCCTAAACTCCATCCTGCATGATGCTAGCTCAGCTTTGTCTGCAAGTACTAACCATGTTATGTGCATGAGCCTTCCAAAAAGTGTTCAGCGGCTCTCATCTCCACGTAGAATAATTAGAAACGTTCTGTTGACACAGGGCCCAGTGGAGACAGCTCTGCACCTCTCCTCTCTCTAGCGTACCTCAGGATACTACTGCAGTAGAAATAAACTTCTCTCCGCTCCTGGACTCAAGTCTCCTTACCCTCACATCCCCTCAGAAGTCACTCCTCAGACACGTTTAGGCCCTGTGGCATCCACTGCTGATGCCCTTCATAGCACTTCCACTGTCAGCACTTGTCATGTTGGTTTGTCTGTCTTCTTCAGTATCGCTGGTGAGTGTAGCAGCATCCTTCTGGCTCATCAGCACACCCTCTTCTTCGTGGTACCTATGGCTTCCTGCTACACTTGGCCACTTATCCACAAGTCAACTCGTACAACACTGGATTTTCCTTGAGAATTTGTTAAAAAGTAAATGTGGCAGCCTGTAATGGCTTTCCTGTCTGCCATGGATAGAGTGAGCCCAGACATACAGCATTTCTTCCTGTTTTACAGAAAATCTTCAGAGGAACTGGACATGGACAAGGTGACTGCAGCCATGGTATTGACCAGCTTGTCAACCAGCCCTTTGGTCCGAAGCCTCCTGTGCGGCCTAATGGTGAGTCTACAGTATGGACTTTGGGAACATTCCCCTTAACACCAAGAGCAAGACCTCTCTCTCCTAGCAATCTCATTCCTCTCAATAAACAGTTGGTATTGAATCAGGGAATATGTGGGAAATAGAGACCCTGAGCCATCAACCTCTCCACCTCTTCTCCAGGATTCTTAATGTGCTCACCTAGGCAGCTCACAGTTATTGAGTTCCATATTGAGTTTACTCTGTTTCAGGACGTATCTGTGCAGTACTTATGTGCCTTTTTCCTCGGGTAACTGGAGAAGGGTCTAACGAGCTTGTTTTCTCAGCATCATTTCCTTCTGATTGAACCAGTAAGCACACTGAAGGTTGAGTAGTTTGTAAAAGTATTACCACACACTTCATAACCAAAGAGAATTACTTAGTCTATTCCCGAGCTTACTGTCTACTTATCAGATACCATCTAGAAGATCTGAATATATCAACAGAATATAAATAGTGGCCATACTCCTACAGAGTGCACAGTTTCCTAGGGGGAAAGTCATGGCCTCATTAATAGCTAGCACACTGACTGAGTACTGACTTGCTGTCTGTGCTGCTTGCTCTATTTCATCATATTTCTACCAACAAGAGAAAGAGATACTGTTATCACTACTTTACAGATAAGTAGCCAAGGCATGTGTGGATTGACTGAAAAATGGCAGAACTACATTTCTAGTTCCTGTCTTCTTCATTCCAGATCTGCCTTTCTAATCATGCTTTATTTAATCTGCATGATAAATTGGGAAAGCAGACAGTGGGAGATGGAGTTGGATGGATGATACTAGGCCCTTTATCATGACAGGTCCTGGATGCCTGGCTAGAAGTCTGTATTCTGAAAGTATGAGAGAGCATCTAAAGTGATTCATACAGACAGTGGAAAGTTGGGATTAGGATAACAGGCAGCATACACACATGTATGTGTGTAGGTACATGCGTTTAAATACAGACATACACAGATGAATATATATATATACATACTACATACGTATACACACACACACACACACACACACACACACACACACACAGCTTAAACTCGTGCATTGAGATGAAGTGGCCATTCTTGCTTAGTTGCCTTTGGAAACCGCTTTGCCTTTCTTATCCAGGCAGCATGACTGGAGGACTAGGGTGCCCCCAAAACATTCTAGGAATGAGTTCCAATACATAGAGGGAAAAAGATAGTTTTAAATTAATCATTATTTTTACTATACAATTCTTTTTTAAATCGAGAATATTTCTGTTGGTCCTTTGTATTTAAAGATTAAAATTAAAATAAACCTTTTGATTCTTCAGTTGCAAATTTTTGTTAGCTCAGCAACAAGAGTTTGCCATTACTCATTTATGGTTTTAGAAAACAAGTACTTACCTAGGCATGATGACACATGCTTCTAATCTCAGCACTGAATGGACAGAGGCAGATGGGTCTCTATGAATTGATGAGGCCAGCCTGGCCTACACAGAGAGACCCTGCCTATAAATAGATGATTGATAGATAGATAGATAAGATAGATAGATAGATGATAGATAGATAGATAGATGATAGATAAGCTAGCCTACACAGAGACCCTGCCTCAAAATAAACAAATATATAAATAAAAACTTTTAAAAGTAACTACTCAACTACTAAATTTGGTATCTCCCACTGGTTTGCAAAAGAAAGCAAATTTTTAAGCAAGGGAAGCAATTTATAATAACAAAGTCACTATTTTGGGGAGGAATAATGTCATTCTCCAGAATTATGGTATGTCAGTGAATTTGGGGAACCTATTGTGATCTTTTTCTGCCTGAGAAGGACTGCTCTGTTAGGAGGTAGCTTTGCAAATAGATGAGAGCCCATCTGGGCTCATCTGCATCTTTGACTCACACTCACTTACCATAAGGAGATGCTGTAGCCTGAGACACACTCGGAAATGGTCACTCTGTGTTAGTCTTCCTGGTTAAAGAGTGCAGGAGGAATTTACAAGCTGGTGTAGTGTATTGTGAGAATTTCTAGTTTTCTAAAGCAGTTGAGCTGCTCCGTGGTGATGTGGCAGCACGTGTATCCAGCACTGTCACCTTGATTTTATTGAACAAATATGTGGTAGAGTATGTGAGGAAGCCACTGTTTTTCATGCCTCATGCTAGTTTTAGGAGGTCACTGCATCCATCCATCTCTCCCATCAGTCTGCAGGAAGGAAATGCGGAGTCACTTTGTGATGCTAGCAAGGTGCAGGCGCCAAGTGAGCACTTAATTCTGGCAGACTTGCTACCATGAAGTGGCAGCTTCTGTAGAACTTCAGCTCCAACCTTAAGTGACTTCTCCTCAACTTTTCCCTTGATGTAGTTGAGGAATTTTCTGGAAATTTATAATTAATTAGGTAAGGGTCATGGTTCCCCACAAATGCTAGTCTACTAGTCATCTTTGCTGCATTAGTAATTACACAGACATTAACAATATTTTTAATGAGGCATTTTGGGATTTTTCTCCTCCCCCTCATAATTAGTTTTAATATATTCACAGGGCACATAAATATGGAAGAGAAGCTATCCAGGAAGAAGGTAGAATTTATATAAATGCTAATTAAGTTTGGGCATCTTGAAAGATGAAGTAAATCCACAGTGACTAAAGCCCCCCTGCTCTCTGCATCAGATTCCCTACAGTTGAGTTGGGCACCAGTCCAGTCAGTAGGCACTGCCAATAAAGTCTGATGCCATCCCGCTTGGCCACAGAGATAAGAGGGTGCCCACAGTGGATGACCTACATGCTCTGCAAGACCAAGGGCCACTGACAGACCAGGTTCTGGCCTTGGCCAGCCAGGGTCATTTACTAGGTAGAGAGCAGGCAGATGAACTTCTTGTGCCAGTGTCAAATGGGGTACTCTTTACCCTGAGTGACAAGTGTAACAGTGCTTGAAACTGCAGATGTGCTCCCCAAGACATAGGGGGAGTGGAACTCAGGCATGTAAGCAGGAATGGGGCCTGGTAAGTGTGAAGGAGGAGACTAGTAATTGGGGGAGCAGAGGGAAGGGGGGTTAGAGTGAGGGGTGATGACCCTGGTATATGGAAATGTCATCACAAAGCCCTGTATCATATACAGTGACCTTGAAAAAATGAAGTTTAAAGGGATATCAAAGCAGTCAGAATATAAGGCCCTGTTACTTGTTTTAATCAGCAGTGGAACTTGCTTTAGATACCTATCTAGAAATGACCATTTTTCACAGAATCTTCCTCTGATTTCTTATGCATATAGCCCAAGAACCATAGTCATATGAGTAATACCATTTTTAAACAGTAGAATTGGAATGGGGGATGCAGAGTGGAGGCTTGGTGGCCAGAGAGTTTGGGAAGCTACCATGGGCAGTGTCCCACTCAGAACCACTGCAGCCAGCAAACCAGACACCCCAGAGTTGGTGAACAAGAAGTAATGATTACTTTCTTGTTCTCATATAATCTCCACCAATTCCAAGGACAGTAGAGCACTCACTGAGAGCACAGACAGTTGTGTCGCTGTGTGGCTGGAACTGCTGCTTAGAAGTAACTGTGGGACTGCCATTGGTGAGAACTTAGTGTGGGGGTGAAGTCAGAACCCTTCCCAGAGTTTCTCACTTGCTGTCCCCTGTGCTCACAGAGGGTCTCAGCGGGTCCTGGAAGGAAGGAGCACCGTCCAGCAGCAGCAGCAGTGGCTACTGGAGCTGGAGCGCTCCGAGTGACCAGTCCAACCCGTCCACACCCTCTCCGCCACTGTCCGCTGACAGCTTTAAGCCCTTCCGTAGCCCCGCGCTGCCTGACGATGGCATTGATGAGGCAGAGGCCAGCAACCTACTCTTCGATGAGCCCATTCCCAGGAAGAGGAAGGTAGGTGGGTTGTGCGCTGTGTTCTGCACCCAGGGTCCTGGTGCGCAGTCCACACCATGCCTGGCTCAGTGGTCTCAGACATTGCAGATCTGCCTAATTAAAGACAAAAATGACTGAAGCCTCCATGTCTGTGTCCCATCCAGCATGTTTGCCCCGTCTGTGTATACACTATGTACACACTTACCTTCTTTGGAAGCTGAAATACTGGACTAAGGCTTTCTGTGGGCACATGCTCTTAAAATACAGTTTTTTTCTTTCCTGCTTCTGTTAGCCCCAAAGGATTTGTTCATTTTTATATAACTAGATAGGAAAGATACATAAAAGTTGACACGTAAGCATGTCTACTTCCATTGCAAAAATTATGTTTACTAAACAAAAATGTAAAGAAGAGCTAAGTAGATTGATCTCATAGAATGGAGCTCAGTAGGTTGATTGACGATATATGCGTTCATCCTGACAGCAGAGCTCTGGAGAGACTGAGGTCCCAGGGTGCATGTGCTCCTTGCCCTGCAGTGCACCAGAGCCTCCATCCAAACCACAGCCTCTTCATTCTCTCCAGGAATCTTTCATTTATTATCACCATTTTCTGGGTTTTGACTTTTTAACATATGTACATACATACATACATTTATTTATTTATGCATGCTGTGTGTTGTGTATCTGGTTGTGTACACAGAGGTTAAGCAGCAGTTTGTCGGAGTTCTTCTCTCTTTCACCGTGTGGGCTCACATGGGAACTGAACTCAGATTTGGCAGCAAGCACCTTACCCACTTAAGCTATCCTTGCTGACCCGTCACCCTGTTTTATAGAAGCATTTTTATTTCATAGACTGCAACGCTGCTACTAATCTAGAGAATGTTTTAGCATTTTTTGAAAGTTATGTGAAACGGTGATTTTTTTTTATGCTGGTTTTTAAATTTATCTAGGTGTCATCATTCTTGAATATGACTCATAAACAAGGCAAACTCCAGCCTTGAGAATGCAGTCAACCTTGTCCTTCCCTGAGTGAGTTTGGAGAGGAAAACAGAGAGGTGGCATTGGTCCAGCACGCTCTCTGCCTCCGTCAGCATCACTCACAGTTTGCATTGGAGCAGTACCATAGCTAGGGATGCCCCAAGGATAGGTCATCTTTAACCAGAAAGGAGGGCCTTTGTGCAGCATCCTGTCCTTCCAGAAGCAGGGTTCTGAAGAACCCATTTTACGGAAGGCCACTCTGCGAGATGCTGGGACTCACTTGATGAATCAAGGAGAGCTAGCACGTGGACCATGCACAGCTGCAGACAGGATAGACAGCCGCATGGAACTGAACTCTCGTTTAGCCTGCCATTCCCAGGGTATCTGAGCGAGCCGGCTTGACTCGTGAGTGTGGCCAGATCTCATAGCGCAGGGGCCCTCCAGTGCTTCCAGAGTACATTAATGAATTCATCAATCAATCACCCATCAGAGATAAGTTTATATGTGGTGTAGAACCAAAAGCTGTGTTCTTACCTGGTTAGGCTGCATTGGTCTGGCTTGGGTCGGCAGCCTACATACTTCAGCAAATAGTTGCATCACCAGAGGAAACTGCAGGAACTTCACTACAGCATGGGTAAGGTACTTGGTACTCAAGCGTGTGGACTGAAGTTCAGGTCGTGAAAACCCTTTGGAGATAGACACAGTAGTGTATGTCTGCAGTCCCAGTGCTTCTGTGATGGAGACAGGAGAATCTCCAAAACCTCCCAGGCCAGCTACTCTGGAGAACACAGCAACTAACAAGAGGTCCTGATGCCTCAAACATGATGGAAGGCAAGGACCAACACCCAGGGTGTCCTCTCACCTCCAGATGTACCTCATGGTGCACACACACACACACACACACACACACACAACGCACGCACGCATGCACGCACGCACGCACGTGGCACTTACTTGAAGACCATAGGCTTCATTCACAAAATGCTACGTGTAGACACGAATGGGTCAGTTAGAACTAGGTGTTTTCTTCCTTTAGACTCAGCCTTCCCCACAGTGATAAGGGGACTGATGGCCACCGTGTTGTGCAGCCTTGGCCTTTTGTATTTAAAATTACTTTGAGTAGTTAAAAAAAATAGCAAGAAAATAGAACAGCTGCTATTCACGTGTTGTTTACTCAGTGAACTTACGTCTGTTGGCACCGTCAGGTAAAACGCGGAACACCCTGGAAGCAGGGGCCAAGTACTGCCCCTGGGTGGCTGTTGAGAGCTGGGTGGGCACAGGTTGGTGCGTGAAGGGGCTAGAGTCAAAAGCTGTCTTCAGATGTTGCGGGATACAGTTATTTTACATTTCAGACCAAGTCTCAAATGATCTCTACAGAATTCATTGAAGTATTTGCAATGCCACTTCTGTCTCAGTCTCTCATCCCCTTTCTTTATGAGCTGAATGGCTCCCACCAAAGAGGGCTGTTCTGTCATCAACACAGTGGTGACTTAAAAATATACATCATCATTTGCACGTGCATCCATGGAGTGGGCTTCAAGACATGTACCTCTTGGATATCAAAGAAATCTCAGAATTTGCCATAAAAGATGGGAACTCCAGCTGTATACACTGACAGCCAGTCTAGCATCACCATCTAGGAGAACGAAAAAAGGAATATTCTGTAGCGTGTCTGTGTTTGGCCGGGAAACATAACAAGGATGCACCTGTGTCCGTTAGGTCTACATGTCCATAATCGTGAGGGATGAGAACTGACTACCAAGTGTCAATTTATAAACCTAAGAAATACCTAATTTGTCTGGATAATCTTTTCTTATTGATGGAACTTCCTGAGATTATCTTAATTCCCTGCCTGTTCTTTTAGATCCTACTGTCCATTTATAAACCAACAGTCACTTGCAGTGGTCACATATCCAGTGGAGGTTGTTTGAGGACCATAGGCTGTGAGTCACTCTAACGAGAGGTGAGAGGGAGAGATGATGCACTGAATGTGGGGTCAGCGTTGCCTGCCCTCTCTGAGGTTTTATCTCAGCTGTGTACTGACACGTGAGAGGGTCCTGGACTGTGGGCCATCACTCAGAATGTTTGGAAGCACCAGATCCCTGTCAAATGATCCACGTTCCGTTCACGTTGTTCCAGCCTTTGCACCGCTGCTCTGAGACCCTCCAACTGTCACCTTCATTTTGTAAACCTGGTAATGTGTGTATCACACCTCGAGGGACAGTTGTGAAGTTGTTAAATGCGAGTTGTGAAGTTGTTCCACGTGTGAGAGAATGGTGCTGTTTTAACAGACATCCATTCCACAGGCTGTAAACACAGAAGGAAGAAGCAAGCACTCGCTGCACGTAGGTATGGGTTATGATTACGGACACCGTCTGCTCTTTCTGACCTGAAGACACTCAAGAAAGGAAGTTCAAAGTGTGAGGTGCTTTGCCCAGAAACGTATTATCTCTTACTGAGAAGTATTTTCTGATAGTCACTATATCTACATGTTTGTCACAGTCGATCAGATGTTTTCACACTCAGCTCTCACTTAATCGTACCCACAGTTTTCAGTACAACCTGATTCCCACTTTGCAGAAGCAGCTGATTAAAATTGTATGGATTGCCCAAGGTTGTTTATTGTTGTGACAGAAGTACAGTGAGCTTAGCATAAATAATAGAGGATGCTTGTGAAGCAAAATGAATTCTAGAATCCACTGATCCCTCAGCCCACAGAGGAGAATGGCGTGTGGCAGCATAGTCACCCACCACTAGTGGACACTGCATGGCCCAGTGGGAGCGAGTGTCGAGTACCCACTCCTCAGCACAGCAGTGAAATGTCAGCGAGGTTGTCCTGGCTCTGTAAGTCAGCTGGCCAGCTTGGGGAGGGCAGAGTCTAACTAACCTCTGGTTTCTAGTAGATTGATGCCCAATTACTTGAGAAGGTGCAGTTCCTGTCGTGACCACAAGGTGATGCAATAACCCAAAGTATGGGCACTCTGGTACTCTGAGGAGAAAACCAATTCTGTAGAAGGCTAAAAGTTAACTACCAATTCCACAAAACCTTCTGGAAAATCCAAAGTGCTAGTAAGTAAGAAAAAGGCCAGATTCATGGTTCTGTCATATCTAGATGTGATGTACTGTGTATTCTGAAGTTGGGGTGTCACCTCTGGCATGTCAGCCTGCTATCTGAAAAATAAAACTGGAGGTACCACCCTGATGGCGCTGTTGTGTGGATTATATGTAAAGGAGGAAGAGCAATAGCATGTCTCCACTAGTGCTGGGCTGGGCTGGGCTTTCACCCGTGGATGCTGAGTGGGTTGGGAGCTTAGGAACCCTGGGCTCAGAGACAAGAGGCCACGTGGCTCAGGGTGACCGTGAGCCCCTCAGTCACCCAGTGCACCTTTGGGGTTAGTGTGAGAAACTCCCTGCAATAAATACAGTGAGTTTGGGTTGCTCTGGCAGAAATTGGGAGTACACTAGGAAACCTGACTCAGGAGTCTGTATTCTCCAGCAGCACAATCCCAGAGGCACTTAGAAATCCTGGTGTCCATCACTTTCATTTGGTTTGTGGGTGTGGTGACCGTGGGAAGTTTTACTGGAGGGTGGAGGGAGCTTGACTCCAAGCAGGAAGCTGTGAGCTAACACAGGAGCATTGGTAGCTGTGTGGTGGTAAACCACAAGTTACGCATTTGTTGTACTCTGCATATTTTATCTTTGGGGGTGATACCTACCCTCCAAAACATGCAGATCTACAAACCACATGAGTATGGTGTGTTGTTTTTAACAAAATCCCAGTTGTTCAATTTTACCAATGAAGATTTGGGAACCAGATGCTACAGATGCCGGGGTTAAAGCCTGCTAGCTCAGAGAGGCAGAGAAGGTACCCAACTGACCTTCGTCCTTAGCAGACCTCACTTCTACTCCCTGTGCATCTGCCTAGCAGGAGTCCTCTTGACTCTCTCTTACTCACTATGGGGTGCTTGTTTGTTTGTTTTTTTGTTTTTTAATAATCACATGTTCACCTGTCAAATGCATCTTGACCTATGGTTGATTTTATTTAATCTTGTTCACAATATTCAAGCAGAAAGTTCCTGAATTACAAGTGTGTGTGAGGGCTGAGCTACACCACAACTAGAAATAGTTTTTTTTCCAATAACTAACACAATCTCGGGGTCCACAGTGTAATCACATATCCTGCAACAATGGTACCTGTCTGCACTGTGAACTCTGCAGTGTTCATACTTAATCTGTTTACCAGAGCAGGACGGTCTCCCAGTGAGGATAGCGACGAGGGCATCAACTCCAGTGATTGAGGGGCTCACAGTCACCCTGAGTCACTCAGCACTGATGTATCAGTGCAGTATCAGGACGGAGACAAGCATCTAAGGGCAAAAGCACAGCACAGCACAGCACAGCACAGCACAGCACAGCACAGCACAGCGGCTCTTCCATCTTTTCATCTGTATCCGTTCACTGGGATGACACATCATCAGGAAGAACAGCAACAATTAACCCTGGAGAGAACAAACACAGATAAGAGCCCTAAGCTCCCAGGGTCCAGGGTGGGCCATGTGGTCTCCAAGGATCTCAGACATCATCTACAGTCTTCCTGACCATTCCATGTTCGAGAACCATCCAGTCACACCTAGGAGTGAACAGGACAAAACATACTTCTAGAATCCATGGATTAAGAAAATAAATAACTAGGGATTCCTGTTAGCTCAGGAACCCTCAGGCCACACATTTACCTCTATCCTGGACGGGCCACCACCAGTAAATTCCTATCACTGCAGTGCCAGCCCTGGTAGGACTGAGGGGAAACAAAAGGATGCAATACAAGGTACCAAGTTCCTGCAACAGAAATGCTCACTCATTGCTAGTAGAAATGCAAAATGGTGTAAGTACTTTGAAAAACAATTTGGCAGTTTCTTACAACGTTAAATACATGCTAACCATACGACCCAGCAACTGTACTGTTGCATATGGATTTACCTAAGAGATAAGAAAACTCATGTCCACAAAAAGACCCATAGACAAATGTTCATCGAAGCTTTATTCATTATCACTCCAAACCAGAAACAATGCAGTGTCCACCAGCAGGCACATGGAAAAGGAGACTATGGCATATTCATATAGTAGAATACCACAGTACCAGAAAAGAGGAAAAGCTTCCAATTCACAGAGCAGCGAGTTAACGTCATGATCGTCGTGATGTGGGGAGTGAAGCCACAGAAGAAAACATTCCGTGTACACTGTGCACATGGAGATCAGGGTTGTTCTTCACAGAGCAGCGAGTTAACGTCATGATCGTCGTGATGTGGGGAGTGAAGCCACAGAAGAATACATTCTGTGTACGCTGTGCACATGGAGATCATGGTTGTTCTTTGTTTTTAAGACAACCTTACTTCAAGACCAAGCTAGCCTTGAACTCCCTATGTAGCCACGGATGGCCTTGACTGGCTTCATCTACCCCAATGTGTGCCTGTGTGTTTATACAATGCTGGGGACCAAGCCCAAGGTCCTTGGTACATGCTAGCAAGCATTACCAACTGAGCCACATCCTTTTAATTTACTCAAAACTGCCTCGACAACAAGCCATCCGTGTGGGTGGCCTTACCTAATCTGTGCTTGGCGTATTTGAATTGATTCACGTTGCATTTACATCATACACCTACTGACTTCATTGAATCTGTTCGTTTTACAAATCAGGGGCAGCGGAGGCTCATAAACATAAGATCCCATATATAAAGCTACTTCTCGATTAAGGGTATAGCTGTAAGCTCTATAAGGTAATATGTCCTTACCTTCTGTCCCTTGGTAAGGATCTTAATGAACCTGCTGACCGGAGACACCAAGACAAGCTGAGAGGGGCGCATGGTGAGAGGCCGGCTGCTATCCACATACTTATAATACCTCACAATCACCACATTGACTAATAATGCATCCCTGAGGGTCTCCAGTACATCAAAAAGAATCAGACAACCAATATGATACTGTAGGCTGTAACCGTGGGCCTGTCTATGTCTGCCCCATGGAGGCTTATATTTATTTACAATGGTTTTGGCCTTACTTAGGCTTGCTTTCCAACTAACTCTTATATTACTGCAGTTATACTATTTTATGTCTGCCACATGACTGGTTACCCTCCTCAGTTTCAGTCCAACTTCCTCCAAGTGGGTAGGGAATCTCCCATGCCTTCTCTCCCAGAGTCCTCTCTGTCTGGAAGTCCCACCTTACTATTCTGCCTTTTGCCATAGGCCATAGGCTTTTCATTTTTACTAATCAGAGAAGGTACCTTAGGCAGGCAATGGAGGACAGAGATGCATCTTCACACAGTATACAAAATAATCGCTCCCACACTAGGCTACTTAGCCACAGTGGTGCTATTACTTCTAAACCATTAGTTCAATGTAGTCCTAATCAAGCCATGCCCTCCAGCAAATGGAAAAGCTACCTCTGCCAGTCGCCCGTTAGTCCTGTGCATCCATCTGGCCTTTATCAGAAAGAAGACACTCCATATACCCCAAGTATGAAAACATTTTAAAATAGCACTGTGGCCGGGTGTGGTGTTCACACCTTTAATCCCAGCACAGGCTGGGGAGGGGTACATAGGCAGACGTCTCTGTGAGATCCTGGTCTACAGTTTTAGGACAGGCAGAGCTGCACAGTGAGACCCTGTCTGAGAGGTGAAAAGTAAAGTAGGGAGTCAGGAGTTACGGCACAGGCCTGTGGTTCCAGCACTCAATAAACTGAGGCAGGAGGGTCTCAAGTTCAAGATAGCAAAGTACTAACTCAAAAAGGGAAAAAAAAAGTTGTGAGCTGAGGTCAAAGGGTGTTACCAGTTGCCCAGGGCGTTTAGTCTTCAGGCCAGCTGTACAGGTAAAGTGTCCACAGAATTTCTCTTCAACCTACAGTACCGAGCAGATAACCAAAGTGCTCACCAGGAAACATCTACATACCTCATTTGGGACAGTTTTAAAATTCAGAGTTTGCAATGGTCTGGAGTGCCTGACTCTCCTGGAGGCGTTGTAATCTTAGCTGAGGCAGGGAGGTGGGAGTTCCTGCTAACAGGAGCCTCCTCCACCCTTTCTCTGTCCTTCAGCTGCTCCCTGTGAAGAGGACCTGTCTGTGAGATGTCAGGTCAGCTGATGTGACTTTGATGTTCAACAAAAGTGCTTTCGACTGGGGCTGAATTCTCAGCTGTTCCCATGCCTTTGCAGGCAGCACATCTGTTGGAGCCCTGAGGAGGGGCCAAAGCTGAGCACAGATGGGCCGTTCACACTTGGCGCTGTGACTTGGCCAGGAGCTTTGCTTGGTTTAGCTTCCTCCAGACAGCTTGGACCACGCAGCAATTTGGGCATTGTTTATTTAGCTATTTTTTCCTCCGCCTGTGGCTTGCTTTGCTCTGGCAGAGCAGCAAGTAGCCTGTTTGTAGACAGAGGGTTGATTTCATCTGGATATAGTGAATATATTGAAAAGAATTAAACTACCATTAAGTGGCTCTGGGCTTGAGGGAAGCGGACCTTTGGCTTGCATAGAGCAAAGCTGCTCAAACCCATTGAAGCCGAGACAATCCTTCTCTCATGTTTGCTTTTCTCCAGATTTAGGTTTTGACTATTAGTCAAGTTAGGTTTGGTTTGGTTGGCAGGATCTCCCCTATGTACTCCTGCCTGGCCCAGAACTGCCTGTGTGGACCAGCCTGGCTTCAGACTCACAGAGATTCACACAGCACTGCCTTCTGAGTGGTGGGAATCAGGGAATGTTCCAGGTTGCCCAGACCAGACATAATTTTTTAAAGTTAAAAATAGGTAGCTATGGATCTCAGTGTAGACTGTTTACCAAGCATGCTCAAGGGCCTTAGTTCAAATCTTCAATGCCAGAGAAAACCAAGAAACATACTGGCAAAAAACCTACAAATAGGAGATTTTTTAAATTTAGGAATTAACATAAAATATAATTTTTCCCAGTTTTTTGATTGGTTGGAGTTTTTTTGTTTTTGACAAGGTCTCTCTACATAGCCCTAGCTATCCTAGGCTCACTGTATAGATCAGGCTGGCTTCTTGAGTGCTGTGATTAAAGACCCAGTATATATAAATGTTTAGTATTTTTAAAAACTTACAAATAACTAAAAAACATCACATTATCACTTCCTCTTTCCCACAAAAAATATTACTCATGTTCTTTGATAACCTGTGTTTCTTTTTCATTGTTCAAGTTCTTGCAGAGGGCCATGTACACTCAGATATCCTTAGAGTTTAGTCTTACAAAGGAAGTGAGCAGGCGTGATGGGAGAGCCAGGATCTAGTCACCTGGCAAGCCCATCCCTTCTCTCCACAGCACGAGGAAGCACATGGCAAAGGGACTCGCAGAACCTGGGAATCACCAGAGCTCTAGAAGAAATGGCAACCTTGGAAGAAAATTAGAACCCACACAGGTGTGGCCAGGGCCCTTTCTCCAGCCTTCTGAATCCTGCCATACCACAGTGGCCATATCCAACCAGAAACCCATGAGCAGGAAGCCGTTGACTCTACACTTGGCCTCCCATGGACACTGAGAAAGTAGAGGACAGAACTGAATGACCAGCAAAGTCAAACAGAGCAGATCAGGAATTCTCTTAGGCTGTGGGAGCCTGTGGAGCCAATGAGATCACCTGCTCAGGCCCACAAAAGAAATTTAATTAGAAAAAAAAAAGAAGAAAGTACTGGGCCCGAGAGGTGACTGCAACTATGGGCACACAGGGCTCTTGCAGAGGGGACCTGGCTTCTGTTCTAAGCACCAGAACCGGAGTGCACAGCTGCAGTTACAGTGGCTGCAGGAGATCCAGTGCATTCTTCCAGCTTCACTGGGCACCTGCACAGCCATAGTGCACACACAGACAACGAAGCCCACATAGATAAAGAAGAAGATTTTCAAAAAGAAATTAAAGAATGAAAAATAACTTATAGCTTCATTTCTAGCATACTCTGAATATGGATGGTGTCCGATGCTTTTCAGCACACTCAGTGTATATGGATGGTGTCCGATGCTTTTTAGCACACTCAGTGTATATGGATGAAGTCAGCTACATTTCAGCACACTCAGTGTATATGGATGGTGTCATCTGCTTTTCTCTTGCTGTGATAAAACACCATAAAGCAGCTTACTGGACTCAGGGTTCCAGAGAGTTGGGTCCATGATAGGGAAACAAAGGCAGGAGCCAGAAGCTGCAAGCTCACAATTTCAACCATGACATGAAACAGAGAGAGCACACTTAGAATGACAACAGGTTTTGAAGACTCAAAAAACCCCCCAAGGGACATACTTCCTCCACTGGGGTCATACCTCCTGTTTTAGGTAGGGTTTTACTGCTGTGAACAGGCACCATGACCAAGGCAACTCTTTTTGTTCTTGTTATTTGTTTACTAATTTTAATATTATTTATTAACTATTTACATCACAAATGTTGCCTTCTCTCAGTCCCCCCTCCCAGAGTTCTTCCCCCACCTCCCTCCCCTTCACCTCTGAGAGGGTACCCCCAGGTCACCCCTCCTCCCTGGGACATCATGTCTCTGCAGGATTAAAAAAGCATTCTCTCCTACTGACAAGGCAACTCTTATAAGAACATTTAATTGGGGCTGGCATACAAGTTCAGAGGTTCAGTCCATTATCATCAAGGCGGGAACATGGCAGCATCCAGGCAGGCATGGGCAGGAGGAGCTGAGTTCTACATCTTGATCAGAAGGCAGTTAGGAGAAGACTGCATGTTCTGCGCTGCGCAGAGCTTCAGAGCCCACCCCTACAGTGATGCACTTCCTCCAAAACAGGCCACACCTCCTAATAGTGCCACTTTCCATGGGCCAAACATTTAAGCCACCACACCTCCTAAGTCTGTCCTAACAGCTCTGTCAACTGAGGAACCAAGCATTCGAACACCTAAACCTATGGGGACTGTTGTGGATAGCCTCAGCCTTGTATTTTGATCCTAGTTCCAGTGAATAGCCTGAGCCTTGTATTTTGATCCTAGTTCCACCCTCCTGGGAGGGGCTGCAGAGGATGATTGAATCTGTACACAGGTGATGTCTTGTAAACCTTCTGTCCAATTAAAACCTGTAAAATAAAGGCTAGAGCCAGAGATTGGGCAGTAGAAGGGGAGGCGGAGAAAAAGGCTTAGGGGAGGAGAGAGTGAGAGGAATTTGATATAAAAGGAGGTAGAAGTAGACAGAAGAAGAGAGGTAATAGAAGCAGGAGGAAGCAGGCAGAAGGAAGTCGGAGATAGAAGGAAGCCAACAACGGAGGAGCCGGAGCTCGGAGGACAAGGACACAGCCTGGGATAACCGCAAGTTATAAGGGATCTCAGCCGGGATTAGAGTAGTGTAGCAGTAAACCTGCCCAATCTAGGTGTGCTATTTATACCAATAATTAATGAGTTGTGTCTTCCTTTACTGGTCTCACTTGGGTAGGAGATCTTACGTCAATAATTCCCTCTGCTACAAATTGGCGCCCAACACCAGAGGCCGATTAAATAATTTCTACTACAAATTGGCACCCAACTTCTACTACAGGGGACATTTGCACTCTCACCGCCACAGGGATTAATTTAACTAATGTCCATTAACAACCTAAAGATTGATATGATGGATATGTTTTTGCATGCGCATTACAGTTTGAACGTGAAACTCTCAGCCCCCCTTCCCCCCCAACACACACACAAAGCTTATGTGTGAAGGCTTGGTCTGCTGCTGGTAGTCATTCAGAAGAAGTCTTTTTTTCCTTTTTTTTTTTTTTAAATAATCTATTGAGTCTAATAAGCTTTGCCCAAATTTGCATGGGTGTGGGACCATGTACTCTAGTGTGGTTGCACCAACCAGAAGCCACAGACTGAAGAAAACAGACTCCCCGTGCTCCAGCAGCCTGCAGCTATCCGTAGCTTCTCTGCTGCAGGTAGGGTCCCATTTATGTTCCAGTGTTGACTGGCTTAATCCTGTGCAAGTCTTATACAACAACCTCACGGTTGTGAGTGCTGTGGTGTTATCATGTCCAGAAGACATTGTTTAGCCTCCTACATCCCTTCCCCCTCCCACCTCAGAGATGCTCTCTGAGCGTCATGGGTTGTAATATAGATACCTGACTTTTGGCTGAGCACAGCACAGACACTTTGTCCCATTTCAGTTTCTATATTAACTTCCATCAGCTGACAAGGCCTGAGAGCTGCAGTAGTCAAATGCTTTCATATAGTATAATCAAAAGGCACAGTACTTTGATACTTCTGTGCTAAGGAATGAGAATAGGGAAATTTTGTTTTACGTATGTTTCTATAAGAGCAGAAAGCTTTCTATGTACTATAAAACACTGCAATTTATAACATATAGTAGTCTTCAAATCTGGGTGCAGGTGTTCAGGAATGTTGGCATTGGGTGGCATGACAGCATGTGAAGTTCAGTGTGTGTGTGTGTGTGTGTGTGTGTGTAGTATGGGAGTGTGTGCGTTTGTGGTGTGTGACCTGTATGTATGTGTGCTATATGTGTGGTGTGTCTATGTGTGTGTGTGTGTGTGTGTGTGTAGTGTGTGGGTATGTGTGTGTGTGTGTGTGTGGTATGTGTGGTATATGTGTGTGTGATGTATATGTATGTGTGCTATGTGTGTGGTGTGTGTATGTGGTGTGTGTGTGTGTGTGATGTGTATGTGTGTATGGTGTATATGTGTGTGGTGTATATGTGTGTGTGGTGTGTATGTATGTGTAGTGTGTGGGTATGTGGGTGTGTGTGTGTGTGTGTGTATGTATGGTATGGGAGTGTGTGCGTTTGTGGTGTGTGACCTGTATGTATGTGTGCTATATGTGTGGTGTGTCTATGTGTGTGTGTGTGTGTAGTGTGTGGGTATGTGTGTGTGTGGTGTGTATGTGTATTTGTGTGTGTGTGTGATGTGTGTGTGTGTGGTGTATATGTGTGTGATGTGTATATGTGTGTGGTGTATATGTGTGTGATGTGTATATGTGTGTGTGGTGTGTATGTGTATTTGTGTGTGTGTGTGGTGTTTGTGTATGTTGAGAACAAAGCCTACAGTAAAGTTAGGCAATACACCATGGGTAAAGGTTCCCAGAAACACCTCAGAATTACTGTGCTTTTAGTATTAAGTTAATCGTGGTCATTGTGTGTTTAGAAACTGTTTGCTGGGCTGAGAAGGTTGCTCAGTTGGTGAAGTGCTTAAAAGGACTTTAGCTCAGTCTCCCAGATGGAAGTAAATGTGTAAACAATGTATAAAAGCTAGGCTCAACCACATAGACTTGTAACCTCAGTGCTGAGGTGGATACAAGCAGCTCCTGGGGCTTGCTGGGTGACCAGCCTAGTCTTCATGGAAAGTTCTAAGTACTGAGAGATCTTGCATCAAAAGATAAGGTGTGTGGTGCCTAAGAAACAGCACCCAAGGTTGTCTTCTGTCCTCTCCTCACATCCCCTCCTGTGCACACACCCATGTCCCCTCACACAGTAACACAGCCACACAAAGAGAAAACTGTTACTATGGCTAAGTTATTCCAAATTGAGTTATCTTGCATTTTGCCTGACTGCAGCAAAAGGCTATAAATTAATCAAGGTGTTCTGATGTTATGAGTCTAGTCTACAGACAGTAGCTATAGCTCAGCAGATAAAAACACTTGCCCACCTGAGCCTGAAGACCAGAATTTGATTCCCAGGACCCATGTGGTACAACAAGACATCTGACTCCTGATCTCACATGTAAAACATGGCTTGGGTACAACCTCTGTCTCAATCACTGTTCTGTTACTGTGAAGACAACTGTGTTCTGTTACTGTGTTACCATGGCCGAGACAACTCTTATAAGACAAGGCGTTTGATTGGGGGCTTGCTTAGTTTCAAAGGTTATTTTATTATCATCATCGCAGAGAGAGTGGCAGCATACAGGCAGAAATGGTGTTGCAGAAATAGCTGAGAGTCCTAAATCTTTTTTTTTTTTGGGGGGGGGGGTTGAGACAGGGTTTCTCTGTGTAGCTCTGGCTGTCCTGGAACTTACTCTGTAGACCAGGCTGGCCTCGAACTCAGAAATCCGCCTGTCTCTGCCTCCCCAAGTGCTGGGACTACAGGCGTGCGCCACCACCGCCCGGCTGAGAGTCCTAAATCTTAATCCATAAGCAGAGAGAGACTAGGCCTGGCGTGGGCTTCTAGAACCTCAATTCCCAGTCTCAGTGACACCTCCTCCAGCAAGGCCACGCCTCCTAAATCTTCTCGAATAGTGCCAGTCCCTGGTGACTAAGTATTCAAATCGGTGACCCTGAGGAAGCCATTCCCATTCAAACCACTCCACCCCTCACACACATACATGTATACATGGAAACATACAAACTGAGTAAAACTTCCTTCCAGGGGAATTGGTTCTGTGGTGCAATGGCAGAACACTTGCTCTGTGGGTGATTGCCTCTGATGCTACTCTGCTGGGCCCTGCCCATGACATCATTGAGGCCTCACTCATCCGCAAGCGGCTACATTACCATTTTTGTGATCAAGAGCACTGTGGGGGACAGGACACATCCACATAGTGGCTCAGTCACTCTACTAGGAGGCACTTGGAAAATGCTAACCCTCATTGAAGGGTGTTGTGTGACTGTGTGCTGGGGTGAAGTCTGGCTTCCGCAGCAGATCCCAACTTTGCTCCTTGACTTTCTGAAACTCTGTAACATGGAGGCCACTAGTGGAATGTGTCTTTGGGGATCAAGTGCTTAGAACAGCACTTCACCCTACTAAGCGCTTAGTTTAACCACTGTCAGGGTGCCCCAGTACCCATGGGGACACTGTGAATGTGATTTAAACAATCAGCAAAGCTAGGTTTTTATGAAGAAATGGAAGTAGTCTGGGCTTACCCAGCTCTTCACCAGAGAATTCAGTTGTCAAGAACATGCCAAGTGGTTACTTTTTCTAGTGAAGAAAATAATGAGCATCGGGGACAAGAAGGCGATGGGATGGGTTTGCGTGCTTTGTGATGTTGTCCTTCCTTCTTCTGTAGAACTCCATGAAGGTGATGTTCAAATGCCTTTGGAAAAACTGTGGCAAGGTGCTGAACACGGCAGCCGGCATCCAGAAGCACATCCGGGCCGTCCACCTCGGGTAAGGCGGCACGCCCCTCCTCCCCACACATGTGACGGAAGCCTCTCGGCACAGCCCCACACATGCAGCTGGCCTCAGAGACTGCACACCACACTGAGCCTCAGGCTCTTCCTGGTTCCTACAGTAGGGTGATCCTGCTGACAGTCAGGGGCAGCCAAGTCACCAGGCCTAAGCTACTTCTGAGTCGTGTTATGTGAGTCCTCACTCTGAGCCTAGGTCTGTCTAAAATGGACAGCCTCACCTGTGAGAGGTGAGACACAAAGTATAAAGTACACCACAAGGGCTCTGTCCCTGTGGGCTGTGACTGTACTTCAGAGTCCTTGAGGACCTCATGTCTGTAAAAGGAAATGTGCATTCATTTTGCAGTAATTAATATTCATGACTTAGAACCTCAAAAGCTACTGTCACTCTCTGAATGAACACCACCACTCCCAGAGACAACAGAAGGGTCCTTTTGACAAAAGGGCCATGGAAGATTTGGCCCTGGGGTTACCTTAGCCAGAAAGAAGCATGCTTGGAAAGTATACTCTGAAAAGTGGTATAAGCAAGCCCCAAGATTGTGTGCAGGCTCCCAGCATCACACTCCCTGAAAGTGTAGGTAACTATCTGAACCTGAAAAATTCAATTCCAGAATGCATTGTCTCAGCTACCAAGCCACAGCCCTCTGTACCCTCGGTCATACTGTGTTTGGCAGGGGCCTGCTCAGGGCCACATACGCTGATTATATGTGCAGTGGTACAGAGAGCGACAAAAGACACTGCCCTGGGGAATCAGAGTCCTGAGAAGAGAAAGAGGCTTTCAGAGCTGCAGAAGCTGCCGCAGAGATGGCTCAGTGATGAGGGCTTAGGAAATCAAGGTCCCCTCTTGAGTTCTCATTATTAAAATAATTTAAAAACAGACTCAAATGGAAGCTTGGGGACAATTTCATTAGAATTTAAAAGGACCCCAGGACAGACAAGCTCTAAACCTCAGCAGCTGCCCAGAGAAAGAGAGTGGAGATAAGAAGGATTAAAAAGCAAACAGAAACCACATCACTGAGTGAGTTAAGTCAGCATGGAGGGCAGCCACGTGGCTGTAGCAGGCTGAGTGGGACTGGGGTTCTAGAGGAAGACTAAGGGGGGTGAAGTGTGAGCAAAAGCATGCGTAGTCTCTGCAGCTAAAGAAGAGGAGAGCAGAGAAAAGACTCAGAAAAGCGGCAGACCCAGTTGAAGCTCACAGTGGCATGAGGGAATTCTGGGAAGGGGAAGTAGATATTTTATTAAAGGGCTAGATGTAGTGGAGCACGCTCTTAATTCCAGCACTCAGGAAGCAGAGGCAGATGAACTCTGTGATTTTCAGGTGAATTCCAGGACAGCCAGAGCCAAAGAAATACACCGTAGTAAATGAAATTAATCCTTCTATCTACCCATAAAAAAGACATACAACCCAGGTATTTTACTTACAACCTGTAAAGCCTAGAAGGGCCAGGTGTGGAACTGTTCTAACTCATTTTCCAGCCATAATCCCTTGTTACCTGCTGGTTTTCCTGGCCAGGTGCTCGTGGTCCATCTCCTCTCATAGCAGCCTCCTCCACCTCCTTCCTTTCTTCTTCTCCCGTCTCCTTGTAACCCACTCACTGTATCCTCAAGTCCCACCTTTCTCCCTCTATTTCCCTATCACAGGCTCTAGCCTTTTATTGACCAGTTAAGTTGGGGACGAGGGTTTACATAGCATCACTTGATGTATGTGAGCATTTGTTTGGGGGCAACCAGATCTTGAGAGCTAGTCTTTAGCATTAGAATACAGGAACATCAGACCAACCCACTACACCCTGTATCCCACCAACTCCCAAAAGAGTTCAAAGGAATGATTATTCCATATGTGTTGAGTGTGGCCGAGGGGAACCGTCCTTGCTAGCAGTGATTGTCCCTTCCTGAGGGGTGACTCCTGATTGACAGGCCCAGCTGAATTGACTCTGAGGTCAGTTCTCCACCCAGCTAAAGATTCATTCTCCTGACCAAGGGAACTACTTTTCTATTAATGGCCTTTGAATGCCACTGTGTTGATGAGGCCTGAGTTTGAGTCCCCAGAACCCCAAAACCCTAGCACACACCCACACACACCACATACAGAGACCAAAAATAATGTTTGTAAAAGGAAAGGGAAAAAATTACAAAAACCTAGTCAGGCATTAACTCAAAGGACAGATCACTTTGAAAGAACACAGAAACTAATGGTGATCCTTAAACGCCCACCTTTAAGACATGACTGGGCTGTGGTTTCTCACCCCTCTGTCCTGTCTCTGACTGATGCTCTTCCGCTCTTTAGGTGGCAGCACCTGCCCCCAAGGCCTTCCTCCTGCACTTTCTCAACCTTCGCACAAGGACCACAGTGAGCCTTTAACAATAACGTCTGTCTCCTAAGCTTCCCAGGGACTTTGGTGACCTCCAGAATAAAAACTAAAGCTATCCCCAAGGGCAGCCAGGCCCTGCCTGGTCACACCTCAGCCTTCATTCCAGAGGCCCAGCCGTGGTGTATTAGCTACTTTTCTGTTACTGTGATGAAACACTGTGACCAAAGCAACTTTCAGAAGGAAGAGTTTATATTGACTTACAGACCCAGAGGGCTAGAGTCCATAAGGAGAGGAAAGCATGGTAACAGGTGGTGGGAGCAGAAGCAGGGAGAGCAAGCAGGAAGTGCTTGAGGCTATAAACCCTCACACACCACACCCCAATGGTAGACTTCCTCCAGCAAGACTGGACTTCCTAACAGTTACATAACCTCTCCAAGCAGCACCGCCAGATGGGGAGCAAGTGTTCAGATACAGGAGCCTGTGAGGGACATTGCTCAGCAGAGGCACCGTCCACACCCCCTGAAGGTTCTGCTTTCCTCCAGAACCTCAGCATGCAGGTGAATGCTTACCTGTCACTTGTAAACATCCTGTGTAAAACTCAGTACTACTCCCAACCACGGACCTCTCTCTCAGTCTGGGACTTAACAAAGCCTCATATACTAAATGGCTGTTTATTAGGGTTTTCTTGTCTGCCTCTAGACTATAAAAGTTCCACCAAGCTGGGTGGTGGTGTCACCCTCAGGAGGCAGAGGCAAATGGATCTCTGAGCTCCAGACTAGCCTGGTCTACAGAACAAGTTCCAGGACAGCTAGAGCTACATTGAGAAACCCTGTCTCACAAAACCAAAAACAAAACAAATAAAAACACACAGAGAAAAAAATCATAAAAACAAAAGTTACCATCAAGGCATAGTCTTTGACTTGTTCTCATTAGGAAGTAGAATGTTTTATATGTAATGTATTCTCCATAAATTATTCTCAGATTAGTAAATAAATGATAGGTAGGTAGGTAGATGGGTGGGCGGTAGGTAGACTGCTTTAAGAAGTCTTACTGTAGTTTTTGTTGCTGTGGTATAATACTGGATGCCATGGAAGTTAAAGGCATGCATGGTAGTTTATTTGGCTCAAGTTCTGGATGCTGGGTCATGCTGCACTGTGGCCATAGTGCAGACATCTCTCCAGCATCTGTTGTGGGTGCACTCACTACATCTGATATGGTCAGACAAACCAACACCATTAACTGATTTTCCTTTCAGAACCACTTGTTCCACGGCATCGTGCCTGCCCCTACCTCGATACTCTTGACCTCTCCTAATTCTGATTGCTTTTCAAAGACTCTTCCCAAGTGCCATTAATGCAAGAATTTGGAACTAAAGTTACTAACAAACAGTGCTGGTGGGGGTACATTTAAAGCAGAAGCTGATGAAAACCTTCTTCAGATGGGGTGGTTGAGTGTTGCAGGGTAACAAAGTTGCCAGGCCGACAGAGAAGAGGTTATTCTAGATGGAGAGAAGGTCTGCCAGATTGAGGCAAGAGACAGATCGCTCAGCATCTGCTCTGCTCTCTCATACCCTAGGCGAGCTGGGGAATCTGACTGCAGTGATGGCGAAGAAGACTTCTACTACACGGAGATCAAGCTCAACACAGATGCGGTGGCTGAAGGCCTGAACAATGTGGCCCCGGTGTCGCCTTCCCAGTCCCTGGCTTCCCCCCTGCATTTCCCATCCCAGACTCCAGCCGAACAGAAACTTCTTGTGCCAAAACAGACACTAAGCTGGTGACGCCGCTGAGCCGCTCCGCCCCCACCACCCTCTACCTCGTGCACACTGACCATGCTTACCAGGTACGTGCTAAAGACCTTGCTCAAAAGCCGTAGCCGGGAGGCCTGGGACTGCAGGTTGACACGATTAAAAAACGCAACTCACGTGGCAGCCAACAACTCGGTTGGTTTTTCTATTTTTCCTCTCAGTCAGGATCTCAAGCCGTAAGTGGTGGCTCCTGACAAAAGAGTCATGAATCTGAGGCAGGGCTAGGCTACGGAGTTTTAAGGGCAGCTTGAGGTACATATGACCAAGTCTCTAACACCAAACCGACAACAGAAAGGGTCTGGTGGCCCAGGGCTATACTCTTGGTCACTCTGGAGGCCAGGTGCAAAACCGTGTTACTAGCTAAAATATTTGTAATTAAAAACAAAAATATTAAGCCTGGAAAGGAAAAGTACTTTACAGACGTGAGCCTTGTCATCTCAGCTATATTTATTTGTTCAGTTTTCAGGTTTAAAATTTTTTCTTGCATTTTTATTTTGTGTATATGTACATACACTTGATACATTGTGTTATATATATATATATATATATATATATATATATATTTTTTTTTTTTTTTTTTTTTTTTTTTTACTTTCAGAACTTTATTAGGTGGGGTTTGGGCGAGAGGAAACCCTGAATCAGTTGTCCACCTGGTTCCGGACAACTGGTCTAGAGGAGCCTTTCTTTGGAGATAGGCTTTCACTGAGATGGAAGCAGATCTTTGATTTCTTTATAAGGGAGCTGACTAGCTGAACATCTCTGAGACCTAGTTCAGATTTTTTTTTTTTTTTAAATGGTTGGTCAGAAAAGACAAGTCCCTGGGGCAGGACCAGACTCAAAGCAGAAGCCCCTGCTGTGCTTTGGGCACCAGGCTTATGCTAGACAGGGGTCATTTCTTTTATTTCCAGATTAAGATTTGTTGGAAGGGGCACCATGACAAATGACAAAAGGATTAGTTTTTCAAAAACAAGTATAAAGTAATTACAGAGGGAAAAACATAATGGTTCACGGGAATGAGATAAGTCGTGATTCTTCATTGGTACTGACGCGGCCCCAAGCCACCAATCCTTCGGTGGCACACCCAGCAGCCCACTGAGCTGGGGCCACATGGAAGGTCTGAAGGCAGAAGGGTGGGGGGGGGGGCCTACTTGGCTAAAGGTGTCCAGACAGGGAGAGCACACTTGTATGCTACCCGTAGCCACAGCCCAGCTCCTCCAGGCTTCTAGCACATTTACAAATACATACATAAATACATTACATACAATAGTGGGTCTGGGAGGCAGGCTTCCCACAGAGGCTCAGCTGACAGTTAGATACATTGCATATGTAAAGGTAGGAAAAAAACCTTCCTCTCTGGTCCTAAGGATTGAACTCCCGCCTTCAGGCTTGTCTGCAGGCTCCTTCCCCTGCTAAGCTATCTCATTGGCCAAGTGTTTAAGCATGCTCATAATACATGCTGTACAGTGACCATATTGTATCCATTTTCTTAGAAACAATCTTAGATGTGAGATGTCTAATGGGCAAAACAATGAGAATTGTAATGTATATCACTAATTGCATTCCTAAAATATTATATCTTAGATATACCCATTTCTAAATTTATTGTTTATTTCCTAATATGGTAGTCATATTTTAACATATGTTCAAAAACATATGTTAAGGTATATGTGATTAATTTTCAGAAACTGACATCCAAAATCCACCTCCTATACCTCAGGTAGATTGCTTATATGAAAGGCTTCTCTCTGGCTACTCTCTTTGACCCTGTTTAGTCCCTACCTGTTAGCATATGTAACCAGAGTAGCCCTGACTTTAGAAATGCCCAGCTTTAGAAATGAGAACTCAGATACTGTGGACAGTTGCTCTTTCAAACAGTTTTCTCTACTTCCTGTCTCTCAGGCCACACCCCCAGTGACTATTCCAGGATCTGCTAAGTTCACCCCCAATGGCAGCAGTTTCAGTATTTCCTGGCAGTCTCCTCCAGTCACTTTCACGGGCGTTCCGGTAAGTACACAATGCATGGCAAGGTGAACCAAGTCAAATGTACACTTAGGGACCAAACTTTGAAACAGACATGAAAAAGATGGAGTCCATGCCCAAAAGCACTACTACCTTTTGATTCTTCTCTTTTCTTTTTTCTTTTTCTTTGAGGTAGTATCTCAAGTAGCCTAGACTCTATCTAGTCTAGGATGCCCTTTGAACTGCTGATCCTCCAGTGCCCAAATGCTGATATTACAGGTGTTCACCATCCTATCTACATTCCAAGGGCAAATGCTTCTACAGTTTTAAAAAGATATTAAAAATTTTTTAAGTGTATAAGTGTTTCGCTTGCTTGTATTTCTGTGCATGGAGACTAGAAGAGGGCATTAGATCCCTGGAACTGGAGTTACAGGCAGCTGTGAGCCACTGTGTGGGTGCTGGACGTCAAACCCAGGTTCTCTGGAAGAGCAAGCAGTGTTCTTACTGGCTCAGCCATCTCTCCAGTACCACATATATATTTCTGAGTGACACAGATTTACCTGCAAGGCACCTTGTAATTCAGATGAGTGCAGCTGGGAAAAGATGTTTTAACTGATATTTTGGAAACCTAGAAGAAACTATTGGCTCTTGATGCTGGAAATGTATTTTGTGTTGGTGCTATAGTTATGTGTCCAAAAGATGGTTGAATTAGTAGCTTGATTCATACCTCTTACAGAAAAGCTGCCGTTTATCATTACAAATTCATACATTTTACTAGTTTGATGTATTGTCTTGGAAGTATGCTATTTGAAAATCTAAA
This sequence comes from Mastomys natalensis, assembly GCA_021653895.1. Taxonomy (NCBI): domain Eukaryota; kingdom Metazoa; phylum Chordata; class Mammalia; order Rodentia; family Muridae; genus Mastomys; species Mastomys natalensis. The sequence goes on from JAJTUV010001258.1 coordinate 377,655, forward strand.
AATTAAATAAACTGAAATCACAGTTTTCTTTCAAAGCAATCCATATGTGATGGATAACTTGAAAGTAAAAAAAATGCTAAAATATGCAGCAGTTATTTAGGTAATAAATAAAAATTGACTCAATGTATTAAGTGATTCTGATAAGACAACATGAATTAATTTGGCTCCTAACAATTCATTTAAAAACTTGCTGGGTCTTCCATAGTTTCCACAGAATACCAAGAGACCTCCCTTCGCAGCAGCTATGCTCACAGGGGCGTGACGCCTGAGCTTCACAAAAACAGGTGGTAACTTATTTTCTCTTCCCTACCTTACCCAGCCCTGACAAGTCAAGGGTTCCCAAAGCCTCCTGTGGAACTTCTGAGTAACTGGGTAAACCATGCCATGCTCTGCCCATGCATATTTACCAGACTTCATAAAAGGGGTCAGTGAACGGCCCCAGCTGACACGGCCCCCAGCTGACACGGCTCGGGAAGTAGGCCTTTGCAGAAAATACTCCTGGGTTGTGGTTTTAAGCTCTAGCATAAATATGGAACAATTTCAAAAGCCACTGAACAATGGTGGCCCCTGTCCACTCTCAAAGGGTGACCTTGGACATTCTCTTGTGAGTTTTATTTGTGGCACAAACATTGATCCACCCATGTGGCCATCAGATAATTGTGAACCATTTTCTCTAGGAGACTTTTTTTCTTGGTAAACATAAAAAAACCTAGAGTGATTTGCTATTTGATACTACCTGTCTATGATGGTTAATGCTGTCAATTTGACAAAAATGTAAGCCTGGGAGACAGGCCTCCAGACATGCCTTTGGGAGATTATCTTGTGTTAATAGAAATGAAAAGATGGGACTACCATGGTTGCCATTAATTCCCGGCTGAGTGTCTAGACAATGCAAATGAAGAACAGGAACTGGAGAAAAAAAGAGCCTACATCCTGATGGTGAATACACTGTGTCCAGTGTTTCAGGTTCCCATGCATTGGCTTCCCCATCATGGATTGTACCCTTGAACTGGGGACCAGAATAAACCCTTTCCAGAGTATGGTATCACAGCAACAGAGGAAGAGGTGAAGATGGCTTCTTTGATAGCCTGGCGTATTTACTTTCCCTATTGCTGTGACCAGTCCTGACAATAGCAACTGAAGGAAGGGAGGGTTTATTAGGGCTCCTGGTCCACCGTGGTGAGGAATGCATGGGAGTGGGTGTGTCCATGGCCTGGAGCAGAAAGGTGAATGGTGGTGCTCCACTTGGCTCCATCTTTTTCTCTTTTCACTCAGCGTAGGTCTTTTCCTCCTCCTGGGAAACACCCAGAGGTGTGTATTCTAAATCTCATCAAATTTACAATGAAGATTAGCCACCATCACGCCTAATGTGAAAGCTCCAGTTCCGGTTGCACCTCCAAGCTGAGAGTGTAACAGTTTCTCAGCTCCTCACTTTAACTTAGGGAGACATTCCAAGCACATAGGCCATGTGGCTCAGCGCATGAGACGAGCTTGTCATGACCACCACAGTCCGTTTGGTGTTCAGAGCTGAACAAGGCCTCATGCTAGGCAGCTGCAGCTCTCCTCGTGCTTTTTATGTTGATACACAAACTCAGTCAGTTGTTGAGTCGGCCTTCAGCTCACTCTTCAGCCCAGGCACACCTTGAATGTGCTGTCCGGCCTCGGGATCCGCTATGCCTGGCTTAGCTCTGCTGACAAGACAGGTTTCTCTGTGTGGCCCTGGCTGTCCTGGAACTCACTCTGTAGACCAGGCTGGCCTCAGATTCAGAGATCTACCTGCCTCTGCCCCCCACCCCCAAGTGCTGACATTAAAGGGGTCCACCTGGTTCTGCTGTGCTCCTTTTAATTAGACCATCATAGAGATATGGTTCTGGTTTTTAACCAGCTGTCTCTTTTTCCAGTTCCTAAAAGTGTTTGTAGGATGCCAGCCAAGATTCCTTATGTTGTTTGTTTCCCAACACTGAAATCTTAGAACTCTTCCATGGACACTATAGCTGATGCACAGAAGATAGATGTGGTGTCTGAGTCAACTGCAAAGTCTCCCTTCTGTGTCCATTTCTCACTCATTCTTTTCATTTGTTTCGGGAGGGAGTACTTTGTAGGTATGTGTGTTCAGACCAGAAGTTGACAGAGATTGTCTTCCTCAGCTGCTGCCTCTTACTGAACCCAGAGCACACAGACTTACATGTGTGACATGTCACTTTGTCCATTCTGCATGCTACTGTGCTCTGCTCTCAGGTCTTCATAATTCCACAGCAGGAGCTTTAACAACTCAGCCCTCCCCCAGCCTCTGTCTCCCATTTCTAATTTATTCTTAGACGAGAGAATTTCTAGTCTCTGTTTGTATTCTGCTTTGGCCAAGACTGAAGGTAAACACTTCAGCAGGCACGCTTGCTGTTACTATTTTAAGGTTGTAAGTATATTTTTAAAAGCTTTGTTTGACTCTAGAAAGGCAGGAATGCAACTCTAAAGTTATTCCTTATGCTTCTGAACTCCCCATCAGTGCTTTCAAAGAAAATGAAGCTGGACGCCTCCCGTCCTGTGGCTCTTGCCGGTGGGCCCGCTTTCCTAAGTGTGCATCCACGTGGCTTCAGAAGTGACTTGTCCACTGACTTCATGTCATTCAGTGTGTGAAGTAGAGAGCCAGGCATCGTCTAGGAGCTCAAAGCTCCTCACTCAAATGGCTGGGTAGCTTCGGATACCAACTCTCACCATTTTAAATGCTGAAGAACATTAAGAATGGGTTTGTCTAAAAACTACAAACAGAAAGGTTTCTATTTAATAAAAATCTCTTCTGTCTTTGTACTCCCAAACAAATGCCCAGAGGTTGTTCCTGCGTTCAGCATGGCTTTCCTCCCTCATCCCCGAGATCTAGTGTTGAAGAAAAGCCTTGGGATACTTCCTACAGAAAGCCCCCTCTGAGCTGTCCTCAGGGCTGCTGGCTTTTGCTTTATTCACTTTTGTGCCAGATTTCTTGAGTACTGGCTTTCATGAGCCCCAGCATCACAGCCATTCCCGAAGTATAGCGGAGAAACTCCTGTCTGCAGACACCACTGCCCTGCCACACACGCATGCTCCTCTAGGCCAAGACTGAGGACCGAGCAGGCCCTCACTGGTCACCTAAGCTACAGCAACAGCATAGACCGGCAGTGTGAGTGGCAGCAGTGTGTTTCCTGGAAGTGGCTGTTTACATCTGGTGAGGGCTCTCTCCGGGTTTGTAGTTGTCACTGTTACAGCTGTGTCTTCATCTGGCTTTTTCTTAGTGTGTACAGTCAATAGTGAGGTGAAGTGGGGGCTCAGAGAGAAGGTACACATGTATACCAGCCTTCTGCAGTCTCTTGTTGAGGTGTGTGTGTGTGTGTGTGTGTGTGTGTGTGTGTGTGTGTGCGCGCGCTGTCTAGGATCTCTTTTTCTAACACTAATCCTATTGATGCAGGGCCTACTCTTACAGCTTCATCTAACTTTAATTCCTTGAAGACCTTATCTTTTAATACAGCCAGGCTCAGGATTTAAAATTTTAGCATAAAATTTTAGGGGTAGCAGGAGGCCAGGCATGGTGGTATTTGCCTCTAGTCCCAGCACTTGAGAGGTAAAGACAGAAAGATCAAGAGTTCAAGGCCAACCTCTACCACATAGTAAAAAAAAAAATTTTTGAGGATAGCCTGAGCTACATGAGACCTTGTCTCAAAAAAAAAAAAAAAAAAAAAAAAGATTAATAGGTGGGGTTTAGCTGGAGGAAGTGGAAGTGGATTGCTGTGGATGGTTCTTAAAGTTCATGTCTGCTTCCAGCCTGACCTGCTTTTCCAAACTCAAAAGTTGAGCAGGCTGTGCCCAAGTTCCCGCCATGCCCTCTCCCAGCATGATAGACAACATTCCCTGAACTGTGAACCAAGATAAACATTTCCTGTGAGTCATGTCTGTCATGTATTCTGTCTTAACCACAAGAAAAGTAACTAGTGAAGATGCTTGGGTTTTATTTTGTATTGCCTAGAAATAGAGTCTAAAATGCTACCAAAAGATTCTTCCAGTCAAAAATCTTTTCTAGCTGTGCAGTGGTGGCGCAGCCTTTAATCCCAGCACTTGGGAGGCAGAGGCAGGCGGATTTCTGAGTTCGAGGACAGCCAGGGCTATACAGAGAAACCCTGTCTCAAAAAAAAAAAAAAAAATCTTTTCTAGTCCATATAACAGAAGATCACAAAGAAAATTCTCTAAAACATACACAAAAGGGCGTGGCAAGTCTGAACGCTCGCTGTAGCATCCATGGACTCTGACCTCAAGGCAATCATGACCTTTCTTAAACAGTCTCCTCCATTCCAAAACAGCCCTGGAGAATTGTATTGCTCAGCACAGGGGTTGGCTGGCAGCTAGTGTTGCAGGATGCTGGCTGTTCCTGCTGTCAGTGTGGGAAACAACGAAGTCAAATTCCTATGTAAAACACATTCCTGATGCCGCAAGTGTCTCAGTATCTGGAAGATTAGCCATGATGGAAAACCGCAAGTTAGAGTCCTTTAAACTCACTGGAAGTCACATATACTCAGTAAGCATGGTGTGGTCACATAGTATAATAATTGTATTTATTTATAAATAATAGCATATGGTACTATCCATAGTGATACAAAGTATATTTTACATTTAGTAAATTTACTTCAAGGTAGACTATTGGAAAAGTTTGAGATACAAGACAAAAACTAGAACGTAGAGAACGAGCTAGTGAAAAAGCTCCGTGGGTAAATGGCTTGCTGCTGTCCAAGCTTGACAAGCCTGGGTTCTGTCCCTGAGCCCACACAGAGGTGGCACAAGAGAGTGCGCTATGACTGGAATAGACCTGGCCATGTTGGTTTGCAGGGTATGACTGTGGCAGTGTTTGAAACTTGGAGCTGGAAAAGCCATTGTTTGCTCAGGACTTAATGGGCTTTTCTGTGGGAGTGTGGAAGATAATGGCAATGAGCAAAATGTTGGCAGCAGGAGCACGCCCACTCCCCACTCTCTGGGGTCTGAGGTGAGTTAAAGGGCACACAGTAGTCGGCACAAGTCCTATCTGGTCAGCATAGCTATCTCGTACCAGCTGCAAGCCCTTTATCTTCTTTGCTCCAGAGTTCCTACCCCTGCCAGTCTAACCTTGACATGCACTTGAGCTCTGCTGTTGAGAACAGAACCTTTCTGCTTTGGGTTTTACACTCAAGGAGAGGAGGAAAGGATCTGCTCCGTCAACCTGACTGTCCTTGTTTCCCAGGTGTCTCCAACACATCATCATGCATCAGGCTCAGGAGAGCAGAGACAGCACACCCATACGACCCTGTCCTCCCCGCCCAGAGGGACAATCACTCTAAGGTATGACTGCTCGATGCTATCTACTTCACCTCAAAGGGATTTCCTAAGAAATAGAGAAATAGCAAAAAAGGAGGCAAAGTACGGCCCACTGTAAAACGTTGTCCTTCCTTCCCATGATCTCCTATCCAGTAACTAGTTAAGGGCACTTGTAGTTTGTAGGGTAGATAGCGGTAGTCACCGTCCTGCGTTTACTTCTGTATGACATGAATGATACGTTAGGTTTAGTCTCTATCCAGGAGAGTGTCCCAGGAAGCCTCAACAGAATTCTGAATACTGGAAAGGCACACTGAAAATTTGGAAGAGAATGTCGTTCTCTGCTGTTGTGTGTTTTGTGTATTTTTGTTGTTCGTTTGTTTTGTCGTAGGCAGGGTATTTGGGGGGCAGGAACAGAAAATGAGTATGGATGCATGCTGGGGTGCACATGTGGAAGTTTGAAGATAACTCAGTAGTTTGTCTTGGTGGGTGTCTTGCTGCAGGCAAGCCGGTCCAAGCTTGCAAGGATCTCTGTCCCCTCCCACCTTGCTGTATAAACACTGGGATTACAGGCAATTGCAGACACACGCCATCACGTCCAGCTCCATACAGGTTCCAATGTCCTCCTCCTGCTTGATGAGCAGGTGCTGCCCAGGTTCACCTCCACAGTCCCCATCTCTTATGGTTACCTCCTTACTCTTACACCACGGACAAGGAAACATTTCCATAAATGGGATTTAGAAACAGCTTAAGTACAATGGCCAGAGAAATATCCCGTCCTACAGAGTTCCTACTCCATTCTGGATGGGTTCTGTCTTCTTCTGCTTTCCCCCTTATTCTTCTGAAGTCTCCTCAGAAGGCCCACGCAGTTCCTGTCCCTAAATCTGTCTGGTGCTGTCTTTCTTACAGGAAGCCCAGAGGAGAAGGCAAAAAGTGCCGCAAGGTTTATGGGATGGAAAACAGGGACATGTGGTGCACTGCCTGCCGCTGGAAGAAGGCCTGCCAGCGATTCATCGACTGAGCCATTCCTGCCTCTCCTTCCTTCCAAAGGCCCAGGGAAGACCCTTCCTGGAATTCCAGGAATATAATTCCTTGGTGGAATTAAAGTGCAAAAAAAAAAAAAGGCAAAAAATCAGCTCTGAGAACCAGGCAAGAGCACCAAGAAGGATTTTTTCCTTTGAAGGAAAAGCCAGCTTCCTTTGCGCTCTGTCCGGTCTTAAAGCTGGTCTTCTGTAGCAGCTTAGCCACCCAGGCCCATTTTACCGAGAGAAGGCAGGTTTTGATGAGCCTTCTGAACTGTGGCTTTTTCAAGGGTTTTTGACACTGAAAACAATATGTCCATAAGCTACACAACAACCCCATAAGCTACACATTATGAGGTAGCATTTGTATAAAAGATAGTGCTTACTTTGTGAATAGGCATTTCCTTGTTTTCTGTCCGACTCCTTGGAGCAGTCCGGATCATGATGTATTTCAAGACAGAGCTTTTCTATGTCTGTTTTGTTTTCAAGAAGGACCCCAAGTGGAACCATTGTAAAGATGTTAGCTTGGAGGCCCTGGGTAGCATAAGGCCAAAGGTGATTGGCCGTGGGGTCATTCAGCCATCACCTGAGGGCAGGACACCAAGAGGCACTGCAGAAAGCATCTGGGAATCGTCCTTGGATCCCAAGTGGTGGCACCGCTATGTCTCTGTCTGCCACGGCTCAGATGAGAGCTGGCACCAGTAGCAATCTGGTAAGCCTTGATGCTTCTTTCAGGGATATCTCACACACTGCAGCTTGGATAGTGTGCCCTGCTTGGTCCCGCCGAGACGGTAGCCAGGACCCTGGGTTAGCATCCTGCTCTCCAACTCCACCCAGGTAGAAAATTCCAGACTGGCCAGCAGGTTTGCTTCCAGCAGAGCACAGCTGACCTGCCCCTGTCGGTGTGGAAGACGCACTGGGACCACAAGCCAGCCTCTGTTGTGAGTGCACTTTTCTACATGGCGTGCTTTACACAGCTAGGGGATGACTTGGTGGACTTGGTGAAATATATGGATAATGGAAAGCTAACTTTGTTGTCTTATAAAAAATACTGGAGCTATGAATTAAGAATTTACTCAGAAATGAACTTACAGGATGCCCAAAGGCAAATGCATCTTGGTATAGGACTCTCTCCGTTCAGTAGGGCCAAGGCTTATGCTGGGATCCAGCTGTCGGGATGTCTGTGCTGGTGGACTTGGCTGTTTGAGGGTTAGAGCCTGCAGTAGCCATCAAGCCTTGTGAGAATGCATCTTCTCTGTCTGCCCTGCTTAAGAGAGCTGAGGGTCTGTGCCTATGTACGAGCACCTTATAGGAGCCGCTGGGTAGAGATGGGAACGGTGTCAGCCATATGAATGTTAAATGACATTGCACAGAGGAAAGCTTAATATATGTTTAAAGATTATACATAGTGCTTTTTTACGGAGTAGAGAGAATCATGTAGGAATCAGAGACGCCTCTTTTTATGTATGGGGTATATATGAAGGTTCTACGGCAGAACACCCGTAACTGGTGTGGGCAATTTTATTTTTTAAATTTGGGTGGCTTTTTATCACGGAAATCAAGGAAAACAGAAAAGAGATCCTGATCTTTTCCTTTGGATTCTTAAAAAACAAAACACTCATTTCAAGAGAAAAGAGAAAGCTTTATCTGATTCCCCGTAGGTTGATAATCAACACCAGCCATACCGCCTGTTCCAGACGCTTTGAACCACAACCAGAAAACAACATTTTGTTTTTAAAGTCCAGAGCTAGATTCTTTCCCCTGGGCATGTCCTCCCTCCTATCTCCTGTAGCTGCACTTTCCCGAAACGGTGTTCTAGCTGCTCCCAGAGGCCCTAGAACTCGTAGATCATCTCTGTCAGTGGCGGTCAAGTTCACCATGTGCTTAAATACCAGCTGGATCCTAGGCTAGAGGGTTTTCTCCTCAGCAAAACTCCCTTCAATTTTTTTTAATCACAGATGAAGATTAACCAAAATACTAAAGTGATGTGAAATTAAATCCATCTTCTCTTGAAGAACTTTGGGATGAAGGAGTGCTCTCTGCATGAGAGCAGTCCTTAAGGCAACTGAGCTGTCTCTCCCAGAAACACAGCCTAAGGGCGATCCAAGCCTGCTCAATGTGCATATTGTCAGCACAGTCATGACACCAAATGCACCTGACCTGGAGCCCTCATTTCCTGAAAGCCTTCATCATACCAGCTCCTGTGCATCTCCAGCCCTGCCTAGGCCAGCCCTTGGCACTGTCGCTTTTCTTATCCAGCTTCCAAGGTGCAGACAAATCCTGAGTACAGTTCTGGACAGTATGCCTAGTCCCTGTGTGGAAGGGTATGATCCCAGGGGACCAGAAAGCTCTGAATTGCCTACTGATTGTTTGGGTTACCTTTTTTTATGAGTTACATTTTTTAAGTAGTTATTTTGTTATTTGGGGAACCAAACAAAGTGCCAAATGAAGCCTGGCTTTTCATTTCATGCCATCTCCATGAGACTAAGTTCTTTTTGTGTCTCCATTTTGTGGAGAAACAGAGAAAGAAAGTGTGATCTATAGCTTGGCGAGCTGGCTGCTAGTCTGAGGCTCTGTGCACGCCCAGGGCTGATAGCCCTGACTGGAAAAGGAGCAGTGATGTAATGAATTTTTGCCCATGGAAATGTCTAATACTATTCTTCCATGATGCCCTTTCTTACTAAAAAGTTTTCTCATTTCTCCTGGAAAAAGCATGTCACAGTGACTGACAGGACACTCTCTAGCCAGCTAGAAAGCTATGTATACAACAGGCAATAGTTAGCCTTCCCAGAATATTGATGCTTAGTTTGTGAAAGTCGGTAAGACAACATGGAAAAACAACCCAGTATAGGTGTCAAGGGGGCCACACAGGAGACCTATGCGCCCCTATCTTCTGCTCATCTTCTTAGGCTGCTCAGTCAGCAGTCCTCCATGTCTGCTGCAGATATCCGAAACAAGACGGCCAGGAGCTGACCATCAGGCTCACCTGCCACCTTATGTCTGGGAAGTTAGGTTCTCTGGATTGGCAAAAGCCAGCACCAGGAAGAAAACAATGGGTTTCCAAACCAGAGTGGGCTGTAGTACCCACTGACAGTACCATGTCCGAGAGATTCCCCTGTGAGGAAACTCCTTGCTCCTGTGACCAAGCTGCACATGAAGATCATCTGTAGAGAACAGCACTGGTGTTGGGATCTCCAGAAATATCTTCAGAGATGGGCACGTGTATATTGGGGAAAAAAATTGAAGCCAAATTGTTCCCCATTGCAATTCAAGCTGATGTGAGTTGGAGCCTGCCATCTCTGTATCTGAGTACATCACACTTTCGCCAGAAGCCCTGGGCTTAAAGTGAGCAAGCCTTATAAGAGTCCATTTCATCTCCCACTTCAGCTGTACTGCAAGACAACGGCGGCCTTCACTGGAGAAGGTTCTAAGAAAAGAGGTGAGAACTATATACATCCAAGAATTTAGAATATAGTAGCAGAACACTGTAAATACTACTCACTTCCTCAGGGAAACAAGGATGAGGTGGGAAGAGATCTGGAGAACCCCAAGACTAGGAAGATTTTTTATCACCTCAAGTCTTTTCTGTCAGAACAAGTTTTTCTTTATGTAAACTCTCAGTATCATTTCAAGACAAATGCATGTCAACTAGACAGGCAGGCAACTTTCGTGAGGTGTGGCAGAGGTACCCCATGCATAACTGTCTCTTTGTAGCTACCTAAAGCTGACTGATGTTTGAGCCACAGGTGCAGAGCCTGCTGGGTATTCATAGACATGGTGAGGCTTCCTCTGAATGTAATTGTGAACAAAAAGCCTTGCTGTTCCTTGTTGTAATCTCTCGGTTTGGGCAACTGTTTATTAGCTATACACAGCATCTTCTAAATGAGAGAAAGCTGTCCACGACGTGTGGTTTGCTTTAGTGGCATGTTCAGGAGCACACTGCCATGGACTCTATGGACAAGGTGCTGCCTTTCTCATATCCATAGGATTTCCACCACCCACATCAGCTGTAGCATTGACCTGTGTGAATCCATGCAGATGAGTGGAACCAGCATGGCCCGTCAATGTGACAGATAGAGTTGGGGCGTGGTCATTTTGAAGGGCATGTCAGGCACATGAGTCCACTGGCAATTTTATTTCTGTAAGAAAGAAACCTACCAGCAGCACACAGGTGCCCTGATCCTCCTACCCATAGGGATTCCTCCCTGTTACAACCATCTCATCCTGTCTTTTCTGCATTGTAAGTAGCCATGGGAAGTTAGTACATAAAATGGGGTTAGCACTTTTAGGTACCAGTTGTCCGGAGTAACTGTGCTCCAACAGAGCAAGGAAGTATGAAGTGTACTCAAGACTTGCTTCTGATGACGGACTTGGCAAAGGCCCATTTCTGATGATACACATGCTTTAAAGAGTGTACCTATCACAGGACCAGGAATCAAAACGGGATTTTATCTCCTGGCCTGTTTTGTAAATAGCTCCTTTTTTTCCTAAGACAATCTCATGTTTTATAACTTTGTTGTGTGTGTCTGAGAATCATGATGCTAATGTGTTATAGTAAATGTAATCTTAAAATACAATAATAATTACAACTTAAATTTCCAAATGAAAGGAATATAGTGCTTAGGTTTCTGCAAGAGACATGACACTTTTATAATAAGCATTAGTACTTCTCAAGTTTAACAGAACTGGAATATTTTACAAGATACCGTGTTTTATAATCACAGAGAACATGAACACTTTGTGGGAAATGACCTTGGTTTTATACATCGTAGCTTATTTTTTTAAAATGCAGTATTTTAACGGGCAGGAAGTGTAGATCTGGTACACAGTCCCTGCTCACCAATCCAAGGGCTATGCCTCTTTTAAGCAAGTGTTTTGATGCGTATATTTTCAGTTAACCCTCTGAGCAAGGGTCGAAACGCAGAAGAGATAGAAAGGTCATTTGCAAGAGAATCAATGAAGCAGCAGCTATTCCCTCATCATGACCAGTATGTATTCAAAGCATCTTTGTGGGGCGGGGCCATCACATGGAGATTTACCTTTTATGTTTTAAACCTAAGAAAAGATGCTAGCACATAGGCTTCTAGGCCATGGAAGAAATATTCCTCTAGTGTGATATGAATTCTCTTATGAGTTTTCACCTATGAGAACTCCATGCCTGCATTTAATAAGCAAACATTATTTGGTGGCATGTCTAAAACCATAGAATATTATGCCCAAAGAACCTTTAAACAGTCAGCAGTGTTTGTGATTTTTGTTCTTACTGCTGTCAACTGAGAAATTTCCTCATCAGGACCGTTTGACTTTTGTTTGTTTTTCACTATGAAAAACTCACAGGCACACAAGCTTGTGAGCAGAAAGTTACAGTATTCCATGAGACATAAGACATGGGAGCTACATGCACAGTTGTGAGCATTGCCAAGGCTATTCTAAGCTGTTCCACAGCCTCAAGCCCACTCACTGTTAAAGAAAACATCTTCCCAAAAGTTTATTGACTCAGAAAGCTAGTCCAGTTTAACCAACTATGCAGACAGTTTGAAAACAGAAGCTGAGGTAGGACAGCTGTATACCTGCCGGGTAACCGTTACCAATTTCTCAGAAGGCCATTCTGGCTTTGGTTCCGTGTAAGGTTTACAGTCTGTTCAATGGGAACTGTAAAGGCATTGTGTGAAGGAACCCCTGTGCGGCCTTGCACCCAGTGTCCGAGTGGGCTGCAGCTAGCTCATGCCATCCCTGGATAGCACCACTGATGGATGACATTTGGGTGCCCAGCAAGTTTTCACTGCTGCATGGTTTTGAACTGTGCGCATCTTTCTCTACCTGTAGATGGAAGCATCTTTCCAGAGGCTGTACATTTAGACACCTTAGAACAGCTGGAAAAGGACTGCAGATGTTCAGGGCATGTCAGGACCAACCGTGGAAGTGGTGGTGCACTAGGCAGCTGATAATCTACTGAAAAGGAACGACCCTCACTCACCTTTTAACAGTCAGGACCCACAGGCATCAGGCTAGCTTGCCAGATCCAGATTGGAGACACAGCATCACCTGACAATTAAGTGTTGACCACTAACATACATCTTGGCCAATGCTGCAGACCAAAGAAAAGCTGTGTGGGACAGAGGCATCCTGTGAGCACTGTATCCAGATGTGGAGATCAGTTCCACACTCCGTAGCTAACAGGCCCAGATTCCTCCGTGAGCAACATAGACTCGTGTGCTGGCACAGTCTGAACAGCACACATTTCAAAAGAGGAAAGAAGCTATTTCTCCCTAGAGAATATTTTCATGGAAGACAAAAAGCAGAAATGTCATCTCTTTAGATTAGCCTTGACCCTGATCAGAATGCAAGAGCTGCTTCCTGGCATACCAGGCCACACCCCAAAGTACTGAATAGCTGTAACCCTGACTTTTACTGTGTCTGCTACCATGATCACTGTGATGAAGGGATGGCAAAAGGAAGGGAGGGAAGGAGGGAAAAGGAAAGAAGGAAAGAAGGAAGGAAGGGAAGGAGGGAAAAAGGAAAGAAGGAAGGAAGGAAGGAAGGAAGGAAGGAGGAAGGAAGGAAGGAAGGAAGGAAGGAAGGAAGGGGAAAAAAAGCAGTCATGTGCCTTTGTGGAGGCAGCCAGGTGCCTAAGCTTTACAGTGGCATATGGTACCTCCTGTGCCAAAACCCTCTGCTCCCCGTGCTCCCTAGGCCAGCCCTCTATTTTATATATATAAAATTTCACCTCTGATCTGGTAAGGCCCTTGCTTCAGAACTAGTAAGCACTTAGGTGTTTTCAGGAATCCATTCACCTTAAAGGAAGTTTGTCCACATAGAAAACCATAGTCTCTTTCTCGAGGGTGAAGTAAAACTGAGAATAACTATGTCACATGTGTGGAGGGTTGCACAGATTAGACTTTCATTATTCTGAGAAAGCACATTATTTCAAACTCTGTCTTGTAATGAAGTCCTGATGTTACAGGGACAGTTCTATATGGTAAAGTGTGTCTCATTCAGACATTACCTCCTTCAATCTTCATATGAATCTAATATAGAAAACAAATCCTAAGGCCACTCCCACATCCAGGCCAAGACATTGGCTCACACCTGTGAGTCAGCACCATCATGACCTGCAGAGAGGGAGAGAGACCTGGCCCACTGTGACTCGGAGCCGTGGATTCCCAGCATCCCCCATGTTCTCAGTGCGTAAGTTAAGAGCACACTCATTCATGTCACTGAGTGCAAACGTGATCACCCTCAGTTCCATCCGGTGAAGTGGTAAAGTATAGGAGTTTACTAGCTAAAGCAGTATTCTAAATAAAAATGTTGGCTCCTTAGGAAAAAAATGTTTTGCTTCTGGCCTTTCAGACTCTGTAAGTTTAAATTGATGCTGGATGATGGTTAAAAAACCAGCTCAAAGTTACAGTTTGTAGAACCAAATCGGAAAGACCTGTAAGCATGCTAGAAGTGCCTAGAAGTCAGTTACATTGTGTAAATTTAAATGCAGTTTAAATGATGCTGGCAAGTTTTGAGATTGCTTCCATTATGGAGGCTGTCCGGTACATAAGTGACTCTGTCCAAGGCTGTCAGGGCGCCAGGGTGAGCATCCTGAGTTCAGAGTAGAGCACTCACAAGGACTCTTGTCATAGACAGGAACCCCCAGAAAATGGATTGGCCAGTTACCTAGCTCATGAGCAGGGTTCTGTCTTATTATCATTGGTGATGCTCTTGTGTTTGAAGTACTTGAGTACTGGGAGGCAGAGTTGTTTTGCCCCTTTCCACTCTGACAGAAAGGCAGCCGTTTGTATGGCTGGCTATGCTTGACTGTCAGTGTGTAGAAAGGGCCTAGTCTTAGTGAACAAAAACAACACAAATAACTAGATTTTGAAGTAAGGATCAGGTTAAAATCAAATAGTAGTTTGTTCTTTTTTAAAAATGTTCTTTCCCAGTGGACATTATTGAATTGTGGACCTCCAAAGAGAATGCCTCTTTCATGCTGCAAGGCATAAGCAATCCTTAAGACTGATTAACTATTTCACTTCTTTACTATGATCAGGTCCCCCTAAACTTTTCATTCAGAAAAAGTAGAACATGGCAACCCCTAGGAAAGGCAAGAGAGCTAGTACTAAAGCAGAACCTTTGGGCAGACGCCTCCTCCATTTTTTTCTGTTTTGTCTCTATCCGCGACTGAAAACAGAAAGCCAACACTCTGGAGAAGACATAACTTTAGTGAGACCCTGAAGAAGAGGTCCTGTCTAACTGCCATTTCGGCCATCTTGGCAGATTGTTGAGTAGACACTTTCTTTCCCTTCTTGGTCCTCCTCTCCTAATGCAGAAGCCAAATGTGTCCATTGCCAGATCCAGATGAGCCATTATTGTTACTGAATGCTTGCTGAAGTCACACCCCAGCTGTGGATGCTTGCCCTCATGATGGCTCCCCTTCCTGTGAGAAGTGCTCGCTCTCTGTCAGCAGGTGTAGTCTCTGGGCTGTGAGGAGGGCGTCTGCATTGGCGCCACCCTGCCACACTGAGCCCAGTGAGAAGCAGAGGCTACCCCCTTCCATGTGCCTTAGGGCACGAAGTGTGGTCACCTAGCCAGAGCTAGAGTCAACAAGACAGTATGCTGTATTACAGTATCAGACAACCCAGGAGGGCTTGAGACTAAATTCTTCAGGCTCTGACCCCCCCCACCTGCTCAAGGATTAGAGTAATGGGATTGGCCTTCACCAAGTGACAATAGAGTATGATATAATTGTTCCTGTTGTATATCTCTAGAAAGCAAAACCTACTTCATCTGCTCACCTTGTTAAACGTGCATTCCTGCCCAGGACAGCCCCATCTCTCATTTCAGCCACAGACAGCAAGGCAGAGAAAAGAAGGCTCTTCTGTTGAGCCTACCCCTCAGGGATCCATCCCCATGGAGAAGGCTGTTGAATTGGCAGATGGCAATCAGAGGGCTAACTTTTAGGCCTTTTCTCTATATTCTTACTACAAGTAGGTGGCTGTGACAGGCATGATCAACCTGTGTGACCCTGCATGGCTTCAGCTTCTGGTGTCCCAACAGGAGAAACTGATCACAGGGGAAAAGCTTCAGATAAAATCTAGATTTTTCAGAAAGCACATGGTACTTCCAAAGCATACTATTTCCATGACTTCCATAACTAAAAATACCCTGCGTGTAAAACTAGCCTGTGGGTCATACATAGTATAAACATGTCATTGCTCCGTTTTCCTACATTACAGCCTAAAATTCCTATTTTTTGTAATTAGTGATAAAAACTCTTATGAATTAACTAGTATACCCTAGTATAGATTCCAAAATATATCATATAGTCCTATATGCATGGAAGAACTCAGGGGAAGAAAGTACACGCTAGGTCCCAAAGGGTTCAAAACTACCATCAAAAGCAAATGCCAGGTGGCCGTGGTCGTTGCTCACAAACAAGGGCTCTAGGGAAGGGGATTGGGGAGTATCAGCTGCAGACCTTCAACTGCCCCTAGTGCTGGAAGTCAGCATATTCTGCTGTTAAAGGTAAGCCATCTTTTGAATTTTTCAACACCAAATCTTACAATATCAAAAAAGGTTACTGAGTATTTAAAGTGGGGTCGTTAGTGGAAATGCTGTCCGTGGGAAGCTTTGCTCATAGTGTCTGATGAAAACAACAAAAGCCAAACTGAAGGCCAGGAAGTATCCTCTGGGGGACGCCGCTGTTAGGGTGGCGGGCGATGACTGAGGTAGTGCAGCAGTGCTCGCCAGTACATACAGGTCTTTTGAGATACAATCTTTCCATCATTTCAGGGGTAAGTACTTCCTTACAAAGTCTTTAATAATGAATGAATGTATAAAATTATAAACTATGCATTTTCAAAGAGAAACATGTATTTTGTATCAAATCCAAGTACTTTTTTTTTTTCATAGAGATTTATCACAATTACAGATTATTCAAAATAAATGAGAATGCCAATCTTCATAAGGGTGTGGGGTGCCTTTGTTTTTCACTCTGATAGTTTCAAGACAGTGCATCCAGATTCTGAGCTGAAAAGCTAGCCAGTCCAGTAGGTGAGAAGGATACACTTGCTCCTGGAGGGGACCACTCACACAATGACCACTTCTTAGAGATGGATCATTTAGTGACACTGGATTAGCAGGTTCAAAGGGCCAAGGGTGTGGCTTAGGGGTAGAGCCTTTGCCTGGCAGGTGTGAAGGCCTGGGTTCGGTCTCCAGCACTGCAAACAGTAACAATAAGCAGGCAAACAAAACTGTAGAAAGTTACCGTGGCCTTGGCTAAAGATGACTCAGCTTAGGTGGTGGTGGCTAATTCTCAGGCCAACCATGGGAGAGGAAGAGTTTAGGTTATTTTCAAAGAACAAAATATAAAGATAATGTCTGACAAGGCAAATAATTGATTTTTTTTTTCAAAATTACATGGAGGTGATCAGTTACATTTTGAAAAATCTGTACAGAATATCCCCAGATTTCCTCAGCCTTGTGCTGATAGGCCTTTTCTCAGAGCCTTCCCTCCTTGGTCAGTACTCACTCCTTACCCCAGCATCTCTCTGCCATCTGACAATGAGGAAATGAAGTCCGTTTCTCTGCTGTTCCGGTTCTCTTTCTGTGTCTGTTGAGGAGGTTTCTAGGCTGTTTATAAAATATGGGGAAACACATTTCTAACCCTGGTACTTAAAGTCATATAAGGTATGTTTGGTACCTAAGTAGGCGCTTGAGGGGGAGGGCGGTGTGTCTTTTTACATGATTTTTAGCCAAATCCAGATGTTCTGATACTACATTTCTGAATACTTTTCTGACTGTAAATACTGCCTGCAGAGGTTCAGGCTGACAAGCCTTCTCTGAGACTCTTCCTCAGCCACGCTCCTTGCCAGCTTTCGGCATTGTACATAGATACGTCGAGTATGTCAATGATGTTGTTTCTAAATGCTGTTCTTGAACACAGTTTTTGAAAAAAAAAAATTGTCTTTGTTGTTCTGGACGTTATGTGTTAGTTTTACAAAACATTTCCTAAGATTTAACACCAGGAAAAAAAAATATTTTAAAATAAACTGGTGCTAATTGGAAAAGAAGAAAATTTTCAGCTTCAAGATTTACAAAAGAAAATGTTCACACCAGTTAACTGCACTTTCCCAAGGGGATGGCTGCTGTCCACTTACAATGGGCATCAAGAGGACCAGCAACAGTTTACAGTATTGATGGCCCATTGATGTGTCATACAGCAAGGAGTCCTTGTCCCCCAGAGAGGAGGATTTGCTGGGTAGTCCTCAAAGCATGTAGTAGAAGGAAGGGTTGTAGAGTTAACCCTTTAGAAATAGTCTCCTGGTCTTTGGACTTTCATGTTCTGTAATGCTTAGCTGTAACAATGAATATGGTGTTGCCACTCTAGTCTGACTTCATTGTCAACCTGTACTGACTCTGTGTATGGTTCTACCCTTGGCTTGCACTGGCACGGACCAAGCCAGAACACAAGTCTTTCAGAACGACCATTCTGATTTCTATGATGTTCACACACATGAATTTAGATGCACTTGTAACTGGTTAATTCCCATGAAGTAAGTCTAACTTCCACTTAATAAAGGTTTTTCTGTATCTGCCTCTGTTTGGGAGCCATTCATTTATATAAAGCTTAATGCTTAGACCAAGACTTGTTGGTGTGTTGCTTACTTGTTTAGTACTGCAGAAAAATGGCTAAAGCAACGTGAGGGAGGATGGGTTTATTTTGGCTCATAGTTTATGGAACTGTAATCCATCATGGTGAGGGGCATTGAGGCAAAAGACTCGTGTTCATGACAACCAGTTATGACATAGACCAAAACTTAAGAGTCTGCAGTCAGAAGCAGTACCAGTCTTCTAAAGCCAGGACCCACTGTCTCCAGCTAGACCCAGCCTCCAGAGCGTCCTAACATAAGCCTGCAAAAATTATTTTAAATAAAGATGTCTGTTCCTTCTCAACTGCTTGCCATCAAGGCTATCGCAGGCTCATACAGATGCACATCCCCTGTGCTCAGCCTGCTGCCCACTGAACCACTGCCTAGACTGCTCACCTGTCTTACAACCCTGTGCTAAGAAAACGTATCTAGTGTCCATTCTGGCTCTAAGCCAGCTGGTCTTCCTCTGTAGAGGCCTGTTTTCCACAAGAACTCACTATGTCCTCCCCAACTTACTATGTCCAGTACACACACGCAGCAATAGGCCTCCCATGTCAATTTGCCAGAGATGGGAGGTTTGCCTCGGCCTAGATGAACTATAGGACTTTTTAATACTTAAAATTTTAAGTATTGTGATGAGCCTGAAGTTGATGAGCATGGCTTAGACAGTTTCTTGTCCAGTCAGCTGCATTGAGTGAGGCATTTGACTCCTCAGCTACTTGGGGGTGAAGAACAGTTCTTACCCAACCGTTGGTGGACAGAAGACTTAGTGCCCATGGTTTAGCCACAGAGGAATGGGTGAAATAAGGGTTTCCTGAAACTCCCATGTCCAGGTACACACCCAAAGTGAAGTCAAAATTCCCTGCCATCAGAGCCCTCTGATACACAAGATGACTCGATTCAAATACCAGATCTTCTCGATTCAAGTTCATGATTCTTTCTAAAACAGAAATGCACTGTCTGCTCATATAGCATGTGCACATTAGAGTGTGGCTGTTATGTCAGTAGAATGACTACCCTTCTGAGATTCACGTCTACCCTATTGAGTTTCATGTCTACCCTCTTGAGTGGAGGACTAGTGGTGGACCCTGCAGCTGGAGACCTAGCTTACTCCCAGCCTAGTCAACATGCACTCATAGAACGTTCATGGTTGCCTTGTCTTCGGCACAGGGGATCTTGGGTATGACAACCTCTCCTGAGATGCCAGGTGCAGGAGAAGGGACTGAGATTACTTCCTTCTTCACATGTACCAGGCAACGGGGTTGGTTGCTTTCTCACAGTTCTATGGAACCATGGTGGGAGCTCTCATCTGGAGTTTTGCTGCTGTGATTTCAATGAGCATTGCCATGGCCTATCACTGTATCAATGCCTGTGGCATTCGCTTGCATCTCGTGTAAGCAGTGCAGCATCCCACATCACAAGGAGGAAACTGGTACCGTATGATGTTTTGAGAGGTGCTGAAGAGATAGCTTGGTTGTTAAGAGTGCTTGCTGCTCTTCTAGATGATCTGAATGTGGTTCCCAGCACCCGTCACACTGCTGGCACTGCCTAATAACTCCACCCAGAGGAGTTACGCACTTCTGAACTTCTGCACTCACATGCATCTCCCACACATATTTCACATATACACCTAATTAAAAACAAGGTAAATATTTTAATATATAAATTTATCTATTAGACTATCATGGGTATGAAGGAAGCAACATATATACATTTTATATATTAGACAATCATAGGTATGAAGGAAGCAACATATATATAGTGGATAGGGTTTGCTCCTATTCAAACAACAGGGCCACTGTCACCTGTATCTAAGAGTCATACTCAAGAGTTAACTAATGGTTCAAATCCACAGAGCCCAAGGGTATCGGGGTTCTCCCATCTCTGAGTTCACGCAATAGTCATTCTGTGTTTGTAGGGCCATTTCTATAAGAAAATTTTGTGCTTTAGAGCCTATTTCTGTTTATGACTATATAGAACTACTTACTGACTCCCTGCTGCTGTTGAAGCCCCTCTGGGCTACTCGGCACTGCAATATTGCTTCGCGTCTTCACCATGCTCTTCCACTTCTGTTTAGCTGTTCTGTCTCCCATTACACATAGACACACACCCAAATCCATGCCAGGAAAGCTTGGTGCTACATTCATAGCCAACTAGAGGCTTCTTTGTTCTAAGCCATAGCATATATGACAGGCCCCAGCCACTTTGATGCCAGCTCTCCTTTAACAACGTTGCCACCCTCAGGCCTCAATGCTCCTGAAGAGTGGGCTCCTGGACCTTTGACTTAGTGCTGTGTTTTAGCCACAGAGGATAGAGAAGAAAAATCAAGTGTTGGTGAACAGTGCTCAAACTACCTATGCGGGTGCTCCGGGGCTCCGGGGCTCCAGGGGATGCTCTCCTGGGAAGATGGCAGCTGCAGGAAGCTGGGGAGAGGAAGCAAAAAAGACTAGGGAGAGTCCAGACCACAAGTAGTAACATACAAAGAAGTGTGAAATCATATACATCTAGCCCTTTATATCCAGGGGGTTCTGCACAAGAATTCAACCAACCCCAGGTTGGAAATATCTGAGGTGGGGAGTCATTTTGGTACTGAGCATGCATAGAATTTTTTCTTGTTATTTCTCTTTAAACCAAGTAACAAACTATTCAGGCAACATCAGCATTACATACTATAAATAATCTTGAGATGAAGTATTCCAGAAGATGTGTGTAGGTCACATGCAAATACTATATGACTTTATGGAAGGGACATACGTTATAAGGATCTGTGTGCCCAGGGGGTCTCTAGAACCAGCCCCACACTGATTGGAAGGAACAGTTGTATTTGCTAAACAAGTTCCTATCAGACATTTGCTGTCTCAATGGTACTGCAGTGAACACACTGGGGTACTCAAATTACATAATGCTGCTGAACCTCAAGA